>CM021100.1:86158862-86386738 GCA_007115665.2 Sequoiadendron giganteum | reverse complement strand
GTTGAGTGATTAAGAGGGTATAGGGGTTTGGGGATTAGGGTTGAAGGGTTGAGGGTTGAGGGTTGAGTGATTAAGCGAGTATAGGGGGTTGAGGGATTAGGGTTGAAGGGTTGAGGGTTGAGGGTTGATGGATTAAGAGGGTATAGAAGTTCGAAAGGGATTAAAGGAATTATAAATTATAAGGATTGGGGTTGAAGAGGTTTGAAGGTTGAAGCGAAGGAATTAATAGGCGGTGTTAGGGTGGGTAGGATTAGGGACAGAAGAAGGGTTGGGGGTTGAAGCGTTTGAGGATTAAAATTATAGGGTTGGGGGATTAGGTTTAGGGTTGAAAGTTGAGGGTTAATAATAAGATTAAGAGGTATAGAAGTTGAGGGATTAGGGTTTACACAGGGTTTGAGGTTTTGGGTTCAAGGATTAAGAGGGTATAGGGGTAGATGGACTAAGGTTGAATGGTTGAGGGTTGAGCGTTGAGGGATTAAGAGGTTATAGGGGTTCAAGGATTAGGGTTTAAGGGTTGAGGGTTGAGGGATTAAGAGGGTATAGGGGTTGAGGGATTAGGGTTTAAGGGTTGAGGGTTAAGGGTTCAAGAATTAAGAGGCTATAGGGGTAGAGGGATTAGGGTTGAAGGGTTGAGGGTTGAGGGATCAATAGGGTATAGGGGTAGAGGGATTAGGGTTGAAGGGTTGAGGGTTGAGGGTTGAGGGATTAAGAGGGTATAGGGGTTCAGGGATTAGGGTTGAAGAGTTGATGGTTGAGGGTTGTGGGATTAAGAGGGTATAGGGGTTCAAGGATGAGGGTTTAAGGGTTGAGGGTTGAGGGTTGAGGGTTGAGGGATTAAGAGGGTATAGGGGTTGAGGGATTAGGGTTAAAGGGTGGAGGGTTGAGGGATTAAGAGGGTATAGGGGTTGAGGGATTAGGTTTGAAGGGTTGAGGGTTGAGTGTTGAGGGTTTTAAGGGTTGAGGGTTGAGGGATTAAGAGGGTATAGGAGTTCTAATGGATTAGGGTTTTAAGGGTTGAGAGTATTAAGTGTATGAGTGAGTGAGGATTAGGGTTGAAGGGTTGAGGGTTGAGCATTGAACGTTGAGGGTTGAGGGATTAATAGGGTATAGGGGTAGAGGGATTAGGGTTGAAGGGTTGAGGGTTGAGGGATTAATAGGGTATAGGGGTTGAGGGTTGAGGGATTAAGAGGGTATAGGGGTTGAGTGATTAGTGTTGAAGGGTTGAGGGTTGAGGGTTGAGGGATTATGATTCTTCCTCCCTCTCTATCTCCCACTCTCCCCTTCTCCCTCTCTCTCCCACTCTCTCTTTCTCCCACTCTCCCCTTCTCCCACTCTCTCACTCTCTCCCTCCCATTCTCTCCCACACTCTCTTTCTCCCACTCTCCCCTTCTCCCACTCTCCCACTCTTTCCCTCCATCTCTTTCTCCCACTCTCCCCATCTCTCCCTTCCTCTCTATCTCCCACTCTCTCCCACACTCTCTTTCTCCCACTCTCCCCTTCTCCCACTCTCCCACTCTCTCCCTCCCTCTCTTTCTCCCACTATCTCTTTCCCCCCATCTCCCTCTCCCTCCCTCTCTCCCTCTTTCTCTCCCACTCCCCCTCCCTCCCTCTCTCCCTATTTCTCTCACACTCTCTCTTTCTCCCCCTCTCCCTCTCCCTCCCTCTCTCCCTCACACACACACACACACTCACCTATATCTCCTCTACTATAAGGGTGTAGGGGACAGATATAGAATTAGGATAGAGGGTACAGACAAAGATGGAGAAACTTAATATATTAAGAAAACCATATTTCACATAATGCGCTTGCATTATAACACGAGAACGTGTTATACTCCACTAAAAACAGTAAAAATTTCTATATACCCATGATTTCAAGGCCCACAGTCTGCATATTCCCTTGGTTCTGCACGTGCTCCAACAAAAAGTTTCTTTTTGATGATGTTGTGAAGTGTGTAAGCATGTTTTTCACATTCCATCACCTTTTCCATGATCTTTCTACAACCTTTGCATGAAATAGCAGAGTTTCCACGTTGAAAGACATAATATCAATTAAAGTTTGAATTCCATTGAAAACTGATATACAATTGAAGTTTGGAGGGGAACAAGCTTTTGAACAAGTCAAATTGTTGTGGAGTTTGAAGAAAGAAGAAGCTAAGGCTACATAATTGGGTTGAACTCCTCCATTTGAAAGTTTGGTTTTTAGGTATGTGAAGTCTTTACACATTTTCTTTCATTCTATTATGGCTTGCTTTCATTTTTTTTTGTCATTATAACCTTACGTTGTCATTGTAACTATATTTCCCTTCACAACACATTTGATTCATATACTCAAATTAGCATTAAGAGTTCCCAATTCCTTAAGGACCTTCAAAACACCTTGAAAATATTGAAAATAACTGATTACAATCAACTAGATTCCTCAAAACATCAACCAATGATTATGCCATTCACAACTTGTCTTAAATCTTCCATAATGGCACCATTGTTTACAAACACAAACTATAATTCTTAAGGCACAACCAAACCATTATTTTCTTAAGAAATATTTTTTTGAGTTAGTACAACAAAAATGAAACCTTTCAGAAGTTTTCCCTTACACACAAACTTAGTTCCTTTGTTCATTGTCCACATTACTAGTAGCCAAGCATCTACAAACTATCACATGTATCTCCCAAACCATGCACACACTTCAGACTATGATACTCATTTTTGATGAAGAGTTAGAGGACCCAAAACCATTCAAGATGTCAAATTTCCTTCAAGAGGCATCTAACAAGATTAAAAAGGCCTAATGGACCAATCCCAACACTCCTCCAAGTTGGACAACAAACAGAAACACTATTTCCCACTTTTCACCCTTGGAATCTAGTAGTAGTGCAAAACCAGTTTTGGGCCCTTAACTCCAAAACAACAAGGAAAATAAAAGAATGATTCTAGCACCCATTTCAGAGTTGCAAGACATACCTTAACCCATCACATGACTCCTTTGGGACAACTTTAAGAAAACTGACCTTTTCACTGATTTTAGGCCTCCAAGTATGCCAATTTTACAAAGGAACTACCCTTAGATCCTCACACCAGACTTCCAAACCCCAAAAAATTCTTTAATTAGGTCTCAAAACAAGATATTTTCTAGGTCTTAGGACCTTACCCACTCAACTAGGCTTCCAATACAAAAACCCCCATTTTTCAATGCAAAGAGGGAGGGTTTATAGAAAATCCTATACCCGGGCCTTCCCAGACCATTCCAAAGAATCAAAAATCTTCAAAATACCCGCACAAGGTCAAAATTTCATTAAATAGACCACTCCTTCAACACTTTTTCAAAATCACTCCTTGGTTCCTCAAATTCTCATGGAAAAGTGCTTGTTTCAGCCTAAGAACCCCATCCTATTGTCATTAGTTTCATTCCAAGGCATGTTAAACAATAAAAGAACCCTACTCTAACAATGTACATGCCATCCACCAGAAAAAAGTCATAATAGTAGGTGGGATGGTCATTTCATAATTAAATCCTACTCAAACCCTTGACTAGCTTGAAATGAGCAGTTTCAGAAAATTGTCAATTGCTCCCTTCAAACGTACTGTTAAGCCCTCAGAACTGATGCATTAGAGAGTTAAGACATGTTCCTACAATATTCTATTAGTTTTGTATCAAGGGGAGGCTGTACAGATCCGTACAAGTGCAAGAATGTGCAAAAAAACAAGTGAATTTCTGGAAAACAACATTTTTTTATCATAAAAATGGATTTCAAAATGAACAATACTCCTCCCTTCGAGCCAATGGAGGTTGTTTAAACCTTTTGAAATGAAAACCAACTCCCCCCAATTCCTATAACTAACAAACAACCACCTTTGAAAGCATATAAAAACTTTGTCTATGCTTCCATAGTTTGTACACATTTGTCTATGCTAGGTTTACTTTTGTACGTGATGATTGTAAGTATTATTTAAATGAATCCTTCAATGACATATATTTTTCAATTAACTTGAATGGATACATTTTTTAGGAACTAATATTAATCTCATTACCATGGTACAAATAAAATTATCTGCCATTCCGAAGAAAAAGACAAAGAGGAAACTAACAGATGAAGAGAATGAAACCTTCAAAGAAAATGAGAGAGTTCACGTGCAGGCATAGCATGAAAAAAAGAAATTGGAAACAATGTATGAAAACAAGCCGATTGTAGAGGAACCTCAACCATAAAAAAGAGTTGGGGAATTGGTAGCACACTAGACACGAATGTGAAAGAATCATCGTAAGACAAATTCAGATACTGTAGTTGTAGACACACCCTCAACGACAAGTGAATATGAAGGGACACCATTAAGCACAAGTGAATATGGAGGGACACCATATAGCACAAGTGAATATGGACAGAAACCATCTACTGCAAGTGAATATTAAGGGACACCATGTATCACAAATGAATATTGTTGGACACCATCCAACACATCTCAAGTTGAGAGTACATCATCACTCAGAATTGACAAAGAAGGTATGCCATCATCCCCATGTTAACCTCAAGGTATGTCTTCTTCTCCACCCTTGATCGAAGGTAGGAAATCTAGCCCACCTCAATTAAATATTGATGAAATTCCTAATGTTGAGATGTATGTACCTAGGAGAACACCACCTAGAATTTTGCGTAGAAAGCCAAAGTATTTGATTAATATTGATGATGAGATTTTATAGCACATGGAAGGTAGGATTTCAACATGCACTTGTAGAAGATATGCTGATAAGATTTGGGAATGATTCTTTGAAAGGCTAAATGAGACTACAAGATGTCAACTATTTGTTGAAATGATGCGGGGTGTAAAGTATAGGAACATCATGAAGACTCTTGGGTTGAGAACATCGAATGCATCGAGTGAAGACACTACTGTGAAGAATCTAATGGATGATTATGAGAGTGTGGGTAAGTCCTCATGCTCAAAGGATAGTAATGTCACCCGACATGTCATTACATCGATTTTGGTAAGTTTTCAAACAAAGAGAGCTCATCTAATTAAAAATACTAGTGAACAAATGGGAATTAGTATAAAAAATTTATCAAGAGCCATTCAAAGGAAGCAAAGAATTGAGGGCAATGATTCAAATAAATTATGGGAATTCTCAGGGAGAATGTCATGAAAAGATAAAGAAGTTGTTGAAGCCTTCAGAACACTAATTGAAGAGTATTGGAGGAATAACACAAGGCCATCTCTAAATCAAAGGGATGTGGTAAGAAGGACAATTGGTAGTCGGAATTGTGAGCCACATCCAAAGCATTTCTTGGATATGACTCAAACCCAATTTTTTTGAAAATTTGAAAATAATTATCCTCAAATTAGTATTTCTCAAAGATTTTTTGAAATTCTCAAACCTTTTTATATCAAGATAAATCAAACACACACTACTTGTTTTTGTAGACTACATATTGAATTTTCTACCCATTAGGATGTTTATCGTTCTATATGTTTAGATTTGCATACTAATGATGTTTTGTAAGATTGTGGCATACAAGCCTCACCAAAATATTCAAGAGAGTTCTTATCAAAAAAGGATGGCCAAATATTCTATAGGACAACATGCTTGGATCATTCATGCGAGCGTTGTGGTGGCTTCCAGCATATGCTAATATGTCAACATATGGAAAGTACATATGAGGTGGGACAAAAACAAGTAGAATTCGAGAAGTATAAAATAGTGGCATATGCTATAAAAGATGGGTCTCAAGCAAAAAGGTGTGAGTTGGTTATTGAGAAGATTCCAGTGTACCAATTTATGACCACATTTTGTGACAATATACTATCTAAGTATGCAATGCATACCCATAGAGCCCAATGGTTGGACACACAATTCAAGCTATGCAAGGACACCTTTCCAGTTGCAAGCATAGTATCCATGGTTGAATTTGCGGAGAACTAAACTCTACAACCACAACATGAGGTGCAGTCACAGTATTAAAACTCCACACAAGTTTTGATATTTGTGCACATAGAATTCATTCATGCATCTGATAGTACAGATGAGCAAAGGAAGGTATTGAGGAAGTACCACTTTTACATTAGTGATGATCACGCATATACTCCAGAGTTCGTGCAAGTTTTCTTCCAGATGTTCTATAGTGGTTTGGCTCAGAGGGGCATAGAATACGATCGACATATAATATGGTCTGATAATTGTGTAGCATAGTTCAAGAACTCGCACATGTTCTACTAGTTGTGCAGGATGCATGTCATTACAGGCGTTCAACATATGTGAAACTTTTGTGAGGCCAGACATGGAAAGGGGGAGCATGATGGTGTAGGAGCATGCGTGAAAAGAGCATTAGCACGAGAAGAGTTAAAGTATAAAGATAGTGCAAAGTTGATAGATGCAAAATCAATCGTAGAGTGGTGTAATGCTTTGATGGATCCAAGTAATGAAGGTACGTCTTTAGTTCGTAGATATTTTTGGTTGATGGATGATACTAACATTGCACCATATGAAGACTATTGTACACTAACAGGATCGAGTGAGGTACACTCTTTCCTTAGCTCAAATGCAGGTTCATGGAGTATCGATAAACGAAAGATGGCATGCTTTTTTTCTTCATGTACAATGCAAGCCTGGAATGATCGTGAGTAAGGGGAGTGGGTTGATAAATGGTTCACAAGTTATCTTAGCCCACTTCACACATATCGCCCTCCGACGGTATTGGAATTGACATAGATGGAAGCATCGATCAACTTTGACCACGTATCAAATCTAGTTAAACCAGGTGATATATCTACTTTCTTATTTGTTGAAATTACATATCGTTATCTTACTTTGTACTGTATTCGTAATGTTGAAAAATTTCAAGAGATTTTATGCACATATCAAAGTAGGGCATGTTTATGTAGTTATTGCAGATGAAGACAATGAAGAGGGAACAAACTATTACTTGTGTCATTGTGTTGAGGCCAAAAATAAATTGGAGGCCCTAGTTATAGATGGAGAAAACATCGAGTACCCTATAGGCTCAGTTGTGATTACTAGAACATGGCTTGGAAGGTACCCACATTCAAGTGTTAAACATTGGCTATTTCAGGACTTTGACATGCATCATAAGATTCTTCATTACTCGAACCTTGTCATGGCATCCAATGTTCATTTGACCAAATATGGGGGTAGACCTTTGAACAAACCTTGTGGAAGGTCTATGAGTCTGACTATGAGGATATACTTGACACAATAAAGAGTAAAGTAGACCCGGATGGTTTGTTGGATTAATTTGTAAGTATATGCACATTGGTTTGTATTAATTTATACTTGTATAGACATTAATTTGTTTGATGCCAATACTCTCATCTTCTTTTACAGTGATTGGTGTCCCCTTGCAAAAAATGCAGATATATGAGCCATCCAAGAGAATGTCAGCCAAAAAAGCAATGCAATGTATCCTTATTCTGATGATCTTGACAAATCTCAGTCAAGATTTTAAGCCATTAGAAAAGTGTGTGCAAATATTGCTGAGGGAATTTGAAGTTATTCATTTGAATTTAACCTTATCATGAGTAGCTATGATGTAGACATTATAAGAGCATCTGAAATTTCAACTTACTCTATTCATGAGAGGTGTTGTGTGCAATAGGTATGTTGGAATTCCTAGTGAAGATGTATGACCAGGAGTGACTAAGTTGTGAAACCTACATGCCTATTTGTAAGTTCCTTCCATCTATTTTTATTTCATTTCCATTTTGCATGCTCTTTATTTTTCTCTTTTACTTTGCGTATTTGTAAGTAAACTATTAAAAATTGATTGATCTCTCGTTGCAGAAAATGTTGATTTAGGAGCCATCAAAGAGAATTAGCCAAAAAAGAAAAGCAACATCCTTTTTTGATGATCTTGACAAATCTCAATTTTGATTTCAAGCCATTATAAAAGAGCATGTGAAGCTTAGCTAGGGAATGCAAGTTACTCAATTGAAATTAACCTCATAATGAGCACCTATGATGTAGACATTTAAAGAGCATCTCAGATATATGAGTGAAATTGTAAAAGATCTATGAGAATGAAGTGCCTGAGGAATTGTAATAAGATTTAATTACATAATGACAAACTCTCAGATCCGCAATTGTAATAAGATTTACTTACATAATGACAAACTCTGAAGCATTGTAATAATATTTTGTTACATAATGCATTGTTGGGGCATAAATTATCATGTATCACAACCCTTAGATCCATAATTTGTCTCAGGAAAAACTCACTCCACCATTCCAAACCAAAATTTTATGCAATATTTTATCAAACCCTAGGGTGAAACCTCATTTTTCATGCCCTTTTCCATCAAAATCTACAGGGGCAGCAACATAAACCTCATAAAAATTATTCCCCTTCACTTCAAAATTTCTTGTCTGATCATATAGGATCGCGTTGGGCCCCTCTAGAAAAACCTCTCTCGGTTTTGCTTATCTCGAAGTGGTTTTCCCATGGTAGTGGATTTTCATTTGATGGAAAGTGTCAAAATCAAGGTGTGCAAAGTTGCAAAGTGGTGCAACTTTCATTTTGCAACTTTTCTGACCAAGAGACTGTTCCAACACTTCCAAATAGGTATTTTTATGCTAGGCATGGTCCTCTTTTGCACTGAAACATGCGGAATCGCTCCGAGCTATGTTCCACCGAATCGATCCCTTAAGGGTCCAAAGTGCAAAATGGTTGCAAACTTTAGCATACTATTACTCAGATATCATGATGCTTAGAAAATTATCATCTAATCCTACAGGATTACATTGGGCCCCTCTACAAAAACCTCTTCCGGTTTTTTCTATCTTAGAGTGGTTTTACCATGGCGGCAGATTTTCACTTGATGGAAAAAGCATCAAATGCAAGCAGTGCAAAGTTGCAAAGTGGTGCAAATTTTGTTCTACAACTTGTGTGACCTAGCGGACTGTTCCAAAATGTTTGAATAGGTATATTTATGCTAGGCATGGTCCTCTTTTGCATCGAAACACGTGGAATCGCTCTGAGCTATGTTCCACAGGATCGATCCCTTAAGGGTCCAAAGTGCAAAATGCTGCAAACTTCAACATGCTATTACTCGGATACCATGACACTTAAAAACTTCTTGTCTAATCCTATAGGGTCATGTTGGTCATGTCTAGGAAAACCTCTCTTGGTTTTCGCTATCTTAGAGTGGTTTTTCCATGGCCGTTGATTTTCACTTGATGGAAAAAGTGTCAAATTCAAGCTATGCAAAGTTGCAAAGTGGTGCAACTTTCTCTCTCCAGCTCGTGTGACCAAAATAACTACTCCAACATGTCTAAATAGGTATATTTATTCTGGGAATGGTCTTGTTTCGCATGGAAACACACGGAATCACTCTGAGCTACGTTCCACCGGATCGATCCCTCAAGGGTCCAAAGTGCAAAATGGATGCAAACTTCAGAATGCTATTACTCAGATACCATGATGCTTAGAAAATTATCGTCTAATCCTATAGGATTATGTTGGGCCCCTCTACAAAAACCTCTCCTAGATTCTTCTATTTCGGAGTGGTTTTCCCGTGCTGGCAGATTTTCACTTGATGAAAAAAGCATCAAATGCAAGCAGTGCAAAGTTGCAAAGTGATGCAAATTTCGTTTTGCAACTTGTGTGACCAAGTGGACTATTCCAACACATTCGAATAGGTATTTTTACATTAGGTATGGTCCTCTATCACACCAAAACAAGTGGAATCGCTCCCAGCTATGTTCCACCAGATCGATCCCTTAAGGGTCCAAAGTGCAAAATGGTTGCAAACTTCAGCATGCTATTACTCGGATACCGTGACACTTAGAAAATTCTTGTCTTATCCTATAAGATCACATAGGGCCCCTCTAGAAAAACCTCTTTTGGTTTTGGCTATCTCAGAGTGGTTTTTCCGTGGCGGTAAATTTTCACTTGATGGAAAAAGTGTCAAATTCAAGCTGTGCAAAGTTACAAAGTGGTGCAACTTTCGCTTTGCAACTCGTTTGACCAAAAAACCTGCTCTAATGTGTCCGAATAGGTATGTTTATGCTAGGAATGGTCTTTTTTTTCACCAAAACACGCGGAATCGCTCCTGGCTACATTCCACCAGATCGATCCCTCAAGGGTCCAAAGTGCAAAATGGCTTCAAACTTCAGCATGCTATTACTCAGATAATGTGATGCTTAGAAAATTCTCATTAGATATTACAGGATTGAATTGGGACCCTCTATGAAAAACCTCTCTTGGTTTTTCCTATCTCGGAGTGGTTTTCCCATGGCAGCAGATTTTCACTTGATGGAAAAAACATCAAATGCAAGCAGTGCAAAGTTGCAAAGTGGTGCAACTTTTGTTCTGCAACTTGTGTGACTAAGAGGATTGTTCCAACACATCCGAATAAGTAATTTTACATTAGGAATGGTCCTCTTTTGCAACGAAACATGTGGAATTGCTCTGAGCTATATTCCATCGGATCGATCCCTTAAGGGTCGAAAGTGCAAAATGGCTGCAAACTTCAGCATGCTATTTCTTGGATACCATGACACTTAGGATCTTCTCGTCTGATCCTATAGGATCACATTGGTCCCCTCTAGAAAAACCTCTCATGGTTTTGGCTATCTTAGAGTGGTTTTCCCGTGGCGGCGGATGTTCACTTGATGGAAAAAGTGTCAAATTCAAGCTGTGCAAAGTTTCAAAAAGGTGCAACTTTCGCTCTGAAACTCGTCTAACCAAACTAACTGCTCCAATGTGTCCGAATAGATATTTTTATGCTAGGCATGGTCTTGTTTCGCACTGAAACATGCAAAATTGCTCTGAGCTACGTTCCACCGGATCGATCCCTTAAGGGTCTAAAGTGCAAAATGGCTACAAACTTCAGCATGCTATTACTCGGATACTGTGACACTTAGAAAAGTCTCGTCTAATCTTGTAGGATTGAGTTGGGCACCTCTACAAAAACCTCTCCCTATTTTTTCTATCTCGGAGTGGTTTTCCCGTGCTAGCAAATTTTCACTTGATGGAAAAAGCATCAAATGCAAGCAGTGCAAAGTTGCAAAGTGGTGCAACTTTCATTCTGCAACTTATGTGACCAGGCGGACTGTTCCAACACATCTAAATAGGTATGTTTACACTAGGCATGGTCCTCTTTTGCATTGAAACACATGGAATCACTCCGAGCTATGTTCCACCGGATCGATCCCTCAGGTTGGAGGAGTCTAAAGTTGCAAATTTGAGATGCAATGGTTACTTGTTTTGAAAGTTGGTTTTTAGTTAGTTGAGGGTGTGGATCAGTTAGAGAAGGGTGTAAAACACTATGTAAAGCCTTGAGAGGCTTGAATGGAGGTTGTTGATGAACTTTTGGAGAAGATCACCCATATCTCATGATAATGAATGGCCCACTGAGCACTCATTGCATTTAGGTGATGCTCACAGAGGTGAGGCACTAGGCCTTCCTGAGAGGTCACCCATCCCAGTACTACTCCAACTCAAGTGCTTAACCACAGAGTTTTCTCCTCAAGGTTAAGCCCACTTAGCTTGCAACCCCATTTGTGAAACCTTCAACAAGTGTTGTGCCTTATGAAACATTCATTATAGAGCCCCTTTAGCTCATCAAGTGATAAGTAGGAGGTATTTTCTACAATGTGTCAAATTGTGATATTGCTATCAGGATTCAATTGTGTAGTTTTCGAGTATAAAAAAGAATAAGAAGGGAAGATCAGGGTAATCAATTTGCAAACTTATTTTTATTATTGAATTACCTAGTGTGGGATTGGTCTATATGAGAAAAAAATTATAATATGGGAGTATACGTTTCAAGCATATAATCCAGAAAGGACTCAAAGTAAGATGCATGAGTACAAAGTATCGATCAGGAAAGACATCCCAATTCTTGAGGCCTATATATCAATGGTAGGCAGATTCATATTCAAAGATAGCACATGATTTTAATTGATTAATTAGAAAAAACTATTATATTTATTTATCAAATTTCCATTATCAAATTAATATTTGAATTAGACTTCATATTCAAAATTTATTTCATTTATAATTTGGGGACTTAGTTATCTATCTTAACAATATTGGATGACAACCTTTGTCAATCCAATAATAAATAAATAAAAAATATATTGATCGAGAGCTCGAGTCATTATAGTGGTATTAGAGCGAATGAACTTGCCAGCCTTTGGGTATTGCAACAAATTGACTTTCCATTGGAAGCATGGCAACCAATGATAGTGGTTGGAAAGATTACTCTATGAATCAGGTAGTAAGCTTAGTAGTTTATCTTAATAGAATGCCATTATGGTCACATTGAAAAGAATAGAAGAATGTTTAGGCTTTATTGAGCAGTCATTTGTAGTATTAGATATAACTATAGCTTTTACAGTATTGCACGTGATTGCAGACAGTTTCAAAGATCTACATGACATCAATAGTTTGCACTACTCAAGAAGGATGAAAATCTTAAAGACATTTGTGGAAATCGGGACACGTAACCTTCTTGTGGACTTAGGGTTGCAAGATTTGATCTACAACATGTTCCACCATTTCTTTAGTAGGATCAAGAACACACATAATGAAGGTAGGTATGTGCATGATCATCATGGAAAAAATAGGCCCTTAAGTGGCAATAAAAAGAGAGAAAATCAGAGTTAGACAACTTGACATAAAAATTTGAATAAGTTATCTATATTATTTTAAAAAAATGTAAAACTAGAATCTATAGAAATTTGAATTTAGTTTCTAAACTACTAGACCTTTCTTTTAAAAAAAAATCTATTTGGTGAAAATTTGAATTTTCAATGTAGTAGTATTTAAATTTCAGGTAAAAATAAGAAGTAGGTGTTTGTCTGACCACCCTAACCACAATAAAATGATAATATTTTTTTATAATATTTTAGATATAAGTAGAGTACTCATTTCCCAATGTGATGCATATTTTTTTATAATTTTTTTCCAAGTAAATAGTTAATTATAATTTTTAATTACAACTTTTAGAAAATATAAAAGCTCGTCTGTCTAACCACCTTAACTTGGTCAAAAATTCATGAAATTCAATTTTAGTTTTTTTAATCCTATAGTATGCGAAACATAGAATGTGACACATGTTTTAGATTACAAAAATGTGATACTGTTTAAAAGTTATAGATTTTTTGCAATCAGCCTATCAATGAGGACTTTATTCATAATTATAATAGAAAATGAATAATAATTATTTATTAAATTCAAAGTAAAGCATAATTCATATTGGTGGAAAGCTGAGAATATCCTCTAAAAACCCTTTTCGTTTCATCAATTTTGGGTAAAAAAAAAGTCGTCAGCCACATGGGCCATCATATGGCTTACATATCGCCACTTTTTGGCCCATCATGATCCTACACATACCCAGGTGTGTTTGCAGCCATGAAATATTATGGTTCAAACTATCCAAAAGAGTGATGTTTTATCTTGACCAACCATATCTATACTATGGTTTGCTTAGAAACAAGGATGGGTTCTCTCTTCATCGGCATATACATTATTCCTCGATATGTTCACACCAGTGTTACAAGACTTGGACTCGCCTCGGACTTGACAAGCCAATTTTTTACTTGGACTCGAGCTCAGAGCCCAAACTCGACAAATAGAAAAACCTAAGAAATTCAAATATTTTTAAGGATTTAAAACTTGTTTCATGCACCCTTTAATTAATAAACCTTAAAGACACAATAGCATTATCAAATAGAAATTATTATGATCCCATACACAAATATACATCAATCACATAAGTATAAGTGCAAATCTTAGCTAAAGGAAATAACACATTTAGATATATAAATATTGTGATATTGCTATCAGGATTCAATCGTGTAGTTTTACAAGTCAAACTCATTGACCCATGATTCATGAGTAGTGGTTCACAAGAACCCATCTCTCATGATAATGAATGGTTCATAAGGAGGAAGATAAATCTTCATACATTTCTTCTATCACAAATGAGATAAGTGCTTGGTTTCATAAAGGTCATGAGGCAACCATTAATGGGGAGTGGATACATGAAGAACTGACAAAAAATGATAATGGCTTCAGACCTACTATAAAGGATAAATTTTTTTGTTTCAACAATGCAAGAGGTTTTTGGTTTGACTACCAAAACAAGCCTATGAAGAATGCATGCGAAACTCCTTCGGACCTTGAGGGTGTTCTTACTCCATCTCAAGGATCATGCATTGAGGATGACATAGATCAATGTTAGGGCTAACCAATTAATAATTATACACATGAATAAGTCAAGCATGTACATGTCAATAAGGGAAGTACAAGTACACAAAAACACGTAAGCCTCAAAAAGTATACACATGAATACATAGTATACACAAATTAAAACAAAGTATATGCACAAATACAAGGTATATGCATGAAAACATGTAAGTCACAAAGTATACACGTAAGTTGTAAAGTATACACTTGAATACACGTAACTCATATCTATTGAACCATCAATTTAGAATGAAAATATGGACATTGCATCGATAAAAGATATTTGTATTAACCAAATAGCCATGTAGGCATACATCAATATATGTCGATATAAGTATGAAATATATGTACAAAATAGCCATATAGGCTTACGAGAATGCCATATAGGCATACAATGCCAAATATGTCCAATAAAAAATATGTACAAAACTACCATGTAAGCATACAACAAAGGGCTCTAGAATCAAAAGTCATTGCTCTCCATGCCTTGGAAATAAATTCTTTCTCTTTCCTTTTTGATCGGATGGTGATAGTTCCATCACTCATTTTTGCTATGCTCGAGGAGTACTCCTGCTATTCCTCCTAGGGTTTAGTTCATTGTGAAGTTTTAACTATTACAATAAGAAGTAAAGACATGAATATATAGAAATTACATTATAAAAAATGATATATCTGACAAAATAATCACTTACCACCATCTCACGATCTCTCTCCACGAGGGAAATATTCTCACGCCCATGCTCAAGCATGTTCAAGCCCTGTATAAACCATACAAATAGAAATTAAACTACATGAATCAATAATGGTTTTATTTTTCACTAACTAACATCTATAACAACAAATGTAAATTGAAATTTACTGATTTGCCTCATACCTCTCCTATCAGAGACATTGAGGATTTTATAGCATATGTCACACCAATATCCATTGCCATCGTCACATTCAGAGGTGTATCATCGTGCAACATCTGAAAATAAAACAAAAAAATATTCAACGTAATCAACGATGTGCATATAAACTACACAAATCTATTAAGTACCTGATTCATTAGTTAAACTCTGTATTCTATTACCTTCATGTAGGTTTGAGTAAATCCACCACCATTGGGAAGTGTTCCATCAAGACCTCCAATATTAGTTTGTTCAACATCTAAAACCGCATATTAAATTACCATTCATAAAACAATGCTATTAACATGCAATAAATTTATAATTGTTTACTAGTTACATACCCTTGTAATAGGTGTACTGCATAAATAAGTTGGTGGGGGGCTGATGTATCCAGTCTCAACACTGTGACATTGCAATTTTATTAAAATCATAAAACATTTTTAGTTAATCATGCATTTCAAAATCAAAATTTAATAAATTAAATTCAATGAACATGCATTAACTTTTACCTGACTATCAATGCCATATGCTTGATGCAAAATGTTAGCTGCCCTCTCCATCTCCATAGCTGTAGATGGATCCTGCGTACCAGTCTCCTGAGTGTCGATGGGGTCATATGAACAAGTAGCCCTACAAGATTGACACACATGTGTTCGAAGGCCACCACTCGAAAACTCCCTTGGATGGCGCTATAGAATAGGGATAGTATGATGGATGACAATCTAGGTCAAAGTGTTGATCGCTTTTAATGTCTCTACATTAGCATTTTCCTTCATGACGGAAGGCATAACAACATGCTCACAAGGTGGCCTAGCGAGAGCTCGTCTACCTTGCCACGTAGGATCTAGCTGTACACAAGGTCTGTCCTGAGCTGACCCCCCATTTCTCCCCTAGAAATCCCTCATATAAAAATAATTTGGGATCTTGTTCAATATGAACTCACTATATAGTTTCCTAAGGAAATATTGTGGGACCTTGCAATTTTTGCACAGTGGGTAATTGAAGACCATGTACCACCTATCATAAAACTGGTCCCTAATCTATTGGTAGTGGCACCAATGGATAGGAAACCTCTTTGTATTGAGGGTAAGATTTTCATTTGTGTGTGGGTTGGTGAATAATGAGCACAAATCACCTTTTGTAATTTTTAAATCCTTTACATCCTTATATGATAGTTTATTTGCATAATAATCCCTAGCCTCCTGCCTCCTATCTTGCCATCTAGTTAATTGTTTGCTAATTCAATCTACATTTTTTAACATATCTTTCAATGAATTTTCTAGGGTCATTATTTCTATGGTCGAACCATTTGGATCACTTAACCTACTAATCAAATCCTCAATTTTCTTTTTGTTATTTTCAATTTCACTCTTTAAATTTTGTTGAATGCTAGGAGGGGGTTGAGTGATTGGTGGAGGATGTTGATGTTGTGGTTGATTTTGATCTTGAGGATTTGGTTGGTCCTCCTATTGAGTATTTTGAGGGTTTGCAAGTTGATTTGCATCACCTAAAATTTCAAACAAATATATATCAAATTCAACCTAAAACTAACAAATTCAAAACAAAAACCATAGAATCCTTAACTCTCAAAACTCCTCATCATTGTGGCGCCATTGTTGCAAAGAAATATCAATTTTTGGTGAAGAAGTTTGTTGAATTGCTCCTTCTAGAGTGCAAGCGCAAAATTGTGAGGGTTTTGGCCACGGCTGCAAAAAAAAAAAAATAGTTGGAATGCTAATGACAGATTTGCATTTCTTTTTTTTCTTTTAATAGTTAATAATGCAAGCGCCTTATAACGTGCTCACATTATCGGTTTGTAGTTGTCAAGCCTCAGGCTCAACATAATGAGCCATAATGTGCTCACGTTATGGATTTTCAAAAAAAAAATTGTAGGGTGTCCACAAAATTGCTACCCATTTCCATGCACCCACCCCGACTTAAGTCAAGATTTAATTAAATTAGTCAGTTGTCTCTGGGTTTAATATCTAACATTTCTAACAAATATAATTTCTAGTTCAATCAGTCACTCTTATTCTTCTATGTGAAAATTATTATTAATAAAATAACTTTATTTAGTTGAATAATTCAGTCGTGCATTCAAACACCATCTTTCTTCTTTATCTTTTTCATGCAATTCTTATTCTTCTGAATTTCGAATAGTCTCAACACTAGATTAAACTATTATTTAATTTAATCTCTATCATGCAGAATTTTTCACTCGCGTTATTACTAACATTGAATCTCTATCGCATGGTATTTATTAATCTCAATCGTCAATCATTTGGAAACTAAATTTTCTATAAATTGACCTGACCTTCGTCATTATTCCTCCTCCCAAAATCTATATACTTTTAGGAAGCAAATTCAATAATATTTGATATTTTTCTAAGACAATAATCAATAGGTCATACTTTCATACTTAAGAAATCTGAGGGCAATTATATTACAACAGAAAAATGGAGAAGTGCAATGGAGGTCATTCAATAATTTATACAGATATTTGGCGAGATAGTTCTTTCTTGTATTTATGCTTTCATAATTTTCCTTGTTCTTTGTTGTTAGAGTAGGATTATATTAGTATTATGCTTTTATCAGATTAATATTGTTTGCTGTTTTTATTCTAGCATTACATTTCATGAACCCAATGTGAAGACATCGTCTTCAAAATCCATAGAAGTTTTTAATTTTTTGTAGGTAAAGGTACGAAATGATGCATTTGCCTGTCAAACTTTTTGAATTTTTTTGTGATGTGAAAATGAATGTTCTATATTTTGACACAAAGTGTTTTGATGGATTTGCAGACTATGTTGGATCCTATATACACCCAGGAGTCAAGGTCGGTGATATTTGAGCTACAAGAACATTTGGTCAATGTGGAGACAAGTTTAATATGGAGGTTAGGGTTGCACCATATTTGTACTATGCCCACTATTCAGGCAAACAAAGGTATGTTGACTGTTCTCTGTGAAATATGGAATTCTGAGACCTCTTTTCATCTGCCTACTGGAGAGGCAATAGTTACTTTAGAGGATGTCTATATGATTTTGAGATTGCCTATTAGGGGTGAGAGAGTCTTGCATGATACCTAGAGAGGATACAATGAGATTACCAAGTTTTGTGTTTATGATGATATTAGATGGCTCAACGTTGAGCACAATGAGAGGATTGATTGTATGTTATGTACATTGATTGCTGGTATTTTTCTTCCTGATTGTAGAGGTCATGGTTTTCCTATTGGGTGGGGGGAGATGCTGGTGGGGATGTTAGAGCATCAATTAGTATATGCATGGGAGCCCTATTTACTAGCCATGTTCTACCATTACAACCACACGTTCATGATTATCAAATTGAAACAACTTATTTTTTTATTTTTTACATTTTCCAAAAAATTGATCACAAAACAGAGTCAGTCAAAAAACCCAATTCATCAGAAAACCACATCTCTCAAAATGAGTCACATATGTTAATTAGAAAACTACAACTATTAACCTGAGTCACATCTATTAACCAGAAACTCACAACTGTCAAACTAGAGTCCACTGTCATTCACCAAAAAAATATGAGTCGCATCTGTCATCTTGAGTTGCATGTGTCATAGTGAGTCATATCTGTTTAAAAGTTAGTTGCATCTGTCATAGTGAGTAGCATTTTCTTGTCATCAAATCAAGACCTAATTTAGTAGAAAACTGCATATGACCCTTTGAAACGTATCTGCTAAATTCTATGATGCATCTGTAAACTTAAACCATACTTTCTTGTCAACATAAAAACTAGAATTCACTATCACAGTTTGAAACCAAATAGTCATACCGGTCTCTAATTTTTACAATCACCCTTGAACAAAAAACATAAAGTTGCTCAAAATTTTCATAGTTCCATCTTTTAGGTGTCATTTAGTTTTAGAGATACACATCCTAGTCAATCTTAGAATAGGCCAACTTTCCACACTTTGGACAAATCCATGCTTCAACAAACATTGTTATTGAACCTAGTCACTTTTCAACATATCTTTTTTCCTACACGTGATTCCGCCCATCTCATCAGTCTAGTTAGGGAGTTCACCTTATCTTTTGGTTGTAGTCCTACAACAAGTTCCTTGAAAAATTTAAATTGTAGCCTTGGTTAAGCTATAGGTGGTAGGTAACCTCCTATTAGAATCATTTACAATCATTTACCTTAGGACTTTGTTTAGAATTGTTCATATTGTCATCCTAGCATATCATCATTTTTTATATTCCTTATTTTCTAAAAAATACCAAAAAAATAGTAGCATTCATCTACCATATATCAAGAAAATCCCAAAAACATAGACTAGAATATATCATTTTTAGACATAGTTTTGCATCATCCCATCTTTGAGGAACATTTTTCATGGTTGAAAGAAGGTCTAAAAATAAATGTAGAGGAATGGAAAATCCATAGGACTTCATCAATCCCTTCACAAACATGCCATCAGGAACAATGAGACCTCATAAAGACTTGCTTGAAAACTTTGTCACCAGAGACACACATGGACTCATCTTTATAGAATACATAGATGTCATAGTCTAAGATCCTGAATTTGAATATTTTATAGATGAGTGTTTGGCAAATGATCCTCAAAGATACCTAACAAAGCTTCTAGTAGAAGGTTCCACACTACCATCGGGATTTGAAATTCACACTTTAAAATTGTCATCTACTCAGGGAACAAAAAATGTGACATCAAGTGTCTCTATTCCTTAGATTACTGCAGAAATACCATCTGGCATACCTACTAAAAGTGTTATAACTGTATACAAAACACCATTTGGTATTGCACAAGGCCTAAATTTTACTATAGGTGCATCGTCATCGAACCTCGTTGTCACTAATAATTGAACTAAAAGCCCCAAAATTGGCATTAACACAACACAGGCTATACCACATATCAACACCAATGCTGTCATTCCACACATAGGGGTTACACAAGCATGACATATCAAAATCCGTCACAAAATATTGCATTTCAGAACAATTACATCAATCTCAATAACACAACCAACATGTCTTTAACACATGTAGATGTTTTGCAAAATAAAATGCAAGCACTCCAGCATCAAATGGACAGTATATCAATGTTAGGAAAACAAACCATTCAACACAAGATTTATGTCCATGTCCTTTTGACAAAGTGCTATACATGACACTCTTCCCACATGGATACATTATAACGAATTTTCCTAAGTATAATGGGAAGAGAAATCCTCTAGAACACATAAGAGAAATTTCCACAACATGCATGGACATCTCGTATGACCCCACGTACCTTATGAGACTTTTTCTGTGAACCCTAGTGGGGATAGCATTGAAATGGTTCTTTGAACTACTGTATGGCATAAAATTGTGGGGCAAATTAGTTGAAATTTTTTTGGAACACTTTTCTTTCAACATTGACAATGAAATCATGATAGCTACCTTGTGTCACACCACACAAGAAGATGGAGAAAACTTTACCACCTTCTTCTAGAGATGGAGAACTCTAGCTAGTCGATGTCCTGTTGAGATACCAAAGAAACAAAATGTCACAATATTCCTTGAAAATCTTCATCCAAAACTGAGAAAGGACTTATGAGTACATTTTTGTTCCTCTTTTCTGGACTTGGTGCAAAAAAGCATTATACTTGAGAAAACCCTCATAGACAAAGGATAAATTAAGATGCTAGATAGGAATCCAGTTGTTCAACATCAAAACGCCCCCAACGATAGAATTTTTTTTTGGTCCAGAAACAAAAATGTAAAAGAAATGATGGTATTGTTGATGCTAAGACCCTACACATAGGACTAGTCATTACTTTTAGAGGACACAATCTACCTTCGAACATACCCAACAGTGCAGATCAAACTACCAACTTTGTCCAAAATTTGTAACAACAAAGAACACAAAGGATATTTCCAAAATGTGATTTTACCCCTTTAGGGGAACCAATCGAGACAATTTTGAAAGAAATAATAAAACATAAACTCATACAACCTCTATATCCAAAGCATTATGATACTGGATAGTTTAAAACCTCATGGTGGGATGACAACTCCTTTTCTGATTACCATCAAACTAAGGGACACAACCTACAACAATGCCAACAACTGAAGAACATCATACAAGATAAGAAAAAACCATAGAAGTTAATGGGAAAAAACATACCAAAATAGTGATCACAAGGTCTTCAAAGATCCATTACATGACCATGGGAAAGGAAAGGCCTCCATTTTGGGAACTAAGACTAATACATCGGCCAATCATGCTAACACTAAGTATGACTATAACCAAGGTACGATCATAAATCATATCTGAAATGTTGACTAAAATATATGCACCATTACTATAAAGAAGAGTCTTGAATGTGTTGTCAATACACATAGAACTAAGATAACCATTCCAGGTCCTTCATTGGAGCCACAAAAAATGTATTCCAAGCCTACGTATAATTTAATTGACTAGTTGGGGAAGACCCCAACACAAATATCCATCTTGGAACTATTGACCCTATCACCAGATCATTGAGCCATTCTTGAAAAAGCCTTTCAAAGCACAAATGTCCCCACCAACTTAGATATCAATCATTTCAAAGAGATGGTAGGATACTGAACTAATTCTCATCATGCCACCTTCTCTCAACAAGATTATTCAACTAAGAAGACTAACCATAATAACCAACTACACCTTGAAGTTCTTGTCCATCAAACCAAAGTTAGATGAGTCTTGGTAGATAGAGGAGCAGGGTTGAACCATTGTACCTTGAAATTGGTTAAGGCATTAGGCTTCTCAGAAGAATGTGTGGAAACCACTAAGAGTATAGTCATTAAGCAATACAATGATGAGGAAAGATCATCTAAAGGATTTGTCACACTCCCTATTAGGATTGGCCCTACAGTTATGGACACTAGTTTCAAAGTCTTGGATCTCGTCCCCCCTATAATTTGTTACTGGGAAGACCTTGGATACATGTTATGAAAGGCATACCTTCCACTTATCATTAGTGTCTTAAATCCACGTATAATGGCGCAAAGATCACAATCGATGGTGATTCAGATCCTTTCCAATATTACATTGTAAGCCTATATGTGAAAGACCACAATGAAAGGTGCCAGTTAATTAGGAGTCTTCATCCTCCACCTTATCCATGTATGTTGATCCATAAACTCTTTCCAATTCATATGAAACCCCAACACCATCATCCACTCCTAAGGTCAAGATCCAAGATAAGGGCTGTGGAGAATATCACATCAAAGCATCCTATTGTGTCAGCCAGTTGGTTCCTCCTAAGTCATATAGTTTATCCACAACAAATAGGAGATATTCCATTGTCACAATACATGTCCCTCCTACGATGGCATTCACAAAATGGGGAGATTTAAGTAAGCAAGCTATGGATCAAGAAGATGTCACCTCCTGGTTATATAATGAAGACAATGAAAACCCTCCACCATCTATTCAAATATCTAAAGATCAATATGGAAAAGGCTTCATGATAATGCAAAGGAAAGGATATGGTAGACATAGTGGGTTAGGAATAAATCAAAATGGAAGGACTAAACCAATCATTCTTTCACAATGACCAAAAGGCCTAGGGCTAGGGTTTCAACTGATTACGATTAGGATTAGGATTGACTTCTTTAGAAAAAGATAGATCAATTTTTCATGGTCATATGCTAACATGCTTGGGTTGGAGACTAACCTTATAATGCATTATATACCAATACAACTAGGTGTTAAGCCTGTCAAGCAGAAGTTAAGGAAAATGCATCCATAAATAGCTCTATTCAAAAATCAAAAAATGTCAAATATCTGAAAAATCAAAAGATAGAGTCATCGGCCGAACTACGTCATCTCTGAGCTTGAACATAGGCAATGTTGATCTATGATCATCCCCTAATACATTTTAGGTCAGTCTTTAGGTGTCCATCATAATGGTATCCGTTTGCCCATCTATTTATGCATCCGTCGTAATGGCATTCGTTTTCCCATCTATTTTATATTTTAGGTTAGTCCTTAGGCATTCATCGTAATGGCATCCGTCTGCTCATCTATTTAGGCATCCATCATAATGGAATTCGTTTGCCCATCTATTTTACATTTTCGGCGTTCATCACAATGGCAATCCATTTGCCCATTTATATCATCAGCAATCAAGCCAATTGTCATCCGAACTACATCATCTCTAAGCTTAAACATAGGAAAGGCTAATCCTTGATTGGCCCTCGAGATACAAAATCCAAAAACATACATAAAAATCTTGAAAATACCAAAAAAAATTGTAAAACATCTCAAAGTTCGAAAAACAGCCTCAAAACATTTTCAAAACATCAAAAACATCCAAATATCTAAAAAACCCAAAATGGTGCACCCGTCCCATCTCGGTTTCACCCACAATAATCGTCACTCATAATAAATCAATCGTCGCTTTCATCCTTTGGTTAAGAAATCAGAAGCAAGTCTCGCAAGTTCAAAGTGAACACCTAATCAACAAAGTCTCAAGTCTAGATCAATGAGTTAGCAAGTTGATCAACTCAGAGTATCAATAGCTTATCATCCAATCAGTTTCATCAAAACCCTGATCACAACATGTCCTAGGAATGCGACCTTCCTACGATGGGAATCAGCATCAGGTATCACCATAGTTTAGTCTTTGGCTAGCGATATGAAGAACATTTGCTTGTTTATTTATTTTATCTTTGTCTTTTTAGACTTATCTTATCTTGCGCTCATTCCAAGGACCTCTCGATGATGCCTAAACAAAACAGGTTTAGAGAGAAAGGAATGGGACAATGATCATTATCTTTTTATCTATTGTGCTTGTTGGATATTCTTGTAAAATAACTTAATCATGCCTACTTTGTTTTGTTTGTAGGAAGGATGTTTTAGGTGTCTTTTTGACCACACAGGAAGGATTTCCTTTTTATGTTTTGGCTCGAGATGTCTAGAATATTTGAATTGCATTCCGAATAAGGTTTCGTTTGTCAAGTGTGAACAAGAGTACTCCTATCTATTTGATGAGTCCAAGTCCATCACACTAGGTGCAACGCCATCCTGGTTCTTAATACCTTGATGCATCGCACCTAGGTGTGTTATCAAACATAAAGAAGGGTATGCTCTTTATCTCTCCCATCCTTGGATAAGCAATACATCATCATCATCATATCCAATAAAGTCTTGATGACTAGTGGAATTTTTGGACTTCTGCATCTTCTTGGATTTAAGGGTTGATTCCTCTCATTCTTCTATCCTCTTTCACGCTAACAATGCATCCATCTTGAATCCATCCTTCATCTTGTATTATCATGTCATATCATCATAGGACAACATCATCCATCTCATTTTCATAATCATTTAAGTTGTTTAGGATAATACAAATTTTTTATTCTAAGCATCTTCCAAACATCTCATTTATATCATCATTATCATATACATCATATAGTCTAGCCATTCATACATCCTTTTTGAACCTCTTTGTCATGAGATCAACCTCAAATCGAATCTTTTCGCTCGATCTCTCGAGGGGAAATGTACTAACATACTTATTTCCACTGGGGCATCCGAAAAAATCAGAATTTTTTTAATTTTGATGTCGGTGGCATCATTCTTTCAACCAATGCAACAAGTACATTGCTTCAAAGAGGGGCAAAATGTAGACATGCAAAATTTACTCATGCATCTGATCATGCATCATTCAAAATTATTTCATCTATTAATTAAATAAACCAATTTAATTAATTCACTAAGGTTATCTCTTTAATTAAATAAATCAAATTATTTAATTATCTCCTAAAGTTTCTTGATTTAATTAAATCACATGTATTTAATTAAAAGATTAATATTCATTTTCCGCTCATTTCATTTAAAACAAATATAAAAAGACAAATCAAATGTCACACCACCTAATCAATAAGCTTAAATTAGTCAAATCTCTGATTAATGCTAAGACTAACCCATGTCCCATCCACTTGCACAATAAATCATTCAATTTAATTTTATTAAAACCCCTATTTTCCTCACAAGGCATATTCCCAAGGAATATGCTCTCATTAACTCCCCTTGTTTGAATTTTTTTTCCCAAACAAGTTTCTCCCCAAATCCTTCAACTACATGCATTTAATGCCATTTTCAAATTTCAAATGGGCACATTGTGGCAAGTGGCTCTCTCTTATTTGTTGGGGATTAGTCCCACATTCCTCAATCTTGGCCTCTCCTCTCTCAATCTCTCCTATAAATTCAATGCCTTTTCTCTCATTTTATCATCTACATTTGAAGCATTCTCACTATAGGCAACTTGAGTTCACTTTTCATCTCATTTTCTATCATCTCATTTAGGCAATCTTGCTTATCAGGGGGTGGGAAAGGGAATCCTTTCTACATCATGAGGAGCACCACTCCCACTATGAAATAGAGTTTGGTTCATGTTTTTATATCTTTTCATTTAGTTTTCTTGTTGTATTTTATCTTGTTTGCATATCTAACATTGTCAAATATTTCATATGGATGATGTGATTTGCTAACAATGTTAATTTATGTCAATGTTTAAGCATTTGCAGATTTAGCATCCACAAAATAGCACTAGAAGGAGCACATTACACCAGTTGCAAGTTGATGTTCTTTTGATTTGCTAAATCTTGTATTAACTGATTACTTCCTATATATTGAAATTGTTGTTCAATATCTCTTTCTTTTTTTTGGTATTAATAAAACTCTAGCCACATGCATAGGGCAAGGGTAGTGTATCCAGTGATTACCAGAAGATATCCTTATTCGCAAGTATTTAAATTTTTGGAGGATTTAGTTAATGATTGTGCCAAACATATTTTTAATCATCCATCCTATTCATGCTTTAGATCTTTGTCTGTCTCTATTATCAATAGAATATTTCTAGAAATTGTGCTTTCCTTGATATTTCTAGATTATATATTTTCATTTAAGTGGTGGTTCATGTATGGTTTTGTTTTGATTCATTCACTGGAACTTTTTCATGCAACTTCTAAAACCACTTATCAGCCTCATCATACTTTTTTTTGCTGCCAGTTTAATGTGCACTATAAAGTTTGTTGCCATGCCATAAAAGAGGATTACAATGTCCTTGTATCCTCTAGCAATTGATCTACTTTAAAAAAAAAAAAACAATTAGGGGTACGTTTATTTCAGATTGGCCTACTTGTAAAGATTAGACTTTTAAAAGGAAGACAAACTGAATTGTAAACCCACCATTAAATCTCTTATCAGATCCTCTGTCAGGCTTTGTGCATAAAATCTATTTAGCATACACACAATCCCTGGAATAGTCGTATGGTTTACATATGCACCACTTAAATTAGGAAACCATTTTAGGAGTGGGTGGGTTTTATCTTATCATCACACATTTTTTTTTAGTTGAGATTTGAAATTCCTATGAGGTCGTAGGCATATGTTGTCATGTCTCATACCATATTGCCCTCTCATAATGGTGATCATTGTCAGTAAGAGAGAGAGTGGTTTTTATCTGGAAAGATAAAGAGAAGAAATAAGTGTCAATAGTTGAACCATGGGATGTAAAATCTACTTTCTTTGCTATATGCCAGAGTGTTTCTAGAGTTGTTATTCTCTTAAATCAAAGTGATATTTTTTATATTTAGTTTCAAATGGAGATCTCACCTTGATGTATCAGTTCAGGAATTTGATAAGGATAGGTCATTATGGCTGTGAGATTTTCTTTTATAACATATATATTTTGGATTCAATCTTTAGCATTGGTTGTATTTAAAGCGCCTTAAACTAGAGAAGGCCTTGATTTTTTTTAGGAATATTGGTCTTGGTTCGGTAGCGCTATTTATTTCTAGGCTTGGTCACTATGATAATGGAATCATGAGGCTTCAATGCAAGATCAAGTTCTCATTAATATTACCTCTGCATTAAATCACTCTTACGGATTTGATCAATGTTTGTAGGCATCAGCTATCATATCTAAATCTTTCTTGACTGGTTGATGATAGATAATGTAATGTGAAGAAAAAGTAATGGCCAAAAATAAAAACTCGTACATAGATTGTGTAGACTGAGTAGTTGGTTTTGGATTTGCATAGAAAAAATTGTTTTCCAAAATTCATTTTATAGCTCATTAATCTGGTTTTGTGTATGTTGTCTGCCTTTGTTCTCATTATGGAAGAGGAGTAGTCAGTAGCAGTGTTCTTTCACTTCCAAGCCTGCCATTGCCTGGTCCCCTAGCCATTGCCTAGTCACCTTCAGAATTTTTCTATTTCACCATGAAATTCCAAGGAAGGAGTACATGTGTGCCTGCTATAATGGACGCCATTTCTTTGTGGATTGAGTATTGTCATATTTTGTCGTATTTTTCAAATAATTATTTTTCATGTTATCATCATCTGAATAGGCCTTTGCTATAGCTTTATTCTCCATACTATTTCCTACTATTCTGGAGGTTAGTATGTTTGAAGTAGATTTCTTCTAATTTGAAGACCATCCCCTACCCATGTTTGTCTTTGCTGAGATAGAGTTTATTTCTCTCTGAATGCATTCGCGGTTCCTCTATCAGCTTTTCCTTTTGGAACAAATTCATCTTAGCAAATCACATAAAACTCATGGAGGAAAAGAATCAAGTCTGCATTTTTTTTTCTTCTGTTCAGAGGTTTTTGGGTTGTTAAATGATGTCATCCCCTGTGCCTCCATTTAGGATACCTCTTGTGCCTCTGAGCTATTAGTGATTTTCTAACAATTCGTGCCTTCAACATTAAATATGTTGACTAGTAATGTTGTTCGAGCTGCATACTTTAAGATCAAGATGGTATTGTGTGGATGGCAGATGTTTAAAATTTGAGAGCAACTGAAAAATTAAAGATGAAGTGACAGAAAGTAGTACATTTTTTTATTTAGTCAACCTTTTTAACATATGTCTTTAATATATGTTTTTAGTAATTAACCTGATTGTTTCAGTGTATTTATAATCCAATTCAACATTCTCTCATATTATATCATTATGCTTATAATTTTTTGATCTTTAAATTTATGTTATAAATTTATATGATCACATTATTATGGTTATTTCAAGATAATAAATGATGATGATATTGAGAGATTTGTTCTTTGTGGTGGATTTGTTGACTTAATACTTCTAGTGATGTGTAGGGGGACTTTGATAAGGTGGGGAATGACTCCAACAAGTGTGGTACCCTTCCAATGCAATCAATATTAAAAACACGACTCACTTATAAATACTTCTTTTATTAATCATGATCATTAAAGTCATTTGTCCTTTCAATTAAGATCATGTTATTGTTTGAAGTTAATGATCAAAATGAATTCAATATTTTCACAAGATTGTCTTCTTGTTTGATAGGAAGAGGAGGAGTGACTTAATTTGCATAAGGAATGTGCAACATTGAAACAACAAAACCAATCTTTGAAGCAAGATTGGAGTCAAAGAGAAAATTGAGCGTTGAAACTTGCAATTCATAAATCGTTTTTTAATTCTTAGGGCTCCAATTACTACTTTAGTTTTTTATTTTGAACCAACTCACCTTTCTTTTTGGGTTTGAAATTAACCATTTGACTTTATCTTTTCAACTTGGTTAAAATTGAACCTTGGAAACATACTAGATTTTGGTTTGATTTAACACATTGAACAAACAAACTTTCATATCTCATTTTGGTGCTTTAAAACAAATCAAAATCACTACTTTTATGATCTAAAATGAATAAGTGTTTTTCATGCTTTGCAATATTTGTCACAAACTAATATCATTTAAAAGGCGTATGCGCTTCTCTCACGCCTCATGGCGATCTTGAGAATCAAAAGTATTTTTTGTGATATTAAGTTGTTTAAGAGATTGTCTTCACACTTTGATTTGGGATCTAAAATTGAACAAAACATCTTGTGAGTGTGAGTAAACTTATTGCATGTGTTCTCCCTTTGTTTCTAAACGAAGGTTTATCAAACTAAGAATATGGTTGCTCTCTTCTGTTTATCTTAGAGGGCTTTCCTTGTGGGAAAAACTACTCACCCAAGGGAATGACTCAATTGGTAACACACTAAAGCCAATTGTATTTCCAACCGGGATATAAAAGTGGGTACTGGAACAAAAACTAGTATCACACGATTGGCTCCGATGAGAAGGGAAACAATGGTCTCTCGCCACATGGGTCAATCTCTATGAACAAAAATTCTGAACTGAACCCCTTTATTAGCAAAATCCAAAAATCCTATCTATTTGTTGGTGCAAAAGATCATGTCCTTTGAAGCCACTGCACATATACATGCGGTTTTGTTGTAGAGATGAAAATTATGCCATGCGACATTCATGGGTATTGATGCTTGGCTGACTCGAGAAGCGAGTGCACTGTAAGGTGGAGCCTGTGTGGTCAAGAATCTAATCATCCACACTAAATATGCATTGATGGATTTATCCAAGTGGGATCCCAACAAATACTATCTTCTCATCCTAGGATTGTGCATGTTATTGGCATCAAATAAAACTTTTCTTGGATCCAAAATACTAAAAAACAAACATTCAATGATTCATCAGAATCTCAAACCCTTTGGAAGAACAAATACCTTGGAGGGGTCTACATGTTACTACTTGTCCCTAGGGGTTTTTATCTCTAGAAGGCTTCTAAACATTCAGCCATCTCAATTTGTTTCTCCCAAAGTCAACACTAGGAAAATTTTGCCCTAATTTCCTTGATTACCACATAATGGACCTTGTGGGATGAAAGAAAAGTAGGACATTAGACATTCATTTTAAAAAATTATCAAGAAAGTGCTTGTGTCAAAAAGAACTGAATCTAAGCAAGATAATAGACAATTTAACCACACATGTGTTGTCAATCTTCTGTCTTATGGTTTTCCATGCAAACATTGGTATTTTGGTTTGAAATACTCTTAGGGAAAAGAATGTTCTTCAATATCTTGGTCTAGTAAGCAATTCCTCTTAGGTTCATCTAGGATCAAGTCAAAAAATTCACCCATTTCAAACATCAATCAAATCTCATTTCACCAGCAAACTTTGGGAAACTTTGAAAACATCACTTATGCTAGACTTATAGGAAAAATCATCATCATCTTATTTGACTTAAAACACTTAGTCAAATTATCAATCCTCTTGAGCGAATTTACCTCTAGGATAACACAACTTCCTAAGGCTTACATGTTCAACATCACCTTGTTTGGCTTAACACACCTAGCCAAATTATCCTTTTTTGTACGAGTTACTCTAGGATAACACAACTTAGTAGGGTTTACAAGTTCATTTTCATCTTGTTTTATGTAACACACTTAGTCAAATTATCCAATCACAAATCAGCTTGTTTGACTTAACACACTTAGTCAAACTATCCTCAATCTAAATCAAATCAAATCAAGTCCTAAAGTCTAGCATTGATCCAAAGTTCCTAAAAGTTTGAACACCCCTATCATTCACCCCTTTCATCTTTCATCTCATCATTGGTCCTAAATACCTTAGGGTTTCACTTCACAACAAGCTCAAAAAACAAGAAAAACATGGAGTTTAAACTCGACTCATACATAATGAGTAATCCAAGTTAACCAAACTATCCAAGTCTCACAATGCTGATTGAGTATCAAAACTCGCATTTATGCATGGCATCATTATATCCTCCAAACCTCAATAGTACAACGAATGTGAGTATGCCCAATCTAAATTTTAGAACACCTTTTCCGATGGTAGATTTAAATCCAAGTCCAAACCTACAAATCTATCGACCAAACACTTAATGCATGAGTTTTCCAAAAACAATTATCCCACCAAATCCATACATGCCAAATACAAGTTTGTCAAAAATGACCATATCAAATTCGCACTTGGAAAACTTTGGGATAGATATGTTTGCAAATCGAACCAATGTTGTTCAAAATCCCAACAGTATATTGGAAACTCCATGTATTGATCCAAGTCAAGGTAACACCATGCAAAATCAAAGTTACCTAAATTAAGGTAATATGATTCTCAACCACATTCAAAGTCAACCTATAATGCCGAATCTAAACATCACATCGAATAAGAGCATTATCTAGAATCAAATTTTCCATGATCCTAGGCATGGATACATTCAAAATCTACTTGCTCTACAGCCAATTCAACCATATCAAAGGCATCAAGATCAAATTGATTCACTTGCCAAAATAGTTGATCCATTGTGCCAAGAGCCATCTCCACCCAAAATCAATACTCTCTTCCATTGGTTGAGCTATGTCATCAAAGCATTGAGCTATCTCCACAACCACATCAAGAACAATATCTCCAATGCCAAGAAATTTCATATCAGGATCAATCACCACATCAACAACAAACCCAATCACCACATATCAAAGATCAATCACCACATCTCAAAGGTCAATTTAAAGTGCAAATCTCACAAGGTAACAAATGAAAATACACACCACTTGGGAAACTAATCAAATCAGTCGTGCAACGGTTGGTACAAGAAAATTTCATTAAAGTCCCCATTTATGTGAATTATCAAGAGCCAATGGTGAAACCACTAGGGATTTTCACAAAGTAAAGGGACACACAACATTAGATTGTATTCAACTCAAAAGTCCCATCCAAGACCTGATTGATCAAAAGCTAATAGCTATTGGGGACAACGATCATAATTCAACCACTAGCGATAGCGTTAACAATCTCTCCTCCATAATTGTTGAAAACAATGATCGAGATCAATCCATCAATGAGCACATTGAAGATATCTCTACCTCATTCGAAGATCAAATAAACACACACCAAGAGCCATTTTTCAATCATGATAAAAAACCACCAATGATTCCCAACAATGATCCAATCCAAGAAAAGTTAACATCATTTGATCCTATGGTTGAAAACATTGACAGTCACTCCACCATAACTTTTGAAGACAATGATCAAAATCAATCCATCAATTAGCACTGTGAAGGTATGTCTACCCCATCTGATGATCAACTCACCATACATCAAGAGCCACATTTTAGTGACTATTTCAAGGAGTGTTAGCATTATTTGATCCTATTGACATAATCCATGATCCATCGACCAATGATCATATTTAAAATGTCTCTATATCTCCTAATAAGTTAGGGGACATATCTCAAGAACGCATTCCAAAGTATGATCAACATTTTCCATCAAGGTCTAGCAATGGTTCTTCCCAAGATATACTGACATCCCTCAACCTCATGATTATAGATAGTGAAGGAATCCTCAAAAATCAAGAGAATATTGAGCCACTCCCCATTCCTAATAACAGTGTCCAAGAATCCCTTGTAGACAATACATTCTTTGAAATTCACCCATGTCAAGAACTTGATCCAAAGCATGTTAAAAGCAATTCCAACATTAACCAAGATCAAGAATTTGTATCTTCGAGATACTACAGTGATCTAATGGGCACTCTCACATCTATACAAGATGTTGCAAGTATTGATAATATCCATATAGCACATATTCCTCCATCTACCCATGAGATGCTTTCTTTGTATGGGCATGTAGATTATCTTCGTTCAAAACAAGAGTCTCATACTCTTGATATTATTACCAAGAAAGAAGAGTCTCCTACTCTTAACATTTGTACACATGACCAAAGTATAGAAAAATATAGAGACATACAAAAAGTGAATCATGAAGAAGGCTTCTATAGAAGTTTTGAATCAAAAACATCATGTGGAGACATATTGGAAGGCTTCTACAGAAATTGTGAATCAGAAACATCCTGTGGAAACCTAGTAGAAATAGATCACGAAAAAGCCTTCTACAGAAGTTGTGAATCAAAAACATGTCATATGAAAGCATATCAAGAATGAATCATGAGGAAGAATTTTACAGTGAATCTTTAACATCACTTGAAGAAGCATTAAAATCAGATATCTCACAAGATCAAGCTAAACATATCGATCAAACATTCATCCCACATATGGATGATCCTATCACTTATAAACTTGGATCACTTACCTTTATTAGGGAAATTTACCTCATCAATAAAGAAGCAAACACTTTTGAAGGTCCACGATAGAGCACAAAAGAATTAGCACCCTAATTCCAAGATGAATCATATCCTATTGCAAATCAAATATTTCAATAGATGAATTATCAAGGCAGAGGATTAGGCCTACATGAACAGGGTATCCTGGAACCAATGTAGATTGTTGATAATCCTAAGCATCAAGGTCGTGGTTATTCGACAATCAAGGGATATAAATATATTAGTGATACTTCCACAAAACTGGGGGCAACTTCATCTCAAGCATGCATCAGCATAGGGAGAATGAAGGATCCTTATGATGAAACCAATGTCAATACTACAATGCGCCACATCACGAATCCTCATCCACCCATCACCCCATCCACGAATTGGGACCAATATAAAAATAAAGATTTGAATCAAAGCACAAAGAATGCTATCAAATAAAAATTAGTGAAGCACAAAGGACAAATAAAATACAAGTGGATACTAGAGAATACAAAGAATGACTATCCCTGTCAAAATCCATCAGTCAAAGAAACCATGGGGAAAAATTAAAAAGGGGCAAGTATCCATCAAAGATGTCCACAAAAGAAAAATCAGGCTTCTCAAGTGACATACAAAGTGTATCAAGTTGTTGGTTGTAATTCCATGCACACTTTCGTATCCACTCATCATTTCTCATCTTCCCAAGTTTCGAGAGTCAAAGGTTCCAAATTATCAACCAATCCATCTTTTATTCCTAAGCACACTCCACCCTCCATGCCTCCATTCATGATATCCAATTCTCACATTGACCATGTATTGGTGGTAACCCTTCATCATAAGGATTCAAAAGGCACTCTATCACAATGTGCACACAAAGACAAAGTTAACTCCGGTTTCAACAAAGAAGATCAGGGATCTCAAAAGTTGCATTCAAGTGCATGTATCTTGGCAAAGAAGATTCTTCAAGAAGGATATAAATGGCACATTATGATAGAAGCATCAATGTCAACAGTACTAGGTGATACAACATCAGCTTAAAATCTCTCAAAAAATTTAAAAAAATCAAAAAATATAAAAATCCAAAAAAAAATAGAAAAAAGATTGAAAAAAGTAAAGAAAAAAATTGTCCTCTAGTGAAAACCAATTCAATGACACTTTGGACAAGTACCATGATGAAAACCTGGCAAATAGGTGTCATGTGTAGAATTGAGCATCAGAGTGTGTCATTACGGGAGAAAGCATCTTATCCCATCCATAATAAAGCTAGCATTCCATCCATATCATCCATTCATCCATAAACCGTTTATCCAACCCTTATCTTGATCTTGACCAAGTTTGGTATAGACTTCACACATGTTTATGGTAAACATCTTGACATGGGTCATTTTCATTGATCCTATCCAATCCAAACATTATCTGAGCCTTGAAGCATTATCCGAATGAGCACTCCTTTCTTCGAACACCTTATCTTGTCATAAGATAATCCCTAACATCCTTTGCATGCTTATCGTATCTATCCATACACCTATTCAAGAATCCACCCATGTACATTCAAACATTGCTAGACACTAGGGGAAAATATTTTCATCTTGCTTCGAGAATAAATCTTGATCTATATCCTCCAACTTATCTAGTAATTCGAACATTGGAAAACATGAAATCAAATTGGTTAAAACAATTGTGAGCACCAAGTCAAATCACTAGCCCATGGAATATTTTGATAGGATGACATTCCTTATCAATCTTTATCTTTCATCAAACATCAATCCAAACAATTCATATCAATTGTATCTAATGTGCACGTTAGCATCACATCAAATCATCAAAACAATTTTGTTCCAAATCAAGCTTCATCAATCTTGATCAATTGAATCCAATCAATTATCACCTTGTTTGACTTAACACACTTAGTCAAATTATCCAATCCATAATCACCTCATTTGACTTAACACACTTAGTCAAACTACCCCCTTGTGTACGAGTTTACTCCAGGATGACACAACTTCCTAAATTTTACGAGTGCATTATCACTTTTGTTCGACTTAACACACTTAGTCAAACTATTAATCCATCAATCTATCAATCTGATCGATTAACATTAAGCTTGGTTTTCAACAAAATCCCAAAACAAAACACTGATATCATCATGCATATCCACCTCCAAAACATTCAAAAATCCATCAAAAAATAAAAAACATTCAAAAATCCAAAACATGTCAAAAATCTAAAAAATAAAAAAATAGAGTCATCGACCAAACTACGTCATCTCTGAGCTTGAACGTAGGTAATGTTGATCTATGATCATCCCCTAGGACATTTTAGGTCAGTCCTTAGGCGTCCATCCCAATGGCATCTGTTTGCCCATCTATTTAGGCATCTATCACAATGGCATTTGTTTTCCCATCTATTTCACATTTTAGGTCAGTCCTTAGGTGTCTATTGTAATGGCATCCATCTTCCCATCTATTTAGACGTCCATTGCAATGGAATTCGTTTGACCATCTATTTCATATTTTAGGTGTCTGTCACAATGGCAATCCATTTTCCCATTTATATCATCAGTAGTCAAGTCAATTATCGTCTGAACTACGTCGTCTCTGAGCTTAAATGTAGGCAAGGCTAATCCTTGATTGGTCCTTGAGACACAAAATCCAAAAACATTCGTAAAAATCTCGAAAATACCAAAAAAAATTGTAAAACATCTCAAAGTTCAAAAAACAACCTCAAAAAAATTTCAAAACATAAAAAACATCCAAATATCTAAAAAACCCAAAATGGTGCACCCATCCCATCTCGCTTTCACCCGCAATAATCATCACTCATAATAAACCAATCATCGCTTTCATTCTTTGGTGAAGCAATCAGAAGCAAGTCTCGCAGGTTCAAAGTGAACACCTAATCAACAAAGTCTCAAGTCTAGATCAGTGAGTCAACAAGTTAATCAACTCACAGTATCAATAGCTTATCATCCAATCAGTTTCATCAAAACCATGATCACAACATGTCCTAGGAATGCGACCTTCCTGTCATGGACATCAACATCAGGTATTACCATAGTTTAGTCTTTGGCTAGTGGTATAAAGAACATTAGCTTGTTTATTTACTTTATCTTTATCTTTTTAGACTTATGTTATCTTGTGCTCATTCCAAGGATCTCTCGATGATGCCTAAATAAAATAGGTTTAGAGAGAAAGGAATGGGGCAATGATCATTATCTTTTTATCTATTGTGCTTTTTGGATATTCTTGTAAAATAAATTCATCATGCGTACTTTGTTTTCTTTGTAGGAAGGATGTTTGAGGTGTCTTGTTGACCACATAAGAAGGCTTGCCTTTTTATAGTTTGGCCCAAGATGTCTAGAATATTTGAACTAAATTCTGAATAAGGTTTCATTTGTCAAGTGTGAACAAGAGTACTCCTATCTATTCGACGAGTCAAATTCCATCCTAGTTCTTAATACCTTGATGCATCACACCTAGGTGTGTTAACAAACATAAAGAAGGGTATGCTCTTTATCTCTCCCATCCTTGGATAAGCAATACATCAACATCATCATACCCAAAAAAGTCTCGATGACTAGTGAACTTGTTGGACTTTTGCATCTTCTTGGATTTAAGGGTTGATCCCTCTCATTCTTCTATCCTCTTTCACGCTAACAATGCATCCATCCTGCATCCATCCTACATCTTGCATAATCACGTCATATCATCATAGGACAACATCATTCATCCCATCTATCTCCCAAACATCTCATTTTCATAATCATTTAAGTTGTTTAGGATAATATAAAATTTTTATTCTAAGCATCTTCCAAACATCTCATTTACATCATCATTATCATATGCATCATATAGTCTAGCCATTCATACATCCTTTTTGAACCTCTTTTTCTCGAGATCAACCTCAAATTGAATCTTTTCGCTCTATCTCTCGAGGTGGAAATGTACTAACGTACTTATTTCCACGGGGCATCCGAAAAAATCAGAATTTTTTTAATTTCGATGTCGGTGGCATCATTATTTCAACCAATGCAACGAGTACATTGCTTCAAAGAGGGGCAAAATGTAAACATGAAAAATTTACTCATGCATCTGATCATGCTTCATTCAACATTATTTCGTCTATTAATTAAATAAACCAATTTAATTAATTCACTAAGGTTATCTCTTTAATTAAATAAATCAAATTATTTAATTATCTCCTAAAGTTTCCTGATCTAATTAAATCACATGTATTTAATTTAATGACTAATATTCATTTTCCTCTCATTTGATTTAAAACAAATACAAAAATACAAATCAAATGTCACACCACCTAATCACTAGCTTAAATTAGTCAAATCTCTGATTAATGCTAAGACTAACCCATGTCCCATCCACTTGCACAATAAATCATTTAATTTGATTTATTAAAACCCCTATTCTCCTCACAAGGCATATTCCCAAGGAATATGCCCTCATTAACTCCCCTTGTTTGAATTTTTTTTCCCAAACAAGTTTCCCCCAAAATCCTTCAACTACATGCATTTAATTCCAGTTTCAAATTTCAAATGGGCACATTGGCAAAAACTTGCACAATCATGGGCCAATCACATTGTGACAAGTGGCTCTCTCATATTTGTTTGGGATTAGTCCCACATTCCTCAATCTTGGCCTCTCCTCTCTCAATCTCTCCTATAAATTCAATGCCTTTTCTCTCATTTTATCATCTACATTTGAAGCATTCTCACTATAGGAAACTTGAGTTCACTTTGCATCTCATTGTCTATCATCTCAGTTTGGAAATCTTGCTTATCAGGGGGTGGGAAAGGGAATACTTTCTACATCATGAGGAGCACCACTCCCACTATGAAATAGAGTTTGGTTCATGTTTTCATATGTTTTCATTGAGTTTTCTTGTTGTATTTTATCTTGTTTGCATATATAACATGGTCAAATATTTCATAGGGATGTTGTGATTTGCTAAGAATGTTAATTTATGTCAATGTTTAAGCATTTGCAAATTTAGCATCCACACATACAAAGTAAGGATAAATCCAAAAAAATGTCTTTGGTGTTCAATCAAGAAAACTTCTTGGATACATCATTTCTAGACAAGGAATTGAAGTAGACCCAACAAAAGTAAAGGCTATAAGGGATATGCCTCGACCAACCAACATCAGTCAGCTAAGAACATTACAATGGAGACTACAGTCTATCAGATGCTTCAGAGTATAGTTAGCAAACAAAATGCATCCATTCCAACACTTACTCAAAAAGGGGGTACCATTTGTATGGACAACCAAATTCCAAGAAGCTTTTCAAAAGATTAAGGATTACTTGCTTACACCACCTATGTTAATGTCGCCTATAGATACCTGACCTTTGATACACTATATTTCAACAACTCAATCAGTACTAGCAACCTTACTTGCACAAAATGATGATAAAGGTCATAAAAGGGCATTGTACTATATCAATCGTTCTTTGGTTCGATATGAGCTAAACTATAGTCACATAGAGAGGTCTTGTCTTGCAGTAGTTTTTGATACTCAAAAAATTAGGCACTACATGCTAAATTATCAAATGATGTTGGTTGCCAACATAGATCCTCTAAAATATATCCTAAGTAAAGTAGCACTAATAGGTCGATTGGCTAAATGGGTAATGATAGGGAATATGGCATCTAGTGTGTGGAAATAAAAGCTATAAAATGGAAAGTTATTGTAGATCAGTTGGCAGACACACCAATTAAGGCCGAGCATCCTCTAGTTGCGGATTTGACTAATGAGCTTATCTTCACCATTGACAAAAGAATCACATGGAAGTTATACTTTGAAGGGTCACATACTAATCGTGGTTTAGGAGCAAGTATATTGTTTGTTACACCAAAAGGTGAAACTATTCCTAAGTCATTCAGAATTTATTATCATTGCACAAACAACATAGTAGAATACGAGGCCCTTGTAACAAGACTAAAAATGGCAGTCCAATGGAAGATTAAGAATTTACAAGTTTATGGAGACTCTTAGCTAGTAGTCTGACAATTCAATGACGAATATGAAACTAAAGATGAGAAACTTGCCCCATACAAGTGCATGACAGATAGTTTTAAGCAATAATTTGATAACATGAGCTTTCAACAAATACCCTCTATTCAGAATAGGGTAGCAAATGCTATGGCAACCATTGGTTCATTATTGGATATACCTAGCAACATGCCTAAATTTGAGTTTTTGGTTGAACAACTTTTGGCCCCTACCTATGACATCCTAGATTCTGTGATGATGTGTGAACTTGTGGTTCCCACTTGCCCATGGTACAAGGACATATATGACTACCTTCATGCCCAAATCCTACCCTTAGAATTTTTGAAAAACCAAATTAGTAAATTTATCCATAATTATTCCAAATATACCATCATCGGAGATACCCTTTATTTACGTGCCTTACACAATATCTTGTTGAGATGTCTCAATGTTGACGAAGCACAAGCAACCTTACGTGTGGTACACGATGGTATATGTGGATCCCATTCTAGTGGTCCTACCTTAGTTAAGAATATTATGAGATTAGGTTATTATTGGCCTACCATGGAAAATGACTCATATGTCTTTGTCAAGAAATGTCGACAATGCTAGGTACATGGAGACTTGATACACGTGCCAACACAAGAGATCCGACTGCTAACTTCACCATGGTATTTTTCCCAATGGGGAGTTGACCTCATAGGTAAGATTCACCCTCCATCCTCAATTGGCCATAAGTTCATCATAACCACAACTAAATACTTCACCAAGTGGATCAAGGCGATTCCTATGACCTATATTACCGACACACAAATTTCCAAGTTTATCCTAAATTACATCATTTGTCGGTATGGTTTCCTCAATCCATCATCATGGATAATGGCCAGCCATTTAAAAACCAAAAATTCCACCATCACTGTGAATAATTCCATATTCAACACCAGTTTTCCACTCCTTATTATCCACAAGGTAATGGCCAAGCTGAGGAGTCTAATAAAAAAATCATCAGAATCCTCAAAAATATTGTCCATGACATCGGTCGTGACTAGAATTTACAACATAATACTTCGTTATTGTGAGGTTTGGTAATCTCACTTACTAAATTATATCCTTTAGTTTGAACCAAAATCATATAATATAATATAATAATTCTAAAAATGTGCGAAAAAGAGGAATAATTAAATTACTTTATTACTATTTCAAAAGAAATTTCATACATTAATGAGTTAATGTGTATATCAACACAAGGTCATGCCTTTACATAATCTAGCCATGAAGGCTTACACAAAGATTCACAATAGACATAAATTCAAATACTATAATGCAAATTAAGGAAACAACAAGCTCATTAATGCATCCACAAAAGAACCATAACACAAAGAATTTCATTAGTGGAAAACCCTCGTAGGGATGAAAAACTACTCGTAAAATTGTCTCATTGGCTTAATGAAATTCCTCATAGATAAAGCCTTACTAACTACAATATCTCAATGGTTACAAGATGCCTCATGGGCAATGATCATACTATCTCACTGACATGACCATTCATTACACATTTCTGGATGTCATAAATATCACACATAACAAGGAACATATTGAAGTTCTTTTACAAGTCACATAAATCTACAAGCTACGTTCTCAAGTTTCACCAGTGCATCATCCTTGCATAAGAAATTAAGGTAAAGCCAACACTATCATCAATCGCTCACAATTATTTGTAAATAAGACAATTCTACCTCCAATGGCCTCTCAAATACCACACAAGTACACTAAGAGTCATAAGCAAATCACATAAAGCTTCGTGAAAGTAATCTTATCCCTACTAGAATGCACACATGCCTATACAATTATAAAAAGAATGCTTACTTCTAAACTCATTGATTCATAGAGTTTTCAACAATAAGAGAATAATACTATAAAATGGGTAAGAAGGTATACCTCATGTATGTATGAGAATACATATATAGGCTAATTATTTGTAAATAAGACAATTCTACCTCCAATGGTCTCTCAAATACCACACAAGTACACTAAGAGTCATAAGCTAATCACATAAAGCTTCATGAAAGTAATCTTATCCCTACTAGAATGCACACATGCCTATACAATTATAAAAAGAATGCTTACTTCTAAACTCATTGATTGATAAGAGTTTTCAACAATAAGAGAATAATACTATAAAATGGGTAAGAAGGTATACCTCATGTATGTATGAGAATACATATATAAGCTAATGAATATATATGAGTATATATTTTTATGCAAATAAAAATCAAGTTCAACTAAATGAGGGAATTGCTACTTTCTCTATGCATGCATGATAAACCATCATTCATGAGAAGAATGTCATCATTAAACTTAAACATTAATAAAGCAAGGTACAATTTAACATTTATTTATCTTTTAATTAAATCTCCAATTGATTCACATTCGATAATATGTGTAGATCAATTACAATCTACATCTGGTTTTACATCTCACAATTGACTCAATTTGATCAATCTTCTAACACTCCAATGACTAATAGCAATTAAATGCACATATATACCTTTCTATTTGCACACAAGAATCCAATAACTTATTTCTAATTTTAATGATTTACTAAAAATTATAGATTTATACAAATCGAATGAAATACTTTTAGATCAGAAATATAATTACATTTTAGATAATAAAACTTCCCCATTCACGAATATGATTAAATTCATGAATATGATTAAGTGGATATATATGGAATACTATGTTTTCAGCTAGAGTTTTCATTTCAAATTCATTAGTTCAACAAAAAACATTATCATTTAAATAGATTGATATATCACATTGAAATTGAATATATAAATAAATATATGTGTATGTATATATACTTACAAAAATTTACATATGCAACGATCTGATATATATAAAGAAAGTAATTCTCAAGAAGATATTTTTACATTTCGCTATGTACTCATTTCCAATTTTAATGATAAATCAAAATTATAGTTTTACATAACCAAAAGAAATCCTATTCTTTCAAAAATATATGCATTTCAAGAAATTAAAACTTGCTCACGTATGTGCATGTGTTTAAATATATAATCAGACATAAAAAATCTAATAGAAAGTTATATCTCTAATAAACTAAAGTTTAAATCCTTCTAATCATATTTTTAACTTTTATTCTTTTTGCAATTTAATCTTGTTTTCAACCATGATATTATTGCATTCGTTTATATATTTATATATATATATGTATTTCTATATATGTAAAAATATAGATATGTTTATATATAATGCAAAAAAAAATTACATCTTCAGCTGAAGTAATCCACATTCAATCATGATTGAATGAAAAGATATATATGTTTGATTATATATATATATATTTATTTTTTGAAATTTTTTTTTTTGCCATGATTTAAAATTGACATTTTCAGCCAGATATGTATTGTTTCATTTAAAATTCTACAATGATATAATTCTCAACAAAATTTATATAAATATGTATTTACACAGAGGTATGTATATATGTGTGTGTGTGTGTGTGTATTTACTTGTATATATATATATATATATTTCATATTGCATATTTAAAACATATTATGAACACAAATATAAATAAAATGATTTGATTGAAAAGTTTATCCACCATATTTAAAATTATATACACACAATGGTACACATATATATGTATGTATATATGCAACAATATGGCATTTTGGAAACATGCTTTCATTTTTTATTAAAACAAAAAAGGCATTTGGCCAATTGATCCAGTATATGAAAAATCAATTCCAGATTTTTACAGTAGCAAAGTGCATACATTATATATATAAATATATATTTGTATTTATATAAATATATAGAATTTAATATAAAAAGAGTAGCAAAGAATAGAGATTTGTACAGCCACAATGTTCATTTTCACTCAACAATTAATTATTGAACACCATTTTAAGATTTTGCAATTGTTTTAGAAAGGTTATAAATATATATAATTTAATATAAAAAGAGCAACAAAGAACACATATTTGTACAACCACAATGTTGATTTTCACTCAACAATTAAACATTGAATGATTTTGCAATTATTTTAAAAAGGTTATAAATATATATAATTTAATATAAAATGAGTAGCAAAGAACACAGATTTGTACAACCCCAATGTTGATTTTCACTTAGCAATTAAACATTGAATAATTTTGCAATTGTTTTAAAAAAGGTTTTCAAAAGAGAAGAAAAACTTTCAAAGAAAATCATCAATTTTACAATTCTAAAACTAAAATACATAGGAAAGAGGATTCAAAACCTAGAAAATGTTTTCCAATTGAATTTCCACTTTTGGATTCCTCTTTTTCCCCATTCTAGATTGTTGGTAATCTTTTTTTTGAAGGCTTTCCTTTTTACCCTAGAATTATTTCCTCCTCTTCCTTCAATTTTTTTTGGTTTATGAGCTTTTGGAAACCCTCTTCTCTGAAACCATTATTTTTAGTTATCTTATGTAGAGAAAAATCAAGGAAGTTTTCGAAAAAACAATTGTATCGTTTCTGTAATTCTTTTTCCTCTTTTAAAGATTTCTTTTAATTTTCCAAAACCTAATCTTTTTAAAATATAAAATTTATTCTCATGCATAATATTTATCCACCAATAGAAATAATAAAGAAAATCCTACTTTTTATTGCATACGAAGTATTTATCCTAGAAAATAATAAGGTAGCCATTTTGATTTGCAATTTAAATATTTATTCTCAACAATTAATAATGAAATATCACTTTCTTCCAAATAAAATAATTTTCCTAAATAACAAGCAATTATCATTTAATTGCAATTAAATTAATTATTCTAAATAGAAAGCACTATCATTTAATTTTAAAAATGAATTCTCTAATTAAAATATAATTAATTGCTTTTATTTTTTGTTACTTTTATTTCACCATAATTAATTTAATTAAACATTATAAAATACGAACAATAAAAATAGGGGTCATGACATACTCCCCCCCTTAAAGAATCATCATCCCAATGATCAACTTAATTAAAGATAAAATATCATGCCTCTTTAATTATGTTTTACCTTATTGTCAAAAGCAGCCCACCTGAGAAAGATATCATTTACTTGAAACACCTATCTGTTCATAACAACAAAAATTCATGTGGCTAGCATCCATACACTTGCACACCTCGTTAGCATATCTTGGCTTCATCAATTCACTCTAGTTTCCTTAACTAATAAAAAAATGCAAACTAATTCATTTCTTTCATACAATATTCTATATCTTATTCAAATATTTTTCATAATCCAAGATATTTACTGATGAGGGTGCAACCCGAGACACAAAAAATCACACAGGAAACTAGAGATTCTTATTATTTTCAAAATATGAAATTCTTACATGCAGAGGATCTCAAATCCTCGAGTTCTGCAATACATGCAAATTACAGAAAGAAACTACAAAAATTCCCCTTTTCGCAACATGTGATCTTCTTTCCCCAAACAACCCACAAAAATCAGAAACTACCCCATAAATAGCCCAATTCCTCCGTTTGGAGCCAAAAACAACATTCTAATTATGCACAAACTTCCGGAAGCCCTAACTCAAGATCTAATTGTCGGATCTTCAATGATAATACCTTTTCGGAAAGGTCTTGCAAAAATGAAGTGCTAGAAAGTGGGGCCTAAAGGCTAACCACTTTCGTTTTCCGTGAATTTTTGGGCCCATTTGGAGCCTTTAAGTCTCTCAAAATTAGCTCCAAAGATTTTGTAGGGCAAAAAGTAGAAACTGAAACTTGAATAACTTTTGAACCAGGAATGATCTTAGCCTAATTCTTTCACCAAAGTGTTTATTATTATGTCCCGAAGCTTCCCTTAAATTTCTGTCTCCTCACGCTTTCAAATTCATACCTACTAAAAATAGCAGTTGAGCAGAAAAAGCAAAAAAATAGTTCTGAAAGTTGGGAATTCTTCTTCGACGAAAAGGGTATCCAGAAATGCAAAAACATCTACAAAAATCTAAATGAAAGTATACATATTTTTGGGTGATGTAGGATTGCCCTTACACCACTGGATGCTCCTGCATCACTTACTAATAGAAAGAAAACAATTATGTTCATTTTGTCAATATGCCTACTCACATGAGACATCAACATGATTGTCTTTATGATGAAAAATAACTATCCCATACTACTTGTTATCATCATTAAAACAAATTAAAACACTAGACAAAAATAAAATCCTCAACAAATAGAAAATGAAATCCAATTACAATAAGGTCTTCATCATGATCAACATCATAAAAGATAAGAAGATCAACAAGCTATCAACATACAGAAGATCATCAATATGGTAAGAAAATAAAAGATTAGAAGATCACCAAATATTGATTTTGAAATATACAAATATCGATAAGGTTTCAACACTTCATTGTTTAAGTTTATCCTCACAAAAAGGTCATCAATACTAAAATAAATGGTTCAAGTTGATTATAATAGTAATCTAGAAAACCAGATGTCAAGAGGATCATCATTTTCTCAATACTGATTCAACCATTTACTAAATTTCACAACAAAAAGTAAACCTCAATCTATAAATGGAAAAAAAGTAACTTTCTATTAACAAAGATATTCATACATGTATTATATGTCCTTTACTATTTTAAAAATTCTATATTAGTGCATCAAACATAAATACAATTGCATCATTTAATTGAACAAGCCATACAATGACCAATACAATGATACACATCCATCTTTTGAATTACGTAAAGAAAATCAAACATTCAATCAATCTTCGGTTGCCATAACCTAGTGGTCCTCTACAAGTTGAAGGTCAAGAGAATGGTTAAGGTTCTTTTTCAACCCAACCATGAAGCACAACACTTCCCTAGGATTCTTCCTACCTCGAAGAATACCCAGTCCTGCATGAGGTGCCTATAAACCTATAACAATAGGGCAGAAGGGAAACTCTTGATGCATGCTTGATGCCTTATATGCACTCTTATACTAGAATGAACATATTTATTGCATACAAGATGCGGTAGAGAAACATATATTATAAAAATTCTAGGCATTCATCATCCATCTATTTCAATGGTATAGCTCATTTTGGCCAAAGCATAAATATAAAATCTGGTTGATCTTGAAAAAGAAGATCACCTTCTCTATTAACCCACATTGGACATCCTATCCTGGAAGGTAAGATTAAAGCTTATCACACACAACACATTCAAAAAAAATAATCTATGTCAAATTTTATAAAAATAAGGATCGAATAATATTATAGTGCATAAAATGCACAAGTGCACATAGAATGAATAACTAACAATCAAGAATGCAGGAATCCCTGGTGCATAACTCACACAAGGTGCAATTACATAACTTACATGTAGTGCCTCTCTTGCACAAATATGGAATATGTATAGCATACAATAAGTATTACTTGTTCAAGTTTACATACAATAAATATGGTAAGTTTATCTCTTGCACAAGTGCATCGCTCACACAAAAGGTGAAATATTCATAAATCATAGTAGTATAGTTATAGGGATCATTACTCGATCCAATAAACATAATGAGTATCAAAAGTATATCTCACACATAAATAATGAATTTAATCATTATTCAAGTACTTTATCCAAACAAAGGAATCAATAACTTACTTTGGTGCATCACTCACACAAGAACAACAATGATATGAAAATATGCATCACTCACATTAGTATAAGTATAGAGAACATTTCTCGTTGAAGTATAGATATAAGTATAATTAAGGCAATAATTTTTTTTCCTATGCAATGAATACAATCATCCATATAGATGTGTCATTTTCATAGAGCAGGAGAAGTGAATTATTATACAAGTATCATTCTCATATAGTAAATATTTATAAGCACTTCCCAATAATAACAATCAAGCATACATGATTCACCGCATCAATCATTCCTACCTTGTTTATTAGATAGATCAAGATATTTATCTAATCAACTTCTATCATGAATCACTAATGAAGATTCTTAATATATCTGCACCTTGCACTTTCACATGATCTCATGGATTCTACTAGATCCAAATCCTGTAAGAATAAGATGGTGCTCAACAATCAACTTTCCCAAAGCTCGGTACTGTTACAAATATTCTTGCCTTTAAAACATCCTTCTTAGGTTTCCTATCTTTGAGGAGGATCAACCAATAACTATCCATTATTATCTACTTTATTTACTTCACAGGTGTTTTTCCTTCTCCCTCATATTAAAATTTCATCTTTTCTCCTTTCCTTGTATCTTTCAACTCATTCATCCTTTACATTATCAGAGAGATCTCTCTTCACAATATACTTCTCTTATTATTTCACCTTTATTACCACATCATCATTCATGGGTTATCACCATATACTATCCATCTTGGCTCACTTCAAACAACAATATATATTTTATTGATCTTGTCTTATTTCAAATATTTACCATCACTCTTACTAGAAATTCATATAAAAACATGACTAAGGTGAAGGGAACTCACACCTCTAGAGTTCTGAATGATCGAACTATGTCTAAAATTCTAATGGATTCTAAGTAGCCATCTTTGAATCACCAATTCATCAAAAGAATCTTGACCCATAACTAGGGTTCTCTATTCAATACAACAGGTTCACATAACATAATTTAGCCTAAGTATAGAAGACTCAAGGCCTGAGCGTTGAACCTGAGTGCTCTGATACCAAAATATAAGGTTTGGTCATCTCACTTACTAAATTATATCCTTTAGTTTCCAAAATAATTTAATAGAATAAAATAATTATAAAAAAGTGTGAAAAAAGGAATAATCAAATTACTTCATTGCTATTTCAAAAGGAATTTCATACATTAATGAGTTAATGTGTATATCAACACAAGTTCGTGCCTTTACATAATCTAGCCATGAAGGCTTACACAAAGATACGTAATACACATAAATTCAAATACCGTATGCAAATTAAGGAAACAACAAGATCATCAATGCATCCACAAAAGAACCATAACACAAATAATTTCATGAGTGGAAAACCCTCGTAGGGATGAAAAACCACTCGAAAAAGTGTCTCACTAGCTTAATGAAATGCCTCACAAACAAAGCCTTATTGGCTAAAATATCTCAATGGTTACAAGATGCCTCATGAGAAATGATCATACTGTCTCACTGACATGACCATTCATTACACATTTCTAGATGTCATAAATATCACACATAACAAGGAACATATTGAAGTTATTTTATAAGTCACATAAATCTACAAGCTACATTTTCAAGTTTCACCAATGCATCATCCTTGCATAAGAAATTAAAGTAAAGCCAACACTATCATGAATCGCTCTCAAGTATTTGCAAATAAGACAATTCTACCTCCAATGACCTCTCAAATATCACACAAGTACACTAAGAGTCATAAGCCAATCACATAGAGCTTCATGAAAGTAATCCTAGACTTGCTAGAATGCACACATTCCTATACAATTATAACAAGAATGCTTACTTCTAAACTCATTTATTCATAGAGTTTTCAAAAATAAGAGAATAATAATATAAAAGGGTTAAGAAGGTATAACTCATGTATGTATGAAAATACATATATAAGCTAATGAATACATATGAGCATACATTCTTATGCAAATAAAATTCAAGTTTAACTAAATGTGGGAATTGCTACTTTCTCCATGCGTGCATGATAAACCATGATGAATGAGAAGAATGACATCATTAAACTTAAAATTTAATAAAGAAAGGTATTATTTAATATTTATTTATCTTTTAATTAAATCTCCAATTGATTCACATTCGATAATTTATGTGTAGACCAATTGTAATCTACATCTGGTTTTACATCTCAGAATTGACTCAATTTGATCAATCTTCTAACACTCCAATGACTAGTAGCAATTAAATGCGCCTATGCACCTTTCTATTTGCACACAAGAATCCAATAACTTATTTCTAATTTTAATGATTTACTAGAAATTATAGATTTATACATAATCGAATGAAGTACTTTTAGATCAGAAATATATAGATAATAAAACTTGCCCATTCATGAATATGATTAAGTGGATATATATGGAATACTATGTTTTCAGCTAGATTTTTCATTTCAAATTCATTAGTTCAGAAAAAAATGTTATCATTTAAACAGATTGATATATCACATTGAAATTGAATATATAAATAAATATGCGTATGTATATATACTTACAGAAATTTACATATGCAATGATCTGATATATATAAAGAAAGTAATTCTCAAGAAGAAAATTTTACATTTCACTATGTACTCATTTTCAATTTTAATTCTAAATCAAAATTATAGTTTTACATAACCAAAAGAAATCCTATTCTTTCAAAAAAAATATGCATTTAAAGAAATTAAAACTTTCTCACATATGCGTATGTGTTTAAATATATAATCAGACATAAACAATCTAATACAAAGTTATATCTCTAATAAACAAAATTTTAAATTTCCTTCTAATGAGATTTTTAACCTCTATTCTTTCAAATTTAGTCTTATTCTCAACCATAATATAATTGCATTCATTTTTTTATATATATTCCTATGTATTTCTATATATGTATAAATATAGATATGGTTATATATAAATGGAAACCATAAATTACATCTTCAGCTGAAGTAATCCACATTCAATCATGATCGAACAAAAAGATATATATGTTTGATTATATATATATATATATATAATTAAAAAAAAAAAACTTTTGCCATGAACTAAAATTGACATTTTCAGCCAGATATATATTCTTTCATTTAAAATTCTACAATGATCTAATTCTCAACAAAATTCATATAAATATGTATATACATAGAGATATATATGTATATGTATTTACTTTTATATATATATATATATTTCATACTGCATATTTAAAACATATTATAAACATAAATAAATAAAATGATTTGATTGAAAAATTTATCCACCACATTTAAAACTATATGCATAGTGGTACACATAGATATATATATATATATATATATATGCAACAATATGGCATTCTAGAAACATGCTTTCGTTTTTTTTATTAAAACAAAAAGGGCATTTTGCCAAGTGATCTAGTATATGAAAAATCAACTCCATGTTTTTACAACAACAAACCATACATTATATATATATATATATATATATAAATATATAGAATTTAATATAAAAAGAGTAGCAAAGAACAAAGATTTGTATAGCCACAACATTGATTTTCACTCAGCAATTAAACATTGAACGATTTTGCAATTATTTTAAAAAGGTTATAATATATATAATTTAATATAAAAAGAGTATTAAAGAACACAAATTTGTACAACCACAATGTTGATTTTCACTCAGCAATTAAACATTGAACAATTTTGCAATTGTTTTAAAAAGGGTTTTCAAAAGAGAGAATTTTTTTTCAAGAAAATCATCAATTTTGCACTTCTGAAACTAAAATACATAGGAAAGAGGATTCAAAGCTTGGAAATCGCTTTTTAGTTGACTTTCCTCTTTTGGATTCCTCTTTTTCCCCGTTCTGGATTACTGGTAATCTTTTTGCTAAAGACTTTCCTTTTTCCCCTAGAATTATTTCATCCTCTTCCTTCCATTTTTTTTTGGTTTATGAGCTTCCAAAAACCTTCTTCTCAGTAGCCATTCTTTTCATTTATCTTATGTAGAGAAAAATCAAGAAAATTAAAAAAAAAAAGCAATTGTATCGTTTCCATTATTCATTTTCCTCTTTTAAAGATTTCTTTAAGTTTTCCAAAACCTAATCTTTCTAAAAAATAAAATTTATTCTCATGCATAATATTTATCTACCAATAGAAATAATAAAGAAAAACCTATTTTTTATTGCATACAAAGTATTTATCCTAGAAAATAATAAGGTAGCCATTTTAATTTGCAATTTAAATATTTATTCTCCATAATTAATAATGAAATATCACTTTCTTGCAAATAAAATAATTATCCTAAATAAAAAGGAATTATCATTTAATTGCAATTAAATTAATTATTCTAAATAGAAAGCATTATCATTTAGTTGTAAAAATGAATTCTCTAATTAAAATATAATTAATTCCTTTTATTTTTTTGTACTTTTATTTAACCACAATTAATTTAATTAAACATTGTAAAATACGAACAATAAAAATAGGGTTCATGACACTTATGGGCTTACTGCACAACCATCTATATTCCCACAGGCACCACTCCATACTCCTTGGTATTTGGTTATGAATCTATCTTACCTATTGAGGTCGAAATTCCTTCCCTATGGGTATCTTTGAAAGGTCATATTGATGATGAAGAGTACCATGTGTCAAGACTACATGAATTAGAATTCCTAGATGAACGAAGACAAAAGGCACTACATAATCTTCAAGCATATCAAAATCGTCTTCATCGCAACTATAACAGGAAAGTATAGAATCAAAATTTTGACATTGGTGACTTGGTCTTCATGGAGAACCCAAAGAATCAAGTAGAAGAGAATAACAAGGCAATTTTGAACCAAATTGGTTAGGGCCTTATATTGTTACAAAAGCTTTTGGATTAGGAGCATATCAAATTTCTACCCCTGAAGGAGAACCAATTTTATCACCAATCAACAGCGTTCATCTGAAGAGGTTCTATGCATAACTTCTAAGAGCCTTGTCTTAATCATAAAAATGCCACAAAAAAAAAGGAAAAATAAGCAAAAAATGGTTACCTTGATGAAAAATTGGCAAGCAGGTGTCTTTGTAACACCAAAAAAAATGAAAAAACAATAAAATAGTAAAGTGAAATAATTCGTCCAATAGTGAAAAATACTTTGGTTGCGCTTTGGATAAGTACGATGGTGAAAACCTAGCAAACAGGCGTCATGTGTAGTCGACTTCACTCCTTCGTCTACCATCATTCCAACTTGAATTTTCCACCATCACCCATAATAAATGTTTGTCCTTTCCATAACTTGGAACAATTGACATCAAGTTCACTTCGTCTCTCCACTCCATCCTATAGGCCTTATACCCGACTGGGGGAAAATATTGGACCCATGACATTTGGAACTTGCACTTTCTATCCCAAACATTAGAAAGGTAAAAATTAGTCAATTCCTTTCATGATTAGATCAGAAATGATTGCTCCAAATCTTGACTGCATTTTTATTTGAAGGTTATCATGTCAGTTTTAAGGGATAGTGATTTATGTTTGTGGGTAATCATAATATCTTTGAATCTCTTTAGATCCTTCCTGGAATCTTTGGTAACTTCTCTTAAAAGGATGTTTTCCATTATAGAGCTTAGTTCTTTCAATTACTTAAAATTATAGCTATTTTATTGGGTATTGGTCATTGTATATATATTGTTTTTTTATGCTGGGTCATTGAGGAAAATATGTGCAGGTTGCTTGTGAAGATTATGCTCAGTCTCCACTCTATTTTTGGTATACTATTTTTCTCTTCCTATCTAGAGAAAAGATTCTACTCTAAATAACTTTGTCTTACCTGAAAAGTAGCTCCATAGGAAAGTGGATACAAACAAAAATATCTCCTTTGTTTTGATTTGTTAAAAATAGAATTATGTTGTAACCAAAAGTTGTGAATAATGATGTAATCTGTAAAAAGATGAAAACAAAGATATTAGGGCTTTATCTTCTCTATAAAAACCAAAATAGAAAAAGAGCAATGCAGTTATAAAAATTGAAGTTAAATAGGGTGATTATTTTTCTGTTGCAAAAAATTCGGAAAATGGTGAGTTAACTGCTTTTGAATAGCATTATGGAAAATGTATGAAATAGAGTGTGAGGAAAACAAAAAGAAAGACAGATCATTGAGAATACAATTTTTTTTAGGAGAAGCTATATTGAGATAATATTTGTAAAACTTAATGAGATTTTCCTGAAGCTGTCTTAAGGCTTGATAATGGGTGGAACTCTGAAGTGTCATGGTTGACATTTGAGAATTCTACACATTGTCTGTCAAGGGGCACTTGACAAAAATCTGAGAAACAAAGAGTTTCTCTGTATCATTGTATGTACTACTGATAAACAGAAAAGGGGTGGGTGCTCCTTGAGATTGGTGTCTCTAAAAAGAGGGGTTGGTGCTCAGAAATCAGCCATGAGGCATTCCCAAAATGATTATTGAAATGAAAGCATGTTAAAGGAAACAGGTTAAGGAGTGGTTTTCCACTTGGCATATCTTGTGTCTATTTGATTATTTGTGGTTCATTTGAGTTAGTGCTTTAATGCTTTAAATTTATATGTTTCACTATTCGCATTTCAATTTATGTGATTGCATTCAATACATGAATGAGTTTATCATTGATAAATGAGAGCATACATCCAATTTATTTCAGTTTCAGTAAATTTAGTAAAAAAGTTAATAATACTGATTCACCCCCCCCTCCCCCCCGCTCAGTATATTTTCACTCCAATAAAAATATCATAATATAAAAATCATCATCCATAACATGTGCATGCATAAATAGAACAACTCCATAATCATGTAGAACAACTGCATTATCATGTAGAACAACTGGATTATCATATAAAACACTGCATAATCATATAGAACAACTATAAATCATATAATCGCTGCCAAAATTTATATATATATATATCACTCAAAATAATATGTGTCATAGTACAATGTCAGAATGTATCAATACAAAGGGAGCTCACGGGCTCTATGATCATAATACAATGTCTACAAATATGAAAATATCATTGACAGGTGCTACAACTGCTCCCATGTGGAGTCTAAGGGGTGAATTTTTATGAGGTACTCATTGTGAAGAGGGAGGCCTATCATATGGTCATGTCTTGGGTGGACCCACAATGTCATCAATACTCTGTGAACAGCTATGGGACCTGGTCCAAGAACTACCACTATGTGCTTGTGAATAGATGGGAGTTTGTATCTCAAGAGGAACCTCTGCCTCATATAAATCTCTACATTATCTCTCCTACTCTTTGGCTCTAACTAACTCTTGAGAAAATGTTGCAGTCGATCTAGTGCATAAAGCCCTCAACTCAACAAACCTTCCCTCTATCTCCTAACTCCTAGCCATTGCCTGATCTCTCTCTAGGTAGGCACTATGTCTCTCCATCTACATTGCATCACACTCTGTAGTAACTTCCCTCGCCCTCTCCTCCAAGGCCTCTACTTGGGCCTACAACTCTACTAAACTAGGATCCCTGTGAGCCTCCTCATCTAGTCATGGTATCTCTCCCACCTCAGCATCCCAATCCTTCACAATCTAGTCTCAGAGCTCCCTCTCCTACTCACCCATCACCTCCTCCTCCTCCCCCTCCTCATCACCATAACCTGCTAACATACCAATGCAATCTATCCCCATGTCCTCTCCACCAACCTCCTCCTCTACATGATCCTCCACTATGACCTCCTCAGCTACATGCTCTCCCACAATCTTTGCCTCCCGTCCACCACCAAAATCTAACATTGGTACATCCAATCCCTCACCCTCCTCCTCACAGATGGGTGACAACCTATGACCTCGATCACCTCTCCTCCCTTTTCCTCCCCATCGACCACCTCTCCCACCTCCACCTCTACTGTCATTACCTCCACCTTTCCCACCTCTATCCCTAGCCCTACCACCATGCCATCCTCTAGGTCATATGCCCTGCCTCTCAATTGGAGCTGGCTGATCCAGACCTATGTATTGAATAGTCCTATGAACTACCCACCACAGATCATATGCTATACTGGATCGTGGATCATCAACCCCACTACATAGGTTGTAAGTCTTGAATATCCACCTCTATTGTCACCACTGGAATCATAGGCCCCTACAATGGAGCCTCTCTTGATGACCATGCAAACTCAGCTCATCCATGAGGCTCGTCTTGAACCTCTCCAAACTGTTTCAATACCTCATTTATAAAATGCCTCTCAATAATATGAACACTCAAGACAATCTTACCAATTAGATAGTGTGTCTATTTGCAAACTGGTAAGTGCCTATCCTCATCTTGCAATCGGGAACAATCCATTTATGATCTCCAAATGAACTGCACAAGTGTGTATAGGGCATGTCCCCAATTACCAGTGTCGCCAACATGAATCTGGGTAATGGTCCTTGCATAACAAAAAACAAATGGTGATCTAGCATCTAGATCTAAGGTCGTTGGGGGATGAAGCACAACAATGTGTTCCCATTCCCATATCATTAGCAAGATAGTACCATAGCTCATCGTCTATGTATCTCTATATGCAATATCATGTAAATGAAAATACAACATAGCTAGTAAACAGGCCCCCCATGCATATACTACCCAATGCTCTAACATCCCCACCAACATCTCCCCCCACTCAACAGGAAAGCCATAACCTTGACAATTAGGAAGAACAATACCAACAATCAATATGCATAACATACAATCAATCCTCTCATATCTCTCAGCTAATACATGCCATCTAATATCATCATAACCATAAAATTGGATAATCTCGATGTACCCTCTCTGGGTATCATATAAGACTCTCTCACCCCTAATATGAAATCTCAAAATCCTATAGACATCCTCTAAAGTAACCGTTGCCTCTCCAATAGGAAGATGAAAAGAGGAGGTCTCGTAATTCCATCTCTCATAGAGAGAAGTCAACATACCTTTGTTTTCCCGAATAGTGGGCATAGTACAAACATGGTGCAACCCTAACCTCCATATCAAACATGTTTCCACACTCACCAACTAGTCTCATAGCTCAAATGTCGCTGGCCTCAACTCCTGGGCATATATAGGATCCAACATAGTCTGCAAATCCATCAAAATACTTTGTGTCAAAATATAGAACATTCATTTTCAGATCACAAAAAAATTCAAAAAGTTTGATAGGCAAATGCATTGTTTCAATATCAAATGCAGTGCAATATCTTAAATGTGTCAGTAAAATTTTCAAATGTGTTGTATAAACTCAAATACATATTTTAAACATGCATATGTGTTGTTTTAACACAAATTCCTCACATAGTCAATCACACCCACCTACCTATTAAGAAAATGTGGTGTTGTAATTCAAATGTGATGCACTAACCTACATGCGACACTGCCAATCACAATTGTGATGCAAGAATACACATGTGGTGTAGGAAAAATAAAATGCATTGATTACATAAATGACCTAAATGGACCTAGGTGTGTTTGCACATATGCGTCATTCCGCAAGAACATGAATCGCGTATGAACGCATATGCATTGATTCTAAAGTGGTGCAATTGAAAATTAAAATTAAAGTGCCTAAAAAAGCATGAAAATTGAAATTTCAAAAGGGGGTTCACGAGTACATACCGGGGGTCCTAAATCAGTTGGGCATCTGAAGGTCCAGATGTGGTAACCATGATGCTCTATGTATGGAACTGGAGACATCTTCGCTGTGAGCTCCAGGGAAAATCAATGTTTTCTAAATGTCTAGGGTGCAAATGAATTGAATTTCCACCCCAAATCCTATTTATACCTAGGGTTTTGGAGGCTTTTTCTCAATTCTTTTGTACTAGATGCACTATTTGTCAACTTCTAACATCCATTTCGATTTCCAAACCACTTTGAAATCAAATTATTTCACCACCATTGAACTTCATACCATCAAATAACCTAAAGAGGACAATTTCCAAATTTTCCAAATTTTTCCTAAGGGTGAATACCCTAACCTATTTCACATCAGGGCACAACTGGGGAATGTTTTAACTGATTTCGTTTGACACAAAGGCTGAAATGACATTATATCAAAGAGGGGTAAACAATAGACACCGAAAATTGGTCTAGGCCTGTGACAACATTTTTGACATATTTCTAATGCTCATGGTCACGATTAAATAATGTTAATTATTTAATTATTTTCTAAATTCACCTATCCTCCATTAATTAAATAACCTTAATTATTTAATTAATTCATTACGACCTTTTTTCTTTCTTGATTAATTAAATAAAATTTATTTATTTAATTATGTTGCTATTTAACTAATCTCCTTTCTAAATTAAATAAATTATTATTTAATTTACCCTTTATCACATTTTTGACTATAATTAAATATTTGTTTCAAATTATTTAATTATTCAATAACCTTTTCGACAGTTAATTAAATAAATCTTTGTTTATTTAATTTAATCTTCGAATTTTGAATTATTAATTAAATTATCATTCAATTCATAAAAGTAATTATTCCTAGCATATTTCTATGATTAGATAATTGCTTAGTTATCTAATTATTCATTTACCACTTAAGTCAGGATTCAATTAAATCAATCATTTATCTCCGGGATTAATATCTAACATTTTCTGACAAATAGACTTTATGGTTTGATCAATCAGTCTTATTCTTTTGTGTGCAAATTATTATTAATTAAATAACTTTATTTAATTAAATAATTTATTTCTTGCATTCAAACACCATGTTTCTTCTTTATCTTTTTCATGCAATTCTTATTCTTCCCAATTTCGAACAGTCTCAACACTAGATTAAATTATTATTTAATTTAATCTCTATCATGCAAACTTTTTCACTCGCATTATTACTAACACTGAATCTCAATCGTCGATCTGTCTTTTGAATCTAAGCTAATCATTAAAAAGCCAATTTTCTATAAATTGACCTTACCTTCATCATTATTTGTCCTCCTAAAATATATATTCTTTTAGGAAGTGAATTGAATAATATTTGATATTTTTCTAAGACAATAATCAATAGGCCATGCTTGCATACTTAAAAAATTTGAGGGTAATTATATTACAATGGAAAAATGGAGAAGTGCAATCGAGGTCATTCAAGGATCTATACAGATATTCAATGAGATCGGTCTTTCTTGTATTTATGCTTTCATAGTTTTCTTTGTTCTTTATTGTTAGCATAGGATTAGATTAGTATTATGTTTTTATCAGATTAATCTTGTTTGCAATTTTTATTCCAGCGTTACAACTGGGATCCACAGTCACCGACAAATCACACTTAGCTACAATAGTCTCTTGGATCTTGTTGAAGATCCTCCTCCACAAAATATCTCCTCCTTGCCTCACATCTTGAAAGGTCCTTTTATTTATCTCAAGCCAAAGGTGCCAAATAATAAAGGTAGGGCCAATAATCCAAGAAATCTGAAGAAAATTCATCATAGCAAGGGGTCTTCCCAAGATTTCCTAGAATTTTATCAAAGAAGAGGCGTGAACACAGGGTTGTCCCCAAATTCCCCACCAAGAATACCAAATATACCTAGCATAAGGACACTGGAAGAAAATGTGTGACGTACCCTAATTATTATTGCATAAAACACAAATGGATGGACCCTAAAAGCCCCTTTTCTATAGGTTTTCCCAAGTAAGACATCTATTTTGAACAACTAGCCATAAAAATAAATTACACTTTGGCCAAGAAAATTTATTCCACACCTACTTCCACCAAGGAACCCAAAATTTCCGTACACTTTCTTATCGAGCTCCATATATCCAGAGGCAACCATGAATCTACCTCTTGGATAGTGACCCCATGCCAAAATATCCTTATCTCGAAGGGAACTACACATTCTACTAGCCAAAATGCTAGCAAGCTCCTACCTCTCCAAATCAAAACCTCCTATAGGCCACTCTTGGGGATCTTTCCAATGCCACACATCCACCTGTCCTAGTGACTAAATAGTTTTGAGGTCCTCCACCTTGCACTAACCTGCATTCATCAAGCTATCACAAAGAGGTTGTAGATGATGATACATAGAAATAATGGAAGGATAACCATCCCAAGAGTCAAACCAAAAGAGGGCTTCAGACCCCTTATTGTAGATCCCAAAAAAACCATACTTAATCAACTTAGCCCCTTTTTCAAGGGTATCCCAGATTGTAGACCCTTTTCCCTAGAGATAATATCGAGGCACATCATCAGGGTCCACCCCACCAAGGTACTTAAGATTGAGAATTCTAGCCCAATCCTGATCTTGGCAAGTACACTAGTGCCAGTACAGCTTCAGAGCTAAAACCCGACCCACTAAACTAGTAGACTTGAGACCAAGACCCCCCTCCTATTTAGGCTTGCACATAGATTCCCACTTCACCAAACCCCACTTAGAATTAAGAAGATTACCCGTCCAAAGGAATTGATGAGTGAGGGAATAAAAATCCTTAACAAAGTTGGTAGGAGCCACTTGCACAAAACACTGATAAATAGGAAGAAACTGAACCACAAATTTCAAAAGAACCACAAGACCCACCAAAGACAGCCACCTGTGAGTCCAATGACTAACCATCTTGTAGAATTTATCCAACACATCCTACCCAATCTCTTTTGGTTGAGGGTTCACCTTGAGGGGAATCCCCTGATAAACAAGAGGGAGAGATCTAATTTGAAATCGAAGAATCTGAGCAATCCTTTCCTGAACAAGTCGGGGAGTATTGAAAAAGTATATAGAGGACTTGTGATCATTAATATTTTGACCTGAGGCAGCCAAATAAGTATCCAAAGCCTTCCTAAAATTCACTGCTTCATTTATTTTAGCCACCCCCATTAAAGGTGTATCATCAACAAATTGAAGGTGAGATAGAGATTTTAACATGTTGTCCCAACACCACCCTTGAATCAATCCAATGCCAACATAGGACTTTATAAACCTCCACAATCCCTCAGCCACAATGATGAACAGATAAGGGGACAACAGGTCTCGATATCGAACACCCCTAGAGGCTAAAAATAATGTTGAAGGTTCACCATTGACAAGCATTGAAAAGGAAGTAGAAGTCACACAACTCATGATCTATTCAATTCACTCTCTATCAAATCCAAAGCTAAAAAAAATTTCTGTAGGAAGGTCCATTTGACTCTAGCATAGGCTTTTTCCATATCAAGCTTGATAAACATAACCTTCTCCTTAGAGACTGTCATAGAATGAATAGCCTTGGTAGCAATAACAACCCCATCTAGAATTTTTCTACCTACAAAAAATTCCCCCTGCTCATTGGAAATCAAATAATCAAGCAAAGGCTTTAGCATTTCCACAATTAGCTTAGTAATGATCTTATAAACCACATTACAAAGGGAAATGGAGCGAAATTGATCCAAGGAACAGGCCCCTTCCTTTTTCAAAATAAGAGCCAAAAAAGTTGAGTTCACAGCCTTTGATATTTATTTATTCCTATGAGATTCTTGAACAACCTCCAAGAGATCCTCCTTGACAATATCCCAAAATACTTGAAAATATTTAGTAGGAAAACCATCAAGGCTAGGGGCTTTACCTTTTTTCATTTGAAACACAATAGTCTCTAGTTCCTACAAGGAGATGGGTTGTAAAAGATCTTGATTCATCTCATGAGACACCAAAGAAGGAATGCAAGCCAAAATATAATTTTCTTCAGCACTCCTAGGAGGAGAATCTTTAGTAAAAGATCTGAAAAGAAATGAGCAGCCTGCCGGGAAAAGTCAGCTTGAAAAGAAAGCTGAATTCCCTTAGAAGAAACAAGAGAGATAATAAGATTGCCATTTCTCCTAGCTTAAACAAAGTGATGAAAGAAGGAAATATTTATCTCTCCCTCCAGAAGCCAATCAACATAAGACTTTTTCTTCAAAAAAATCTCATCCCTCAGGTCCCATTCATTAAGAGCCTTAGTTGCCCTAGCTTCATCCCTACACAACTCAACTGAGAGAACAAGATCTCAAATCTAGCGGGTGATAGAATCCAAATGAGATTGAGCTACCAAATTGTTCTGGTGTAGATTCCCAAAACATTGCATATTCCACTTCTTGAGTCTATATTTCATAAATTGCAATCTCTTTACAAAGGTATACATAGTCGTACCAAAGGCAGGTTTCCCCATACTCAACCAATCACTCATCAAATCATTGAGACGACCTCGTAGCCACATGATTTGGAACTTAGAAGACGGATTTTTATGGGATTTGAATAGAGCAATGGAAAGTTTAATCGACCAGCAATTTGAACCTTTCCAATCCAGAATCTCAAAGCTTGTAGACCACCTATCCACAACCCAAAAATAGGAGACAAGAAACTTGTCCAATATCTCATAAATATTAGCATCATCACACCTTCGATTATTCCAAGTGAAGATTCCATTATTAGGTTTCACATCAATAAGATTTAGGCTAACTATGTTGTTTATTAATAGTAATGCAACAAGGTCCAGCTTGGCAATACCCTATATCTTCTCCTCTAAACATGAAACAACATTAAAATATCCTACCATAATCCAAGGATGCCAAGGAAAAAGTGAGCGAACATATCTGATGTGAGTCCAAAGTTGGGATTTCCCCATCAAATAATTGGGAGCATAGACATTAGTAAAAAGACATGATTCACCAGATTCAAACTAGAGGCAATCATAGAGATAGAAGAGGACTCATGATCCAGTATAGAGTAATGATCTTTCTTAGATCCCACATATAGGCCACACCTCCAGAGCTCCCAAAAGCAACCATACATTGGTAGCACTAACGAGGCCAAATACTTGAGGCTCTGTTTAGCATACCATACACTGATAACATGGTTTCCTGGATAATGACCATATTAGGAGTGTGAAAACCAATCATTTCTTAAATAGCCTTTTGTCTAGGGGTGCTATTCAAACCCCTTACATTCCATGAAATAACAATCAGTTTTGGGGGTGGGAGTAATGAGAGTCCATGGTTTTAACCAACCTAGATTCTACCAGAGTCTCACCCAACAACTTAACCTTCCCAATGTCTTTCTTGCGACCCACCTTAGAAGCTTTCTCAGGGGGATCCTTTTTTAGGGGCTTCTTTTGCAGCCCCCTAGGTTTCTTTGAATCCAAAGTCTTATCCACCTATGAAGGAGAAGAAACCACCATAGCTCTATCATCCTTTGGAATCGAAGATTCATCAAGCATGGAGGCATCCTACTACTAGAGAGGAGCATCCATTACCATCTGACTAACCTCCACCTGATCATCTTGCAAGGTCACCCCACCCAAGTTCTAATTCCCAATCACTTCCTCCTCATGCATGACCACTTCCAATGAGCAAGAACTAGGAGGAATCTCAATTGGAAACCCCTCTTCCTGAACCAGGTCATCTAAAGCATCAAATCTATTGAAGGTCTCATCATTCTGTCTATCCTCAAATGTTCTCTTCTATCCCCTCCCCTTGTTACAAGACTTAACATGAACAATTCCCTCCTTATATGCAGCCCCCTCCACCATGGGGGCCTTCCCATTATTATTCTTCAGAGAAATCGTGTTAGTTGTAGCTGCTAATTGATTAAACTGAGGGAATCTCCTTTGCAAATACCCATATTCATGACAAACATGAAAATGAAAAAGGAGAGTTTCATAATCAAGTTGCTGAATCTCGGAAGAGGACCCAACACAAACTTCTATAGAATTAGGCAGGAGATTGTTTAAATCAACTTTCACACAAATTCGAACATAATAGATTACCTTCTTGTCCAAAGTTTGTTGGGCAAGCCCGATTGGTTTTCCTAGTAGATGAGCTATCATATGCAATATATCACTTCTCTAGAATTCCACTGGAAGCTGAGGTAGACGAACTCAAATGAGCACCCGCGAAAGGAGTTGTTCAGCCGAATTGAAACCCTCATGCCAAGGTTTGATGAAGAGCCCAATCTAGTTAAAGAACTATGGGCCACCTTCAAATGCTTTATTTTGATATCACCTTCAGAACTCCAAACCCGATGAATCCAAGCTTCCAATGCCGACAAGACAAGACATAAACCCAAGAATTTACAAATTAAAGTATGATTGCTCAAATATGTAACATTCTCCGCAATAGAATCCGGCTGAATCGCCAATATAGGTCGATCCTCACTTCATTCCAGGCACCCATTTACTTTTTTAATCCTCGAAAAACCTCCATTTGAAGAAGGCCCCTCTCCATTCGAATTTCTCTTAAAAGAATTTATAGCCGAGCCAAAATAGATGGCCGCCACCACCTGCCACACCAAGAAAATGCAACAGAAAGAAGAAAGGCTAACGACAAGCACAGTATTTTGGCTACCGCCCACCACACCAAGGAAAACACAGCAGAAGGAAATGAAAATTATGGTAGACATAGACCCCATCCCTAGGAACACACATAACACCCGTCCCCACACTCACAAAGGAACAAGCAAGCCGAACCTGAACAGAGCAGGCGCATGCACAAACCGGACATAGCATGCAACCCAGGCCACAAAGGCCGCAAGAAGACATGCGCGAGATATTGAACAACAGTGCCATCTCCCCTCCCCGAGGAGTCGACTTGATGCCTTCCTTAAAATTTGATATTTCTATGATTTTGTTTCACTTTCTATTATGAGGCTTATATACTATTTTTATCTCTATGCGGAAAGTCCTCAGTATATATCTTTATTATATGGGACATTTTGCTTTGGTACTCAGACCAATTTATTTTGTAAGTTACTCTATCATAATTTTGTAACTTCAAAATTTTTATATTATTAATAATTGTTCAATTTTTTTTTGTCTTTTATCAAAAAACAAATATTAAATTGTTTATGAATAATTACTTACAAATTATAAAAACCACATAAACATCACATATCTTTATGTTTCGAAACAATAACAATTATTATTAAATTTTAATTGTTTTATTTTTAATATTTGACTAATATTATAATGTAAGATCAATCATTAGTTAAGGTTTGATTATGAATACTCATCAACGTGATACACCACAAATTATGGTTCCAAACAACAATTATCCAAAAAGAAATTAATAAAATAAGTCAATCTTTGCAAAGAAATGTGCAAGTAATTGCAAACCATTAAAATATTGTCAAAGAATCATGGAAAATTTGTATGTTATCGAAAGAACCAAGAAAAGAATAAAATGGAAATATTACCAATGATAGATGTTGAGAGCCTATTACCAATGATAGATATTGAGAGCCATGTGCTTTGTATTTGCCTACACAGTGGACATAAACTCAACGAAGAACGAAAATTCAATCCTCATGGAGAAAGCTTAGAAGCTGACATCATAATTTTGAATTCAGAGAAGTCCAACACTCCATTTGAGACCAAATCAAAGCGGCATATCATTTGCTCGCACTGCTTCAGATCTTGCCCCACGGGAATTAATCCCATGGTGTACAGCACCTGCTGCAGCTCCACTGAAGTTATGTATCCATCTTTAATCTAATCGAACACACCGAATGCTTCCACCAAATCCTCCAACTCTTCTTTTTCTTTATCGTTATTATTGTTAAGAATCGATTGATAGACCTCAACAAATTCTTCAAATCGCAGGCCGCTACACTCCTCTTGAAGAGAAGTGCTGAGCATAAATCTCACATCTTCTTTCGAGATTGGTATTCTGAGCTTGTTCATGAAGCCGCATATCTCACTCGCGCTCACCTCTCCATCCGAATTTTCATTCACCATGTCATACACTCTACGAATTTCATTAAGATCAGCCATTCCTTTCGACGTTGTGGACTCCATTCGATTGAGCCTCAAGATTAATATAAACAGGCCTACAAATGATCAAAAGAACAAGTAATGGGTAAAACGAGTCGGGGATTTTAAGGAACTCAAAATATGAAAGAGCAGCTCTTTTCCCATTGATTATCCTCCGCGCATAATGTATTATTTATAGAAGGAAGGAGAAGGTAACGGGACCCTCTGCGAGAAAGAGTTTGGATTGGAAAGAAGAAGGAACGATCCCTCCCCAAAACTAGAAATAAGTAAGAAATGCTAAACGTTAACTCTTCCTACAGTTACATGACATGTCTGTGAATTATTTGACTGCCAAAAATTAATTCACAACAAATATTGAAAAATAATACAATTGCAACTTCACAAATAAAACTCACAGGAATAGAAAACATGCAAAATAATAAACACAATATTTTTGGACAAATTGTCCCTGAAAAAACCCCGGAGGGAAAACCAATACTGCAAATGAGGAATTATATTAATCTTCAGCAAATCAAGAGATACAAAAGAAACTGCTTGTCTCTTACTGACAAAGCTCTGACAATATTCTTCACCGGATATTCTTCTCTTAATTTCTCCTGCTGAAATTCCACTGCTGCTGCCTTCAACGTTATCACTGCGTCCTTGCTATTACTACAAGACTATTTGCTATCACTGCAAATATTTTTCCAACTTGTGTCTATCAGTCTGTTCTCCAAATGCCCAATGACCCCCTTTTAAACTATTCTCATTGGAAAACCAATGGCCAAGATTTAATCTCAATCAATGGCTAAGATTAATCAGACTCTAACAAACCCTAACTAACCGGTTTCTAGAAGTCTCTAAAGGAATCAATTATTTAATTAAATAATTAAATATCTGGACCTAACTAACTTCTATCTAGAAGTCTCAAGAATTAAATGCTAATTCTTGGAATTGGAGAAACAACTGTCCGAGTTACAATATAAAATTAACAGTGCCGACATTAATTTTCTTTTGTTGATGCGCATGGTCACAAGCGGTGAACGTGATTCACGGAACCTCAATCGACGAATAAATTATTACTAAAGAAGAGAATGAGATAGGTCATAGCATAATGCAAGAGTAATTTAAAAAATGGGACAAATGAGATTGTTTTTCTTTGTGTAGTCCAAAAGATAGTCTAGGATTCCATTAGTAAAAATAGTTGAAGTTTCACAACTTTCGACGCGTTTCCACAATGTTCTTGCCAGGTTTTGGTGAAAATAACCGATCTTTATGTCGGTACACTCATAAACATCAAATGGATTGCTAATCAAGTCAAAGATATTTTGTTAATATCGAGAACATGATAATTATTTATTGTTTTCATATAAATGACCCCAAGAGATATTGTCTATTTGATATTTGATTAGATCCTTTTATATAAAATGCATTCTATTTAAATACTAAATGGTTCAAAGTTTTAAGTAATATATATATATTTTTTAAATGATGGAAATGGTTGTACTCGTAAAGTATAAGTTGAGTCATAGTACAAAATAGAAATAACATATTATACAAGCAAGGTGTGAATTGTCTTTGAGAAGGTTTCAACCATCATTATCATCTTGTTTATATGTACAAGTAGCTTGAATAAGAGAAATAACAAGAGATAACTGAGAAAACTTGCCAATGTCTAGCAAGTTAGCATTTTCACCACCAAAAGTTGATGGAGATGTAGAATAGTGTATGTGAGTTGTGATCATGCTCACTAAGCATAATCATGTCACATAGGAGAAAAAGAAGCCCAATGCTAAGCATACCAGTTGCAACAAGTAGACTAGCTACATCCATGACGATGCCCATGAGGCAAAGACCAACCTTTGCTAAGGATGGTATCTTGGAATCACATGTTTCTAGAAGATATTTCTATTAATATTTCTATCAACTTGTTTACACATAAATGTGAAAAATTATCATCCTATTTTTAAAGTAATAAATACTTTTGACCATTAAATTGGTTGATGCATAAAAATAATCATCATATTACAAGTGAAACAAAAATTTCGCTCAAAGTTTTCTATTTCATACTGAAAATAGTCCAATATTAAATCTCTAAGTGACATATGTAACACGATGCTAAATTTGATTAGGCTCCACATTGGAATAACATAAAAGCTATGATAGTCACCAAATATTCATTCTAATTCTAATTATGAGATTCATTTGATTTTAGATGTTGGGATGTGTATAATTTAATAAAATAAAACTTGAAATATAAAATATATTTTTATATTTATAGTTTCAATTCATATTTTTAAATAAAGGATTTTAGTTGATCTACATCTTATGCAGGTGGTTTCAATGTGTAGTGTAGAAAATTGTCACCCTTAATAATTTCACATTATGTTTTTTCTCCCTAATTTATAGGACTTAATTAAGCCCATAATTTCCTAAATTATGCTTCTAAAGGCCTATTCTTACAATTTTTGAAGCATTGCAAGCATTGAATGAATGCATTCATCTAATGCTTTTCCCCTAACACCTTAAACTATGGAAAATAGGGTTGGGACTCATTCACCTAAATGGAACTCATTTTCTATAATAGGATTCATTCGCCCAATGGCAGTACTGCCCCACTACTCCGTTTCCCTCCAAATCTGAGAAATGTCAGTGGTGGTTTTGTAACATTTAAATTTCCACTTGCAAAGGTCAGTTGTTGGAATTAGGTTTTTAGGAAAGTGAATAAATACCTAGTCATTTCACCATTTGAAGCTAAAACACAATTTGGAAGAGATTTTATGATCCAGTATTATTGTCAAGAACAAAATTTCAGATTTTGTTATAGATTTTCAAGATCCTAGCATCATGTCAAAGTGTATGCGAATTTATGTGTTCATGTTATCATTGTTTTATGGAAGCTAACCCTTGTTGTAGGTATTTAAAGCATTCAATATTTCAAGCAAGAAAGATCTCAATCCTTGAGATGATGTGTATGACTTAAAATTTATGATTTCATCATTCCTTCATTTTGATTATCATCCCTATTATTGAAATTGTCATTATGGAAATGGAAAGACTTACATGGGTTTTGATTGAGGAAAGCCCCTAAAATTACCCAACATTTCATCTCTTTGTGAATGTGTAGATCTCAGGTTGAAGAGGACAAAAGGAATCTTGAACATAAATTCTCCATTGTTGCCTTTGGTGTCACACATCTTGTCAAGCCACAAAAATCATCTATAAAATTTATTGACGACATTCTAACAACTCTACAAGTGGAAACAGGGATCTCATATTTACCATTAGAGGACCCCAAAAGTTGAGCATGACACACTATCAAAGACTCATTCTCCATTGGTTGAATAAGCCCTTGTATGAACAACCAAACCAATTTTTATTGGTGGGTGCAAATTCATTTGCACTTTCTAGATCTACCAGAACATGACTGTTTTAGTTTGTTGATTTTCACTATCTTTTATTTTTCATATTAGGGAATATATGATCATTTGGTTAATCATCCCAAATTAATTCCAATTCATTCCCATTCTCAACTAAATTTAGATCAAGGTTTGACTAGCTCACCTTCATGGTTGATAGTCAATCTAATCACCTTGTTTATCTACATCTTAATGTAATTTGGAAAAAGGCTATTGAATCCTAGGCTCTTTGCACTTAGGAACTAGGGTTCCCTTTTTATATGTTACACATTTTTTATTTATAATTAAATCAAGAAAATAGTTAGTCATATCACACATACATGATAATGTGCAACACATCTTGAAAAATAGTTTTATTGAAGGGAGAGTGCATTTCATATAGAAATTATTTATTAAAAATATATTTCATGCAAATCTATCAATTTAGACTAGGGGTAAATACATAATTATTGATTCTAAAAATAAATGGTTTCAAAGCTACTAGCGTGATAATAAAATTTAGATCATCCATGGTTTTGTCCCAAATAAAAAAATGAGCTATGACTAGCATATATATTTAATAATATATATAAAATATATTGGGATATTCTTCTTAAGACTCCTATTACACTTTTTAGGTAAGAAAATTATTAAAAAATATGCACCTTAAGAAGGATATCTCTTAGTTTTTTTTATATATATTATATGCTAGTAGCATTCACAATTCGACATATAAAAAATTAAATGAATTAGGGTTAGGGTTAGGTTATTGTTAGGGTTAAGGTTAGCGTTATGGTTGGTGTTAGGGTTTGGGATATAGTTAGGATTAGGGTTTAGCATAAGGTTATGGTTAGGGCTAATAGTTGGATTAGGGTAATGGTTAGGGTTAGAGTTAAGCTTACAGATAGAATTCGAGTAAGGATTAGTGCTAGAGATAAAATTAAGTTTAGCAATAGGATTATGATTAAGGTGAGGCTTAGGGTTAGTGTTATAGAATTTCCTCATTATATTGGTAGATTGGAATCCTAGGCTGACCTTATCATTTCCTAACTTAGTAGGAGCCCAAATGAGCTTGCTAGGGTCCCTAGAAGAAAAAAATTGCCTATGTTGGAGAATTTTTGATAGCTGAGACTTTTGGTTTCCTAGAAAATTTCAACTAGTTGATTTAATCCATTTTGTATTTGAAAGAAGGTTCTCTTCTAGCTTAAGTTAGTCTTTTTTTTTTTCACCTTAATGATGCTTCAAGTATATTCTCACTTCTTTCAATCCTTCAATTTTGAATAGTTGTGTGAAATCGTTCTAGGAGTCTTCCCATAACAATGTGTAGACACATAAAAATGTCCTTGTAATAATTTTTATCCATTATAAATTTCATATGATAATCCACATAATCATATTGCCATATTCATAAAATCATTAAAATATTACGGGTATGTGGAGGATCATCATCGAAAAAATAGGCCCTTAAGTGGCAATAAAAATTAGAAAATCAAAGTTATGCAACTTGACGTAAAAATTTGAATAAGTAATCTATATTATTTCAAAAATATGTAAGAATAGAATATGTAGAAAATTGAATTTAGTTTCTAAACTACAAGGTTCATTTAAAAAAATAAAATCTATTTGGTGAAATTTTGAAATTTCAATGCATTAGTACTTAAATATCAAGAAAAAAATAAGAAGCGGGTGTTTGTCTGATGACCCTAACCACAATAAAATGATAATATTTTTTTATAATATTTTAGATATAAGTAGGGGACTCATGTCCCCATGTGATGCACATTTTTTTGTAATTTTTTTCCAAGTCAATAATTAATTATGAGTTTTTTATTACAAATTTTAAAAATTATAAAAACTTGTATGTCTAACCATCTTAACTTGGTCAAAACTTCGTGAATTTCAAATTTTTTTTGTAATCCTATAGTATGTGAAGTATAGAATGTGACACATGTTTCGGATTCAAAAAATGTGATACCATTTGAAAGCTATAGATGTTTTTCAATCAGCCTATCAATCAAGACTTTAGTCGTAATCCAAATAGAAAATGAATAATAATTATTTATTAAAGTCAAATTAAAACATAATTTATATTGGTGGAAAGCTAAGAATCTCCTTTAAAAAATCTTTTTCGTTTCACCAATTTTGGGTAAAAAAAGAAGTTGTCAACCACATGGGCCATCATATCATTTTGATATCGCCACTTTTTGGCCCATCATGATCCTACACATACCCTTATAAATCATTTATAAGAATTTGTTCATATCATTTAATCATCTAAATCATTTATCATTTATCCATTAAATCATTTATAAGCATTATTCATATCATTTAATCATATTCCATTAAGTCATTTAATCATTTAACCATTTCATAAATCCATTAATTCATCCATTTGCAAAAATCATTTCACTTTGTCCATTTGCATGATTATTCATTTGCATTAATCATTAAAATGTATTCATATATTTCATTAAATAATTTAAAATTCATAAATCAACTTCCATGAAATTAACTCAAAATTGCACATTAAAATCGTAAGTCATTTCTATGAAATTATCTCAAAATTGCACATTAAACTCATAAGTCATTTCCATGCAATTGGCTCAAAATTGCACATTTTGAGCTTCCCAACATGAATCGTGGCATAAATCACTCCACTCATTTCTCATTTATCATTTTCAAATTATGCATTTATCTATAAAATTCTCCTCCTCACTTTTTGGGGATACACATTTTGATTTCGAAATTTGATTTCAATCTCTCTTTCATTCATCCCAGCTTCTTGTTGCACTTGTGCTTATAAAAATATGAGAGCAAAATGCATAAATCAAGAATCATGGTGAAATAGGAAAACAATGGAGCTGATTTTCCTTTCAATGCATTTATTTTAGTTTTTGCATAGTTTATTTTGGATTTTGCATTTGTATTCATTTAAAGAGGATTTATTGATGATATGTTGGAATTTTGATTTGAATTGATAGATTAAATCATTCAAATTTTAGTTTTTTAGCATAGGTCTTCCCATAACAATGATTTTTGTCCATTACATATATACCACGTTAAATATGGAATGATAACTTCTCTATAGGTTATGATAAAATCCTACATTTTAAAGCCGTTTGGTGGATTTATTATTGTAAAGATTCATTTAAGCATTTTGGAGTCCATATATTTTCTTCACATAATTTTGGCCCATTTGGAAGAAGGTTTTGAAAATACATTCCATGCTAGTTTGGCCCCCAAGTCTAGATTCCTCGCCTCTAGGTTATGTAAATGAGCTCTTCGATATATTTTTTTCTTTATAGATTTTATTCCATGGAACTAGTGGTATTTGACTCATTTTCTTATTGTCAAGATTCCATTGCTAGAGGAAATTTTTGATGCATTGCTCTATATTCAAATGCACTACTTCTGGTAAATTAAGGTCTAACATAGCATAATTGGGAATAGCTAAAGGAATACTTTGGTTAGTGTGAACTTTCTTGCCATTATTAGTCATCTTCCATTCTCTGATACAATTATATTTTGAATTTGGGTCACAATTTTGTTCCAAAACTAAAGCTTACATTTGGTCTTGAGAAGAATGGTATACCCATGTATTGGCTTGGAAATTGATCATTTTTGAAATCTAGAATGGATAGAATACATGTTGACACCATTAGGAAGGTGTTTAGAAAGAAAATACTCGATTTATTTATATTTATTTTTTTACCTAGAATTATTATAGTATACTATTATTTTATTATTATTCTTATATCATTATATATTTATTATATTATATAATTATAGTTAATATTATACTATTATTACCCCTCCAAAAAGGTCGAGGGAGGTGGCTAGCATGCCATGGTGGATGAGGGAAGAAGTCTCGGAGGATGACAAATGTGACGCTGCCCAACTGGAATCCATGGGCTAAGACACAAGGTGGTGGTACAGGCCTGACATTCCCCAGGCTGGTGACAACCTTAGTAATGATGGTTTTTCATGCATTTTGAACCACTACTCTAGATTGGCATCTCGCCTCGAGTAAATATTACATTCTATAGGGTGATGGAGTTATCGAGATAGGAACATTAACTCTAGGTATGCAAGTATAAGAATTCATTAGTAAGGAAGGCTTATTCATTGTCTCTAGATGTGAATGTGTGGAAGCAATGCCTGGCCTTTTACTATGACCAAGAGTTGTGGACAGAATGGTGAAATGTTCCATGTTTGTGGTGGAAGTATCGGTTGCAGTTATTTACTCGTTTCAGGGTAGATACTCCGATTTCTCTTAGCAAGTTGGAAGGGAAGAGCTCGTCTATAATGATTATGGACCAACGCCTGAAGAGGATTCTGCTAAAACATGATTCTTTGGTGATTGCAGCGGTCAAGATGGTGTTGTGTATGGGCCATGTGGAAGGCAAGGAGTATGGGAGAGATAATCTCCACATCTCATCCTGGTTCCTCGCTTCTCTCCTTGATAATTTGGTGCTGAAGGTTGAAGCCAAGCAGCTGATGTCGATGTTGTTCAAGAATGAGCTAATGGAAGGTATTGACAAGGTACTGAGGGTGACGATATCTGGTAGAGGATTCCCTCGATCGAGCGACATGGAGTGGGTGTGAGTGGAAGACACCATAATAATTTACCCATTTCTTTTGGATTTGCAGGGGATGGCTTTGATACGGCATAGAATGATAGCGGTAGTGGCAATAATCTTCCTGAAGAAACTCTTTGGTTAATGTAGGTGGACCATGAGGACTGGTATGTGGAATTCGAGGATTTTACAGTGTTAAACAAGTTTTTGTGAGTTAGGACTTCAATTCCCTGATCATTTTTTTGTGTTGGCTAGGTAGAACTAGATTACAGTCCTTATCAGGTGCCATTATAGTGGAACTTTAGGTTTTAAGCAACTTTTTTTTTTTCAGGTCATGGTGTTTTTAGAGACTCTTGAAACTCTGGTTCGATTTTGAGGACAAGGAAATGAAAATTGTGATGATATGGCCTTTTAAGCAAGGGGATGCTGTAATGTGTAATATGTTAATTTTTTTTTAATATAATCTCTTACTTCTTATGGATCAAAAAAATTAAAAAATATTATACTATTATTAATAAATTATTAATAATATTAGTATAATATCATTCTCATTAATTTATTCTTATTATTATATTAATAAATAATAAATTTGGATAAATATTTAATAAGGGTTAAAATTAGGGTTATGATTGTAGATACATAAGTATTATGTTATTATAATACTTTCATATGTTTATTATTATGTTTCAAATATTTATTAATATATTATTGACAATATGAATGTAAGAGAGGTGGACCAACCACATCAAGGATCTAGGTCACAGAGAGCTGAGAGAGGAGGGTTGCCCTATTTTATCTCACTCTAAAGGGTGTTTTGAGATGGAGGTCAAGAATGAAGAGCATTGTGATGTGCTTATGTCACTCTATAGACCCAAAATTTAGGTTTGGGATAAGCAAGCTAGTTTTTGGAGTCAATACTACACCTTAGATAGCTCTTTGTCTAAGGATGGAAGCACAGTTCTAGCATGACAACACGACATGCTAGCATCTCTCTAGAATGCTAGTGTTTGTATGACTAGAAAACACATAATATGGTAAAAACTAGCTAACAACATACTAGAATCCTAGCTAGTTGATTTTGATGGGAAAAACAAAATGAGAAAGTATAGAAAATAAACACAAAGATGATAAAGTAAATAAATGAAAGCATGGGTGATGAAGATAATCTCCCAAAAGTGAGAGTTCACTATTTAGCTCCTCACACTCATTCACCTACACAAAAGCAAGAATGAAAAAATTGTTGGGGTTGTGTAGGGGCCTATTGTTCTTATAGCACACATGCTCCATTTGGAATGGGGAATCTCTCTCTTCACTTGTGCTAGGTTTCTTTTTTATTGCCTCATTTTTTGTGCCCCCTATTTTGAGTCCTAAATGGTCGAGGAACCCTGAAAGAATCATCTTGAGTCGACCATATTTTGCTACCCTTAAATTTTGAAAGTTCTAAGTTTTTCATGGAGTTTCCTTGGCTGATTACCTTCAACTCTTCAAAACTTGTGTCCTCCAGCCAGCGCGGGTCCACCCTTCTGGGCCACCCTATGTGGGTTTCCTTCTTGTCGACGTCATTCTGAACAACTATCTCAAGGTGTCTTCCTCCCTTGCAAGATTCGCGACCACCTTTTCTTTTTTCACTGCCGTCTATTTCTAATGACCAATGCTTGACCACCTTCCTTCCTATGGACTCCGCCATCCTTGATTCCATGTTCAAAATGACCATTCACTGACCCTCAATGCCACTGTACCTACATTTAATACTATCATTAAATGATATATTCTCTATAAATACCTCCCCTCAAGTTGTTATTTTCAAAACAATCTTTTGCAGAAGAAGTGTCAAATCCCCGACCGTTGCCCTCTATCATTCATTTTCCTTCTTCAAATCAAAAAGGGGTAAATGTTGTTTGATGAAAATGATGAGAAAGAACCTCCTCACAAAACCCACAAATGTAAAACTTGAAAAACTCTAGAAAACATCAATCTGGAGCAATTCAAAACTTAATGTCATCGGAGTTGTTCTTTAGCATGGCGATCATGTCCTTCGGGCCTATAGGTCACCCACTATCATTATTTTCCCTTGTGAATGATAACCTTTTGAAAATGACTGCCACCCTTGTCAAACCTGCCTTTATGAGATACTCCCTCTTCCCAGTCGCTGCTTCCTATTGTTCCTAAACAGCTAGTTGATGTCGCCCTTTCGCCAGTAGGGTCCCACATACCTGATTTTCGATCCTGTGACTAAGCCAAATGCCAAGTTCTGAACAAAGCAAGTCGAGTCTTGTGGAATTCCGTCTATGGGACTCAGTCCAGGATTTACCGTTCTAAGCATCCTCCACGACTCTTCAGTCAGCTCATTGAATCCTGCCCCTATAGATGTCGTCTAGGTTGAAACATGAACAAAATGACTTGGGCCCAAGCCATGTGGGCAGAGTCCTATAGACTTCTATCTATGCGGCTCCATTCTGATTTCACCATTTTAAACGGCCTTCGAGCTCTATGTTTCCACTTACGAAAACCCGACTATTTGTTCACCCTCTACTATCAAAATGTTGAGTTTCATGAATTTCATCATTATCTCTTGTGAGCCACCACTCGCAAAGACCCATTGCTTCCCCATTGTCTCAAAATAGCCAACTGGCCACTGCCTCCCATCAGTCAGAACCCAGCATCTCGTCCGCCCTTTTACCCTTCACAACACTATCTCTCAGAGTAATGTGGGTTAGGTCCTATAGACTTCCATCAGTGAATTTCCACCTGGGTTTCATCATTTCAAATGGTTGTCTCATGGCATCCTTTGGGTCTTGTACTCTTGTTTGTCATCTGAACCCATAGACGCGATGCATTCATCTCCTATGGGCCCGACCATGCGGGCCTCCTATGTCGGACTTCCATCCCATCACTGTCATTCTGAATGGCCAACCTCTGGCATCCTTCCGCACCTTACGACCCACACTTGACTACCATCCTCCGACCTCATGGGTCCTATGTTATGGAGCTCTATTTGTAAGATGCCACCTTGCTAGTGTTGTTTTAATGAGAGAGCCTCCAAAATAGCTACCAGCTCAGGGAAGTCTGCATCCTTGGGCCCGCATTGCCCAATTTCCTCCAAACAAAAGACGAAGATGGTTTTTAGAGGAATTTTATGATCTTTGAGTGATGAATTGTTTGATCTAATTTTATTTTATAGGATTTTTGCTAGTGTTCCTCATACTATTATGCATGAATAATTTACAACTCCTTTGGTTGCAGGATATATGGAACCAGCTGTTGGATCCTCGGGGGCCGCTGCAGAGAAAGACAAAGGGAATAAGATCACCAAAGCACCTCGATGCAAAGAGGATAAAGATCAAATGAGGTACAAGTTCCAAGGGGATCCCCTCAACTCAAAGCTCACCATAGATTGGAAGGAGACCTACAACACCAATCTGGGGCATATCGACATCGATGAATTCAAATAGAGGGTCAGACTCCACCCTACAATAGAGAATGCTAGAAAAATCAGAGCTAGTGGATTGGCTAAGGTTGCAAGATTCCTAGTGGCCCTCATAGCCCCTAAACTCATGATGACCTAGAGGGAGGCATAATAGGAGGATACCAAAACAATAGTGGATAGGGATGGAAACATATTAGCTAACTTATCTACCAAGTCAATAGGGAGAACCTTTTGCATCCCTCCCTTCAGCGAAATGGATCAAACATCTAAAGAATGAGAAGATGTGGGATGTTGATCCCCTTAAGTGTAAAAATTTAATCAATCAATACTAGCTAAAGGACAAGAGGGGAAGTGCCATTAAGTGCCCCAAGAGCTCTCCCAAAGAAACTTTTTCAAATATTACCATGACTTGATAACTCTTCTGAGTAGAGTTATCAGCCTTTTGACCACAACCTTATTTCAGAACTGGATGTTCTATTTTATTGAGTAGATCATCTGAGGAAACACCTATTTTTATTGGGATGAAATGATTAGTGACTGTTTGCATGAACATTTTGTGGTAGTAAAGAAAACTTCAAATTTCTATATGACATCGTACCTAGTATACTTTCTTACCAATTGTGCCCAATATAGGCAATTGTTTGTGGCACCAAATCCAACTCTAGAGAGGGATCTAAAGGTATACGATAAGTACCCTTAACTCCAATATAAAATTTTTTGAGAGGGACTACTATAGGGTCAACAATGCCTTCATAGGCCACATCATCAGAATGCTTGGGATTGACCCTGAAAGGAGAGTATCACACAGTGCAAATTCCTTCATCCATCAGTTCATATTTTTGTTTATACAATTTCCAAATTTTTCTTCCATCCGAGTCGAGGGTTTCTTTGATAAACCATACAAGCTGCCCCAGTACCCAAATAATCAGAAAGTATTGCTCGAACTCTCACAATAGTTGCAACAAGCGCACACCCTCCTGAGTGAAAAACATCAAGAAGGGATTCCTTATTGCCTCTCCTTCAGCCAAGGCATGTACAAGCTCCATACATCTCAGTGCGGATAATATTTTGACAAGGACTTGAATGAGTACAACCTAAAGTTTCACACTGCTGGACCACAAATGGACCTGTATGGAAAGATGAAGAAAATGGTCGGCTTAGAATATGCACACATACATAATTTTGAAGACTTCTAGGCCAATTGCAAGGATGACAAGGAGGTGCATATGCGACAATACATGCACATGATGGCCTACTTTGTCAAGGTGGTAAAACTACTCCTAGTGCCAGAGTAAGTGACCGAAGAAGAAAGAATGATTATGGACCCAAGATATGATGTCGTCACCAACTACCACTACCATTAATTAATTGGAATGAAGAGGAGTCAATAACCACGATATACTAAAAAAGACTATCGAGGAAAGATCTAAACAATGGGTTGATGGGAAAATTTCCCAATTAAAGCTAAAAGGAGTGACCCTAATATACAAGGAAATCAGAGAATCAATGGAAGGTGAGACTAATAGTGCCTCAGCTGATGTTGCCTTGATAGGAGAGACCTTGACATCTCCCCCAATCACACAATGAAAGAAGATAAAATAAGAGGTTGAACATCAGCCAAAATCTAAGGACCCCTCAAGGAACACTTCGAAATTTGAGATTTCTAAGAAATCAAAGAGAAGAGGTAGTTTCATAGGGATGCACACTATTTAGGAGGACCCACTCCACGAGGGTGAAGAACAACTAAAGTAGCCACTTGTTACATTTGTCATCCTATTCATAACAACTGCTACTATTGTTACTCCCCCACATATCTCATAGGTACTGGTTGCCACTTCTCCCCCTATGGTGGATATTTCAGTCCACCTTGCATCCACTTCTCCTATGGCCTAGGTTATAACTATAAATTCCTCTTCCGTCACTACTTCCCTGCTCTCTTCCTCATCCATGTCTCTGTCACTATCTCCTCCACCTACCACTACAGTGACAACAATGCTTACACTCGTCCTCGCAAAAGCTTTCACCAAATACATGGAGAACATGCCCTTAGAGATTTCTCAGATGTTTATGAATCATGTACTGCAAGATACCTTAGCTCATGCCATAACTGGTCTCCATGTCCCTCCTCCTATTGAGCCTCCTATGATGGAGGCGACAATGCAAATTTTTGAAGAATTGGATAGACAACAAAAGGAAGCAACAAAGAAATTGGATGAAGAAGCAAATGCTTATCATGAGCATCCTCCATATCAACATATAGTGATTGTAGAGGTTATCCACAAAGAGGAGGAAGCAAAATCCTTAGAGGAAGATGAGACAAAATATATTATAGAGTTGGCTCAAAAACTCAAAGAGGTGAAAGAGGAAACTAAAAATAGTCCACCATTGAAGAAATGAATATCGACAAAGAAATGGAGGACATTGAACCTCCAATAGAGGAGCAGGATCAAGGCCCCAAATGTGATGAAGAGATTCCCCACCAAGAAAACAAGAAGAGGGAGAGGAAGAAAAGAAAGAAGAGAGCACGCCAAAAGAGGAGGCTGAAATAGAAAAAATCCTAGGGATAGAGCGTTGCAAAGAACATGGACATGAAGAAGAAGAAGAGAAAACTTCTAAGAAAGAAGATAGCCCCAAGGAGCACGTAGCAACTGTGTCCCCAAAGAAAGTGAATGTGTTTATTCAAGATTTAGATGAAGAAGAAGGGGAAAAGCTAGAAGAAGAAATTGTGGGTGAAAAGATAGTGCAAATATAGCAAGCCTATGAAGAGGAAGGTGGACATGAATCAATGAAAAGGGAAGCTCAGATTCCCGACTGGCTTGAGAAGAAATTAGAAAAGAAGAACTAAACCCCAACAGATCTGAAGGCAAGGCTGGAGGCCATCTTTCCTCAAGCCCAAATCAGCTCAAAGAAGAAAAATAATCCAAAGGTCAGATCTTAGCTGACCATGGATGCATCTAAATCGAGAACTATACAAATTGCCACCCCAGTAATGGGTGATGAAGGGGTCAGCTATAATATTTCCACCATTGACCTAGGGACGGCCACAAGAGAGAATTTTTTTTATCACCTTCAGGGATCCATCACCACCATTATGCACCAAATGAATAAGGATAAGACCTCTAAGGAGGAGTTAAAGGCATAGGTGGGTATGTGGAGGATCATCATGGAAAAAATAGGCCCTTGAGTGGCAATGAAAATTTAGAAAATCAGAGTTAGGAAACATGACGTAAAAAATTGAATAAGTTATCTATATTATTTCAAAAATATGTAAGAATAGAATCTGTAGCAAATTGAATTTAGTTTATAAACTACTAGGTTTATTTAAAAAAAATAAAAATCTATTTGGTGAAAAATTAAAATTTCAATGCAATAATACTTAAATTTCAAGGAAAAAGTAAGAAGTAGGTGTCTGTTTGACCACCCTAACCACAATAAAATGATAATTTTTTTTATAAGATCTTAGATATAAGTAGAGGACTCATGTCTCGATGTGATGCATTTTTTTTTTGTAATTTGTTTCCAAGTAAATAATTAATCATGAATTTTTTATTACAACATTTAAAAAATATAAAAACTCATATGTCTGACCACCTTAACTTGGTCAAAACTTCATGAAATTCATTTTTATCTTTTTTAATCCTATAGTATGCAAAGCATATAATGTGACACATATTTCAAATTCAAAAAAATTGATACTATTTGAAAGCTATAGATGTTTTCCAATCATCCTATCCATCAAGAATTTAGTCATAATTCAAATAGAAAATGAGTAATAATTATTTATTAAATTCAAAGTAAAGCATAATTTATATTGGTGGAAAGCTGAGAATCTCCTTTAAAAACCCTTTTCGTTTCATCAATTTTGGGTAAAAATTGTGATCCTTCATATACCCATGTGGAAGATCTGACTACATATATTCAACAATGGTTTTCAACTGAAGAGATCCCTACCACATCAAAATCTACCCCACTACTGCTATCAGAAGAGAACATCAACACGCTTGAAAAGAGAAAGAGTTGGACCAAGGCTATTGAAGATTTCTTTCGGTAGGTCCTCTACAATGGGAACATGGGCATTGGACATATATTCAGGACAAAAAACAAGTTATTATAAGTGCAAAAGTATCTTGGGTATATAACAAAAATTTGTACTGACTTCCTAGAGTTATATAGGATTACATATCCTAAAATTGAGGCAATCCTCAAGATGTTTGAAAGAACGGTGAAAAAAGAGCTTGCTGTGGTGGAGGGTGATTTCTAGCTTGTGGAAAACTGGAAATTAGGCCTCGATCACAAGAAAGAAATCTTAGAGTGGGTGCTCCATGAAGTGGAACAAGATATTGATTGGGTTAAAGAAACCAAGTCGGCATGTGGGGAGTACTTGAAATTAATGATAGATTTTGAAATACCTTCTACTGAGATAGATCTAGAAAAGATAAAGCCCTACTTCCATAAGAAGATGGAAAATGGAACTGGGGGTGAACTTGCGACAAATTTTATGGTTTTGCTGCTTGGGCCTAATCCCAATCTGAATAGGTAATGGAAAATACACCCAAGAGTGACAAAGATTGGGACACACTCACCCGCCGATCCAAAAAATTGAACTTCTAGGTGCTTCAATCCAACATTTTAGAGTCGGAAAAACTTCATCCTTTGATCAGAAAATTTGTGGAATATGCTACATTACAAAGGGAGGATGGAGCCTTTTATAGATGATGAGTTTCTCACAGTGTAGTTGTAGCCAAAAGGGAAATCAGCTAGAAGAAAAAATAGGAATAAGACAAAGAATGTATTTTAAATTATTATATATTTGGGGGTAGGTTAAACCCTAATGTAAATTGAATCTGGGCCACACAATGAAAGTAAATCTTGACCATTCATTCCACTTTTTGAAAACTATAAATAGGGGGTATCCTCTCATTTTCAAGAGAGAGTTGAGTTGTTATAAAAACATGTTGTTGGAATGTTAATAGAAATTCATTGATTTGGTAGATTCTCGAGTTCGAACTTATGTTGCATGATTCTTCTTCTCTTAGTGAATTTAAATAGATTTCTTTGATATTTTATTTATTTCAGTTTGCTTTAGTAGATTAGTTAGATGTTGTTCATTGATGCTAGAGATTTCTATGGTGTTGACCTCTTCCTAGTTCATACTTTTGGTTGCATATTGATGATATATAGTTGTGAAAATTTAGTGTGAACTTTATATCATTGTTGCAGTTAAATCTCATCTCTTTATTCATGTTCATGGTGAATGAAAAGCTAAAATCTAAAAACCTTAGAAGATTGCACTAGTTTCATGATACTATAGACCTTCTTGGTTAAGTTGACCTCAGTCTTGGGAAGGCTGGCTCATTGTAGCAACCTCCATTGTCACTATTCATTGCTAGTTTCAGATCTAGGAACTTCCTTAGTTCCATGCCCTTTGTTGCTCTTTTTTTAATAGTGACTTTGAACAAGGTTCATTGCACATTTTAAAGCCAAATTTGAAGCTGAAATAGGAGTTTTAAACTGTTGTTTGAACCTACAACAATTGTGCAACAAAATTATTATCTTGAAACTCCGTTAAATGAACCAATTCCTCATAGCTTAACTCGCATAATTCTTCCTTGTGATTACCTGCAAGATCACATTTTAAACAATTGAGATATTCCAAGCATTGTTATGACCTAACACCCAAGAGACCTTGGGGTAATTTTCAACAACTTGTTTATGGAGATTTCCTTTCAAGACATGTGGTGCAATTATGCATCACTTGTGTTGAGAAGTGCTAAAACACCCATTAACAAAACTGGTGCTAGAAGGAGGGCATTGTTTCATGTTAAGTTGGATTGAATTGGTTCATTCTCCCCTAAAATGTTTTACAGAGTCCTAAGATCAACACCAAATAAAGGGGAATTTCAAGAGCTACCACCCCTTACGTAAGCTAGAAGATCAGGAAGAGGTGAAACATCCACCTCCATTGCACCCAATACCCCACTTTTCCTTCACCATTATCCTCTCCTTCCATCCATTCACCTCCACCTTCTCCTTCGCTCTTGGCAGCACAACTCTCCCCTCAGCCATTCCAAATAGCCTTCCAAGCTACTGCCTCTCATAGCCTAGGTGCTTCCTTCTAGCCCAATGCACCCCCTTTCTTGGGTGCTCTTCCATTGACTATTGCCTCTCCATTGCAACATTAGGTCAATCGAGCACAACCTCCTCCACTGCCACCTCCCATGACATGGCTAGGAAAGAATCTAACTCCCTTGTCCTCCAAAGTCTATCATGATATGCCAAAGAACCCAGAGGGATTTTGTATGAATTTCAATCCTTGGGATCTGTAAAGGATAGTAGAAGAACACCTAAAGATCATCCAAATAGCCCTAAAAGATATGCAAATCATACACAAAGATGTGGTATGCCAACTCTTCATTTATTCCTTGGGGGAGGAGGTCTTCTATTGGTACATCCACTTGCTGACATGATCCATTAACATGTGGGACCTTTTAAAGGAGGCTTTTCTACAAAATTTCAAGTTCCAAGTCAGCCCCTTAGAGTTATACCAGCAGTTTATGGCAATCTAGAGGGAGATTAATGAGCCAAACAACTCTTTTAATCATAGATTTCATAGGGCCTATATGAGACTATAGATGCCATATGTGGTTGATGATGCTTTCGCTCGCCTAGTGTACTATGCAACCATGGACAACCCCACTTCTACATTGGTGAAAAGGATGACCCCACCACCCAAACAACTAACGAAAGCTTACGCAAAATCAGTTAAGGCAAGTATAGATTAAGTACAACACTTTCCTGGTCTGCTACCATCATTGGGGCCAGTTTCCCATCTGTATCATGTCCAAGGGATTACTCAAGCTTTGGCACAATAGACCCCCTTGATGAATCCAATTTTGTAATTTGTAATGGTGCCTCATTCGAGACATCCATGTAATCAGATGCCTCTCATACCTCAATTCTCGCAGCCCCATCAATAGAAAGTTCATGCTCAACCAACCCAAGTGTTGGCATACCTTCAAGCTTCTGAGTTCCCGTCTACCCATCCAAATTAGTTGGTAGTGCAATTGTTTTTCCTTCAGAATTCCACGTCATAGCCAAACAATGTAGAAAAGCACCAAATTGATGAGTTAATAGAAATGATCAAGATGTCAACCGAGATGACATACTTAAGGAACTAGAACAACCAGCTACAAACATCTCAAAGGAGCATCTAGGCCAACCTCAACCATGATAACTATGATATTGGTGCTCCTTTGAGACAAAATTTTGACAAAAGGCATTCCCAAAGACAAAATCGAACATGGAACATGAGGCTGAACAATTGTGGTGTTTCCATGCCTCTTGACCAACCTAGAAAAAATGACAAGACCATGAGTGGGGTATGTTCGGTCTCAAAAATACAGGTTCGAACCACGAGAGGTTGCCAAGCTTTCAGAACACTTTTGGATAATGTACAAGGTCGAATAATGAATTTGAACCTTCTACTCTTTAGGCTCTGCCATACCCAAGTGGGTGTACCTATATGACTAATTCATATTTGAACTATGCTTCCTACTTGATCAATCTATCCATAATGGAAATTTGACAATGGAAATATATGATCCTAATTTGGTATAAATTGTATATAAGCAATATTAAAGTATAATTCTATAGACACGTAAAATAATCAGCATCATGCATCTCGCTCTAACATCATGCATCAAATTCTCCTATTAATCAGTTAAAACAATTTATTGATTAATTCCCTAAGGTTCATCATGCTTAATTAAATAAATCAAATTATTTCATTAAGTCCTTAAGTTCTTCTCATTTGATTCAATAAATCAAAATGATTTAAATCAAATGTCGAACTCCTAAAATCCTCCAACTTAATTAATCTGAATTAATTAACCTCTAAACATAATTACCCATTATCCAACTTTTGACTCAACTGGAGTCAAATCTAAACTCTTAACTAACCCACCCACTTGCACCAATAAATAATTTCTTTGATTTATTAATTCTTCCAATTAATTTCAAAAGGGAATCAAGATGGAATATTCTTCCAAGTTTGAATCTCCATCTCAAATCTTGTCCATCCAACAAAGCATTAAATTCTCTTACACATGCTCTTACATGTCTCTTGCACAAGTCAAAGTTGGCATTTAATGCACCTTTCATCCCCCTAAACATGTCTTTTCATGCAAATTCAAATTTCAAATTGGCACATTGACTAAGACTTGCACATTCCTCACCCTCTCACACCTTGACAAGTGACATCTTGTCATTGGCTTATGAATGATCCCAAATTCATTCAAAATATCTCAATCTCCTAACCTTGAATCTATAAAATTCAAAGCGCTTCTCCAAAACAACTACACCACAACAACACATTTTATGCACAATTACTCTCTACATGTGAGAACTAATTTTTCTCTTCATCACTATCATCTTGGCAATCTTGCTTATCAAGGGGTGGGAAAGGGCATCCTTTCTACATCATGAGGAGCACCACTCCCGCTATGAAATAGGTTTGCTTCATGTTTTATATGCTTTGATCATTCTTGTCATTTGCTTGCATTTTGAATCATGGACTATTATTTCATAAGGATATGTATTTATGTTGTGTTGTGTTGTCAAGTTTACTAATATCATGCATATTTTCATGTCCACAAATTCAATATGTTTAGTTAACAGATGTGGAATTCTTAAAAAATGTTTAATGAAACTAAATGAATAAAAATAGGTGAGACCAGTGCCCTATTGGGTAAAACGGAATCCAATGAAGACCTAGAAAATGTGATCTATAATGGCAACAACTCAAACTATTTGGAACACTAACATGAGTTTATAACTTGTATAAACATGGAAGTAAATAGTTGAAAAACTCTACTTGAGACGGATTGACAACGCTAATTATACGGTTCTTCTTATTGATCCAATTAACACTTCTACATTACTGTGATTGACTAGAAGGAATTAATATTTTCTTGAAAGAACAAATTAATCACATCACACGAATACAACAAATGTGCATTGACAAACTGAATATATACTTGATATATTGGTTTAAGTAATAGAGAAGCATTAAAGTGGAGACAACCAAATAATTGAATAATTCTAACAAACAGTTGATACCAAGATTAGGCTACAAAATCAGATATCTTCATTAACTTCTTCAAAATTCATACATGCATCATAATCTTCACAGTGTAAAACATTATGAAATTATCTATATTTAAAACATCTAACTTCTAACCCCTTATTCTATATCTATCTACTACTTTTATATCTTTAGAAAATCTCTCGCTCCTTTTGGTCTTGGTCTCCTCATATTCTCACGAGAGGCAACAAGTTTTAGACCAAAGTTCACGTCACTTTAGAATAAAACACAATTGAAAAATAACAATAATAACTAATACGACAGCAACAACCAGTTTACCGCGTTACCTCACACCTCCTTTTCCTTTGATGCGGTGTCGCGGTGTTCTGTTATGTTTATATCAGGGTGATCCCACAATAGTGGTTTACAATTTTTGGCCAAACTGGACACTGAAATTATTATTTTTAACTAAATTTTCACATTCGGGCACCTATAGTAGCTAAACCATGAGTAATTTGAAGATGATTCAAACTAGATTCTCATCACATTTTGTTTGTAGATTCTAAAAATATGTTTTTCAAATTTTTTGGAATAATATTGCACTTCTTTTTCTATCTCCCATGAAAACTAGTTTCTTCAGAAAACAACATTTTAAAAAAGTGATGCTCACCGTATACAACATAATTTTTTTTGTATGGATGCTAAAATTCTAATTTTTTCGAATTTGGATTTGTAACTATGATATCTACATCTTTCATTTGGTCTCATAGTTTTTTATTGAATATTTTTTCCTTAATAGAGTTTTGAAGTCAAACCAATTGTAATTTAGACATAGGCGGACTGCATACAACATAACTTTTTTTGTATGTATCAAAATTCAATTTATTTATTTTAATGGGTCAAGGAAATTAGTACCCAGCATGAATAGAGTTTAAAAAAATATATTTTGATAATTTTCTATTTTTTCACATGTACAAAACAAAGAGCTTGATTTTCGGTGAAAAACCTATGTTTAATAAAACTAAAAAAACACATACATAATAAAACCAAAACATATTAAAATTATATTTGTGGGATAGCTCATTTCGAGGACTACCATAATCATTTGAAATAAATTTTAAATGAATTCATTTGATCCCCCAAAAGGTAAATCAAAAGTGATTTTTTATCAGCATTTTGATAGGTGTAAAGGAGACTCATTTATAGGTATGGTTTAAAACTAGAGAGGTTCTATCCAAGGGGGTTTGATCTAAGGTGGTTTGATCAAACCCTCTTCAATTGGAATCCTTAAAATGGAAATTTTAAAGGCTTAAATCATTATATTTTCTAAAAATATGTGATTTCAGCTAAAATTAATTCCTCTCAGAAATTGTAAACCAGCTTTGTGGGATCACCCATCAAGATATTTCCTTACTACATTCTACCTTTTGCCTCCTCACAGTACCATAGTGTTCTCCTTCGCCTTTGCATCCTTTACCTCATTATCATAGGCTCTGTTTCTTCCTCTGGCGGTACCATGATGGCCTTTTATTGTCTTCTCTATATACTACTCTATCACAAGCAAACATTTCTCTCCATGCAGTATGGCGGTATCAACTTGTCACTGTCTCCACTTCCTTCATTGCTCCACCGCAAGCTATATCCTTCCCTCTAGTGGTGCCACGGTGTTCACCAAGCTTTTTCCTTTCTACCGCTCTACCACGGGCTCCTTGTTGACCCTCTACGGTATGGTGGTTGTCTTCAAGTATATCGCTCAACCACGAGCCTTGCTCCATCCCTCCACGGTGTGGTGGTAAAAAAAATTTTAACAGTTGCTAACCGTGATACCATGAGCTACTTTGTAAGGGGTTGTGGTAAGGAGGTAAGAGGTGGAAGCTACAAAGGGTGAATTTCAAGGCAGCATTATGGCAGTAAAAGATTTTTTGGCCTTGTGGATGACAAAAGATGACCTTTTTATGAAAAGGCTAGTAAAAATCTGGACTCTAATGGATAAAACCCTTTGGAATTTTTTTGAAAATTCTTGTTCTAATAGCGACTCCTATTGGGGATGAGCGATTTTCCAATCACTGCAAGAATCTAGAATATCCCTAAGGAAACAAACCAAGAGATCAAAGGATATGAAAAATTAAGGAGGTGGAAAATGGAGGAGATGAAAATGACCCTATACTACTCTACATGGAAATAAAATTTTGTTCTCAATGAGGGAATTCTAGGATTGTCCATGTACTAGCAAGTCCCAGCCCCTTTTGAATTCCTAAACTACTGTGCATGGAAAAGAATGTTTTAAGAGGTTTGTTAAGAATTGTACATGCACTAGAAATCCTCAATCCTCTCTTACTCCTTAAGAGAAGAAATGCTTTAGGAATTTCCAATGCACAGGAAACTCTTGCTCCTCTCTAGACATGTTCTGTGAATAATAAGAATCCTCCCATCCTTTCTCCAATGATCACAAAAGGTCCCAACCACAAACCCTCAAAATTTGCATGATTTCCCTTCTCTTGACACCGAGCATTCCACATCAACACTAGATCATTTTCTTCAAATTTTTGATCTTTGGCCTTTTTATCAAAAATATATTTCATTCATGATTGCAGCTTCATATTTTTCTTTTTACCCATTCTCCTTATTTCATCAAGTTCTACAAGCTACTCCATTCTTTCCTCCATTGGTTCAGAAATATCCAAATCCTCTTGTAGAATAAAATTATAAACTGGTAAAGGGTTTTGTAGTGGCATCCTGGTGTGTGTTCCATATACCAATTCAAATGGAAACTTTCCAATTGCCTTTTCTACTGTAATCCTATCTACCCACACAACCATTCTCAACTTTGAGTCCCATGCCTTTTTATTTGTTTGTAACATCCTCCTTATTATCTTTAAAATAATTTTATTAATTAATTTTGCCTGACCATTTGCTTGTAGATGATAAGGGGCAGCATAGGAAATAGTAATGCCATATGTATGGATATGTGCAGGATCATCATGGAAAAAATAGGCCCTTAAGTGGCAATAAAATTCAAAAAATCAGAGTTAGGCAACTTGACGTAGAAATTTGAATAAGTTATCTATATTATTTCAAAAATATGTAAGAATAGAACTTGTAGCAAATTGAATGTAGTTTCTAAACTAATAGGATTTTTAAAAAAAAAAATCTATTTGGTAAAATTTTGAAATTTCAATGCAGTAGTACTTCAATTTCAGGGGAAAAATAAGAAGTAGGTATTTGTCTGACCACCCTAACCACAATAAAATGATAATATTTTAGATATAAGTAGGGGACTCATGTCCGGATGTGATGCATATTTTGTTGTATTTTTTTTCCAAGTAAATAATTAATTATGATTTTTTTAATACAAATATTAAAAAATATAAAAACTTGTATGTCTAACCACCTTAACTTGGTCAAAAATTCATGAAATTCAATTTTATTTTTTTAATCCTATAGTAGGTGAAGCATAAAATGTGATGCATATTTTGGATTCAAAAAATGTGATACCGTTTGAAAGTTATAGATATTTTTCAATCAGCCTATCAATCAGGAATTTAGTCGTAATTCAAATAGAAAATGAATAATAATAATTTATTAAATTGAAAGTAAAGAATAATTTATATTGGTGGAAAGCTGAGAATATCCTTAAAAATCCTTTTCGTTTCATCAATTTTGGGTTAATACAATGTCAACAGCCACACGGGTCATCATATCACTTACATAACGCCACTTTTTGGCCCATCATGATCTTGCACATACCCATATTGTAGAATTATTTGAATTCGTCAAATCTAAAACACATCCCATTATCTTTGATCAATCTTACCGGTGTGCCAAATCTAGTTATAAGGTTTTCCATTAGAAATTTCACCACCACCTTGCTTGTTGCTTGTTTAGTTGGGATTGCCTCCACCCACTTAGTAAAATAATTTGTAGCTACAAGTATCCATTTATATCCTCCACTTGAATTTTCTTGTATTTCTCCAATGAAGTCAATCCCCCATTGGTGGAAAAGGGCTTCTACCTACAAAGCTCTAAGTGGTAAGGCTCCTCAAAACTTCAATTTCCCTGAAAACTTTTGACAAGCCTCACATTTCCTCACATGTGCAAAAGAGTCATTAAAAAATTTAGGCCAATGATAGCCAACCCTAAGAATCTTATGTGTAGTGGTTTTGGCAGAATAATGACCTCCACACACCCCTTCATGCATCTGCCTCAAGACATGTTCTGCCTGTGATTCATCTAAATAGAACAGTAGCATTCCATCCTTATTCTTCCAAAATAGGTCACCTTCTATAAATACATAATTAGATGCTTGCAACTTCAAAGTTATCTTTTGATTATCATTCAACCCCTCAGGGAATTTCATGTGCCTGAGATAATACATTATATTTGTTTACCAAGGAGTATGTTTGATACTTGCAACTACATTCTCCTCACCTTCTATACTGTAGATTTGATTTTCTTCAATGTTTGTTTCTGCCATTAGCCTGGCCAAACCCTATCCTCTTACCAACTTGGTAATATGAATTTCCATATCAAATTGTTGGATTTTATTAATCCATCTGCATCTTTTCCCTGTCACCTCTATCTATATTAGGATACCTTTCACAGCTACATGTGGGACATAGGAAATTACTTTAGCTCCAACAAGATAAGGTCTGAAAAATTTTATTGCTTTAACTAATGCAAAGACTTGATTTTCCATAATATCATATTTCAACTCTGACCCCTACAAAGACTTGCTAAAACAAGATACAGGTTGCTCATGACCTTCATCGTTCTTTTGTAACATAATAGTTGCTATAGTGTGAAATGAAGCAAAAGAAAATATCTAAAAAGGTTTGGTAAAATCAGGGGACTTTAGGATGGGAGCTTCTTTGATAGCTCTTTTTATAGATATAAAGCCTTACATGGCTTCAACAGTCCAATCTATCTTTTCTCCTTTTTTCAACATCTTGGAAATAGGTTTAAAAATTTCAGCAAAATTTGATACAAATCTCCTAACAAAGTTAAGTTGACCGAAAAATGACTGGGTTACTTTGATAGTTTTGGGAATGGGGATTTTATCTATAGCTTCTACTCTCTTAGGGTCTATATTCTAATCCCATCTTTTAATACAATATGTCCCAAAAGATTACCCTCTGTAACAACAAAGTGACATTTTTTAGGATTAAGACTAATACCATATTCCAAAGCTTTGATAAATATCTTCTCCAAGTGCCCCGCATGATCTCTTGATTTTTTGGAATAAGCAGTAAGATCATCTTGGTACACCACCATTATAGCATTAATCAGATCTACAAATGCCATATCCATGGCCCTTTGAAAAGTGGCCCCATCATTCGTGAGACCAAATGGAATTCTAACATAAACATATGTCCCCCATGGTGTAGTAAATGTTGTTTTGTATTGCTCAGACTCTTTGACTTTAACTTGGTTATATCCTGAAAACCCATCCATGATTGACAGTAGCTCACACCCTCTTACTTTATGCAATATTGCATCCATATTTGGGAGAGGATAATTATCTTTAAGGGAAGCAACATTCAGATTTCTGAAATCTAGACATAATCAAATATCCCCATTTTTCTTTCTTACTGGAACTAGGTTTGAGACCCATGTTGAATGTTTAATGGGTTTAATAATACCCCCATCTCTAATTTTTTCCAGTTCCTCCTGCATCTTAGGTTTCAAAGTTGGGTTAATAGGCCTCTACTTTTTTCTAAATGGCTTTGTATCTGGTTCAAGTGGAATCTCATGCTGGAAAAGATCTTCTTTGTATGTAAACACATGTTTGTATTTTCTCAATAATTCAATCAACATTCCCCTAATGGTTGGACTTATATTCCTTCCAATGTAGACCCTTTTTGGTGCTAACTTAGTTTCTAGATTTATTTCTTCAATATTTTCTCTCTTGACCCATGTCTGCTTCATGAGAGAGTGGGCATTCCCATCATACACTATTTCTAATGCCACAAGCCCTTTGGGGATCTTGTTGGTTTTAACCTGAAAGATTTCCTTCCCAAATATAGTATGTTTCCCATCCACTTCTTCCAAAAAATAATTGAAGTCAATCTCTTGTGCCTCATACTGATCTATGCAATGAAGAAACTTTAGAAGGTGGGCATCATCATTGAAAAATTGCCAACTATATATGTTGTCAGGGATAATAGGTCTTGTTTTGAATTCAACCTGAGATATTCCAACCAAAGTGATATCATCTCTTTTTAGGTCTACATTAGCTAGAAAATATTCCATCAAGTTTTCTAATCTGTCTATCTAATCAATTGAGAAAGCATCAAATAATTCAATTGTGTCCCACACAAAATTTCTCTATTGTTTCAATCTCTTATTCTTCACAACATATCTTGATCTAATTTTTGAGACAACCAGTTCAGAGTCTCCCAAGATAGTTATCAATTTGATATTGTGCTTGATAGTCATATTTAAACCAATCAATAAGGCCTCATATTCTTCCACATTGTTTGTACACTCAAAAACTAGCAACAATGAATATTTGAATGTAATAGCTTCAAGTGATATAAACACTACTTCAACTCCATTGCCTTCTTGGTTGCATGCTCCATTAAAATACAGTTTCCACATACCCTATTGATCTTTAGAAACATGCTTATCATTTGGGTTAGTATTTGCTAATTCGGGCTAAAACGGTTCCACTTTGAAGCTCCCTAAATCCACATCACAGAAACAATTAAGTTGTCCTTGAGGAAAAAAATTGAAAATATGATTCATCCTTTATTCTCTATACAATTTGACTTCTTCACCATTGACTAGTATTGTGGCATATGATAAATCAAACTGTACATTGCCTCCAACTATTGCAATCCATTGTCTTAACAAAAGAATTCCAAACTGAGGAGGTGTGTCAATCACAATTATATCAATATTATAAGTTGCTTGTGTGTAAGTAGCCAATTTCACTTCCACATCTTTCATAATTCACATAGCCGGGATAGGTCTACTATCCATGGCATAACATTTACCACCTTCAACATCTACCCACTTACCAAGTTGTTTCATCACCCCTACTGGCGTGATGTTCATAGAAGCACCTAAATCTATCATACATTTTCTTACCATCTTGTCATGTATGAGTAAGGTAGTAAACAATGGATCAATTTGTGGTGGATTTATCAATGCATCTCTTAGACAAACCTCTAGAACTTTTATCTTTTCCTTCTTATTACTAATTTCAGAAATCTCCTTAATTTCAAGGTTTGTATTTTTATTACCCCCACTAGACATTAATTGAATAGAACTTCCCCTATACTCTTTAATCTTCATCATTTCTAGTAATGGGACAAACATATTTACCTGGGACAAAGCTTGCATGAAATCAAAAGAGGCACCCTCTATTTTGATCATCTTCTTTTTCTCTATTGACTCTCCTCTGTTCTCCTCTTTCTCCTTTTTGTTTGTCTGATTTGACTTTTGTTTGTCCTTGGGAAATTCTTTGTTTTCTTCCTTAAATGGACATACTTTTGTTCTTTTTTATCAAACTACTTATCATTTGTCCATTTTGAAGCTTCCTGGGGAATTTTCTTATCCTTCAAAAATATTCCTCTTGGAACACCTTCATTCTCATTTACTATTCTATTTCTCAACCAGTATCTGCTTTTGGCCTACTCAACGACTGCAACCGTTAACCTTTTAATTTCTTCCTTAGTCGGTCTTCTCATATTGCATTTATTTATCTGATATGATGTACTAAGAGGACATTATTCATTATCACTTTCTTCATGATCAGAAAATACTTGTTGTTCTTCCATATGGACATTGTACTTTTGGTGATCAACATCATATTCATACCCTCCTTCTGAAGATGAATATCCCTGCTCAATAGAGTGAAGAGTGTGGGAAATTAAATAGATAATATGGTCCTCTTCATTGTTGTCTTCTAGTATGTCTTTTCCTGGTATCGACTGAGCTACAATACAATGATCTAGGGAATGTGGCAAGTCACAAACTAAGCACCAAGGACTGTTATCTACCATATACGCCCCTCTTTTCTTTAAAGGATCAGGTGTCTCTTTATTCCTTGGCCTATCCATCACTAGCTTTCCATCCTTCCAATTTGTATTATATGGCATCTCATGCAACCTTAGCCTTTTATTTTTGTATGAATTTTCTTGCCTATTTGTAGGAGTATATTGGGGAATCCTAGGATTATCCCTCTTGCCAATCATTCCTACAACTTTGCTATTATTTTCAATAGTTAGTGCTATCTTTTAAGCTTCAGCTAAATTCTTGGGACACCTATTCCTAAGCTCATATCCCGTATTAGGATGAAAATATTTTAAATAGATACTTAATGCAAGAGGATCAATTAATTTGGATCCAAGAGGTATCTTATTATGTAGTTTAGAAAACCTCTGGTTGAAGTCATAAGTTGACTCATTCTGATGCTTCTGGATAGTTACCAATTCATGCAAGGCAAAATCTGGTGCACATTGATTCCCATACTGCTCAAGGAAATGTTCATAAAACTCCTCAATGGAGTCAATAAAAGCTGTTGGAAAACTGTTAAACCAATCTCTAGCATCTTCAATAAATGCCATGATAAAAAATCTCATTTTCACATCCTCATATTTCATATCCAAGTCTTGAATAAATGCATTAAATCTCCTTAAGTGTTCTTCAACTATGACTGCACTATTTCCTGTGAATTTGGGGACAAGGCTTCTCCAACTATTATCCATGGGATAAGGATATATTAGAAATCCAGCCAAATAAAATTGTCTGATCATGGTTGTGTATGGTGGAGGTGGATTTTGAGGATGCTGGTACTTGTATAATGGATTATTGTAAGGTGGTGGCACATATTGATGACCTTGTGGAGGCATGTGTCATTGACCATGTGGGGGTATATATTGCTAGTGAGGGGTGAGCTGAGCATTTTGAGGTTGTGGTGGAGCATTTGGGGGTCTATATTGATTCCCTAATTTATTTTGTTGTGCTCTTGGGGGATTTGAAGTTCCTCCATTATTACTCCCGTGCCTATGAGGTGGCACATATTTAGGTAAGTTAGCCATCTACGCATTGATTTGAGCTTTTTGTAACTTCAATTCTCAAAGCTCTTTTATCGCTTGGAGCCTCTGCTGATACTCTATTCGTGTTCTTTCCACTTCTTATCTTTCATGTTCTAATCGTGCATTTATCTCATCCCGAGCCATGTGTTCATAGTTCTCTTCAGAGGCTGCTTCATAGCCAAGTCCATCCTGATTCTCTTCAAGTAATGCCATTTTCTTATCATATTCATGTTGTCTCCTTTCCTTTTCAGCCTCAAGTCCAGCCATGAACTCCTTAACTTTCTTGGGGTTTGGTTGATAGAATGGATTCCTCTTTTCCTCAGGAGTGTGAAGTTCTCTAGATGGGCTATTTTCAGTTGCCATTGTACCATAGGAATTATATGTCTTCAGGTGTGCTTTTGATGTTTTGTCTTTATTTGTTGGGCCCATGTCATAAGACACCTTCTTTCCCTTATCATTCTTTTGAGTCCATTTTCTTTTGTCATTATTAGGATCCTCCTTATACAAAGATCTTATGCCATGCATGTTGTGAGTAATTTTGATAGTCTGAACTATAGGATGGTTCCTTTTTGACGTATATTTAACTTTATCAGTTTTAATGCACTTGTTCATTCAGAGTCACCACTCACTTTCCAAAAGGTGATAAAATTTTGTAGTTCCTTGTTCCCAATAGAGTCTTCTAGAAGATATTGACTCTATGATGAAGGCTTGGGTTCAGTTTAACTCCACAGTAGAATCACCAAACTATTAGGTCTCAAAAATGCAGGTTTGAACTACGAGAGGTTGCCAAGGTCTCACAATGTTTTTGGCTAATGTACAAGGTCAAATAATGAATTTGAACCTTCTACTCTTCAGGATCTGCCATACCCAAGTGGGTGTACCTATATGAATGATGTAGATTTGAACTATGCTTCTTACTTGATCAATCTATCCGAAATGGAAATTTGACAATGGAAAGATATGATCCTAATTTGGTATAAATTTTATAAGAAATATTAAACTATAATTCAACATGTTCAGTTAACAGAGGTGGAATTCTTAAAAAATGTTTAATGAAACTAAATGAATAAAAATAAGTGAGACCAATGCCTTGTTGGGTAAAATGGAGTCCAATGAAGACCTAGAAAATGTGACCTATAATGGCAACAACTCAAACTATTTGGCACACTAACATGAGTTTATAACTTGTATAAACATGAAAGTAAATAGTTAACAAACTCTACTTGAGATGGATTGACAACCCTAATTATACGGTTCTTCTTATTGATCCAATTAACACTTCTAAATTACTATGATTGACTAGAAGGAATTAATATTTTCTTGAAAGAACCAATTAATCACATCACACGAATACAACAAATGTGCATTGACAAATTGAATATATACTTGATATATCAGTTTAAATAATAGAGAAGCATTAAAGTGGAGACAACCAAATAATTGAATAATTCTAACAAATAGTTATAACAATATTAGGCTGAAAAATAAGATATATTCATTGAATTCTTCAAAATTCATACATGCATCATGCTCTACATAGTGTAAAACATTCTCAAATTATCTATCTCTCTAACCTCTAACTTCTAACCCCTTATTTTGTATCTATCTCCTGCTTTTATATCTTTAGAAAATCCCTCGTGCCTTTTGGTCTTGGTGTCCTCGTATTCTCATGAGAGGCAACAAGCTTCATACTAGAGGTTGTGTCGCTTCAGAATAACACACAATTGAAAAATAAAAATAATAATTGATGTGGAAGCAACATTTTCTTTATCGCGTTACCTCATGCCTCCCTTTCCTCTGTCGTAGTGTTGTGATGTTCTGTTATGTTTATATCAAGATACTACCTTACCGCGGTTTATCTTTTTCCTCCTCACGATATCATGGTGTCCTCCTTCACCTTTGCATCCTTTGCCACTTTACTACAGCCTTTGTTTCTTCCTCTGACGGTATTGCGGTGGCCTTTTAGTGTCTTATCTATATACCGCTCTACCGAGGGCTAACATTTCTCTCCATGCAGTATGGCGGTATCGGCTTGTCACCATATCCTCTTCCTTCACTACTCCACCGGAAGCTATATCCTTCTCTCTAGTGGTGTCATGGTATTTTCCAAGCTCTATCCTTTCTACCACTCTACTGTGGGCTCCTTGTTGACCCTCCGCAATATGGTGATTGTCTTCAAGTATACCGCTCAACCACGAGCCTTGCTTTATCCCTCCGTGGTGTGGCAGTAAAATATTTTTTAATTGTTGGTAACCATGATACTGTGAGCTACTTTGTAAGGGGTTGTAGTAAGGAGATAAGAGGTGGAAGCTACAAAGGGTGAATGGTGGTAAAATATTTTTTGGCCTTGTGGATGACAAAAGATGACCTTTTTATGAAAAGGCTAGCATAAATCCCGACTCTAATGGATAAAACCCTTTGTATTTTTTTTTTAATTTTTTTGTTCTAATAGGGTATACCTAGTTGAGGCTGCCTTGTCTAGTTGGTGTCGTATCCATAAGATGAGCCAAAATTTTGAATTTGATTGTTTGAAGTTCCACACGACCACTAAAATTTTTGAGATAGAGGTCCAAAATTTTGTGGACAACTCGGGATGTAGAGACATTTTTCTCTTCGAACCATATGATTCTTCAGTGTTGGTGGTCAACCAGGCTCCTTTCCCAAAGGTTGAGAGCAATGTGCCAGAGAAGGAGACTTTTGTTGCTTCAAGCAACAACAAGGAAGATGAGGTAAGTATTGAAAGTGTTTTGGCTTAGCTCTTGAATTTAGTACATAATGGTCAAATAAATGAGGAGGAGCTGAGAGAAGATGAATTCCAAATTTTTCACCAAAGGACTACCCCATATGATCTAAGGAATAGGCAGGCGAGTGGTTAATCAGGCAGTCCTTTTACCACCTCCATCCCACCTAACAACTTTAGCACCCCTCCTAACCCAAATGCTAGCAACAACCTAGGCTACCCACATATACCTAATCCGTACTTTTATAGAAATAGACAACAAGGTCAGAACCAAAACCAACTCACCCGGTCTTCCCATAATACCCCTTTCAAAGCCGAAATCAAAAAAATGGGAGAATATGTAGCTGAGGAGTTCAAGAAGGTTAAGATAAGTTTGTCTTCCTCTGAGTTGCTCAAAGTCCCAATCGTTAGGAACGTGTTCTTCAAAATGGTTAATGGGAATCCCTCATCCAAGCCAACCCAAGAACTACCTGCCAGAAGGGTCTCAGGTTTGTGGACTCATAGAGTGATCTTGTCATCCAATAGGTTTTCAATAGGAAAGAAGACCTGCCTTCAAACCAAAAAACCAACAAATAGCCTACCAAGTATCTGGATCAGGCTCAAACCCAAAATAAAGGCAATGACAAAGACAAAGGTTAGGTAGCCCAAGTGGACATCTCAAGGAGAATATTTTAGGGAAAGTTGGAAAGCCCTCCCTTACTGACCATCATTAGAATATTTGGGAGAATCTTCACAATTTTTTTCTTGATTTAGGAGCATTTTCTAAGTACATGCCCTTGTTAGTGTGCAAAGCTTTGGAAATAGTTCCAACTCCCTCCCAGCGCAAGGTGACTAGCTCAGTAAAATAGAGATCAACATAGTTGGTGAAATCAACAGGATCCTTATGCAAAAAAAAATTGATCCAAGGATACAACAAACGATTGGCATACAGGTTGTTGATATTCTAGACACCTATGGCATCATCCTGGGTAGGGATTTCACATGGGCATTGAATGGGTATGCTACCACTGACTATTCTCACCTATGGCTACCATGGAAGGAGTTGCCAAATAAAATCCATATAGACCAAGAACCCTATATTAAATTCATGATTACGAAATACAAAAACACGAACAAAGTGTTGTTTGCTAAAATGAAACTAGGGAACTACTGCCCTGTGGCATATATAAATGAACAAGAATGCTATGAGGAGGGGTTAACCAAGGAGGTCCTTATGTTGTGCATCCTACATGTCAGCTTGACTCACATGCCTTAGAGCACATAAATGTTGATTGAGTCAGATGATGAGGATACTTATGAGGGTGGAAACCTCAGTTTGTTAGAAGGCTTCCAAGATTTCATGTAAAAATGTGTACAATATTAGCTTAGCCTGGGAGCGCGAATCAATTTTCAAGAAAATTTTCACCATTGACCTATGGATGACCACAAGAGAGCAAAACATCGGTCACCTTCTGGGATTCGTTACCACCATTGTGCACCAAATGGATAAGGATAAGACCTCTAAGGAGGAGTTAAAGGCACGAGTGGTAGATGTGACTACATATATTCAACAGTGGTCTTCAACTAAAGATCTCCCTACCACATCAATGGCTACCCCACTATTGCTATTAGAAGAGCACAGTAGCATGCTTGAAAAGAGAAAGAGTTGGACCAAGGCTACTAAAGATTGGTTTCGGCAAGTCCTCTACAATGGAAACATGGGCATTGGACATGCTATTAGGATAGCAAAAAAGTTCTTAGAAGTGAAAAAGTATCTTTGGGGATATAAGGAAAATTTGTACTGACTTCCTAGAGTTATATAGGATTACATATCCTAAAATTGAGGCAATCCTCAAGATACCTGGAAGAACAGTGAAAAAAGAGCTTGCTATAGTGGAGGGCAATTTTTGGCTTGTGGAAAACTGTAAATTGGGCCTCGATCACAAGAAATAAATCTTATAGGAGGTGCTCCATGAAGTGGAGAAAGATATTGATTGGGTTAAAGAAACCAGGTCGGCTTGTGGGGAGTACTTGAAATTAATGACAGATTTTGAAATTCCTTATGCTGAGATAGATCTGAAAAAGATAAAGCCTTACTTCCAAAAGAAGATGGAAAATGGAACTGTGAGCGAACTTACGACAAATTTTATGGGCTTTTTTGCTTGGGAATTTACCCGATCTAAATAGGTAATGGAAAATATACCGAAGAGTGACAAATATTGGGACACACTCACCCGTCGATCCAAAAAATTGAACTTCAAGGTTCTTCAATCTGACATTTTGGAGTGGGACAAGCTTCATCCTTTGATCGAAATTTTTTGTAGAATATGCTACATTATAAAAGGAGGCTAGAAAGCATATTATAGATGATGAGTTTCTCATAGTGTAGTTGTAGCCAAAAGGGAAATTAGCTAGAAGACAAAGAGCTACAATGCTTCCACAAGAAGACAAAATAGGAATAAGACAAAGGATGTATTTTAATAAATTCCTTTATATTTGGGGGTAGGTGAAACCCTAATGTAAAATGAATTTGGGCCACACAATGAAAGTAAATCTTGGCCATTCATTTCACTTTTTGAAAACAATAAATATGGAGTCTCCTATCATATTCAAGAGAGAGTTGAGTTGTTGTAAAGACATGCTATTGGAATGTATTTCGTGGATTCTTGAGTTCCAACTTATGTTTCATGATTCTTCTTCTCTTAGTTAGTGAATTTAAATAGATTTTCTTTATTGTTTTATGTATTTAAGTTTTCTTTAAAGTAGATTAGTGAGATGTTGTTCATTAATGCTGAAGATTTCTATGGTGTTGACCTCTTCCTAGTTCATACTTTTGGCTGCATATTGACGATATACAGTTGTGCAAATTTAGTCTAAACTTTATATCATTGATGCACTTAGATCTCATCTCTTTATTCATGCTCATGGTGAATAAAAACCTAAAATATATAGACCTTAGAAGATTGCACTAGTTTCATGATATTGTAGACCTTCTTGGTTAAGTGGAACTCAGTCTTGGGAAGGCTGGCCCATTGTATCAACCTCCATTTTCACTGTTCATAGCTAGTTTCAGATCCAGGAACCTCCTCACTTCCCTACCCTTTTTCCTTTTTTTATTAATAGTGACTTTGAACAAGGTTCATTTCACATTGTAAAGCCAAATCTGAAGCTAAAATAGGAGTTTTAGATTGTTGTTTGAACTTACAGCAATTGTGCAACAAACTTACCATCTCGAAACTCCATTAAATGAACCAATTCCTCCGAGCTTAACTCACATAATTCTACCATGTGATTACTAGAAAGATCACATTTTAAACAACTGAGACATTCCAAGCATTGTCACAATCTAACACTCGAGTGACCTTGGGGTAATTTTTCGCAACCTGTTGTTGGAGATTTCCTTTCAAGAGAGGTGGTGCAATTATGCATTACTTGTGTTGAGAAGTGCTAAAAAACCCATCAATAGGTTCTACCTCAGTCAAACCCCCATTTTGGTGTTTCCACCTCCACGAATAGCTAGATAGCAACACAGTAGAATATGCAATAAAGAAAGTAGAAGGAAATATTATTGAGTACTAAAAAATTATACTATGATACTCTATCAAATCAAAAAGAAGAGGAGTGAAGCATTACCACCTCTAGCCAAATGCTCACTAGCCAATGGAGGGAGAATGCAAGGTATGGACCTGGCAAAGTCACCATTATGAAGGGAGGTCTCACAATACTACAAGCCCACAACTTCTATGGCTGCCTCACACTTGCAATGTGGAGTTGATGGAGTGTCAATGCTTCAATGTAATGCTCATAATGAAGTGCTAGAATGTTGCTTGAGAGTGGGAAGAAGTTGCACAAATTTCTAAGAGAATACAAAAAAGAGATGAAGTGATAGTCCATAGAATGAATTTGAAGGTGGGATGAGAAGGAATAATCCATTTTAGGGTCATTTGGTTGAAGAGGAACATTACAATTTGACCCCAATCAAGTGTGTAACACCTTTACTAACTTCAAATGTAGGAATCTGTCAAGCATGGAAATCCGTCGTGCAGATGTTTGTGCATCGCGCTTGCATCCTCGACAAATATTCTTTCACTAACACACAGGAAAAACACTAAGTGGATGGAAGGAAGGTAGGTGATGTGGAATTTTTCCTTAAGATTTTTTATTTTAAAGTGATGGTATGTGAAAGGTGAATTTACTTAAGAAGTGAAAATTTTCTCATGTACATTTTTTCCCCACTTTAACGAACACGAGTATCGATGAGTGTTTAGTAAAGTAAATTGAAGGGTTAGAAATGTAAACCTGAACCATCAAGGAAGTAGACCGTGATCTGGCGAGCTCAAAAGAACATGGTTAGAAAAGGACTCCATAGGTACTCTCTCCAAAGGAGTTTAAAAATAAGGAATTTTTAGCCTCGTAGAACTACAAATTTGCACAAAGTACACCGAAGGCTCTCAAACCAACAATGGACAAATCTTGCAGGATGTAAGCATCTCACAGGCCCATAGACTTGTAAGAAGGAATTCTCACAAGTTCTCTCTTATGAAGGAAGCCTAGTGTAGTAATCACCTTATAGGCCCACAAACCTACAAGATGCCATCCCTTAAGTACTCTCTCATGAAGGAAACTAGTGAAATGGGAATCCAAAATGTCAGACTAGAAAGAAGATTCACAAGTGCACCTGCAAAGTAACATGTTAATTTGTAGATAAAACATGCCAAAGAACACAAAGCAACCACACATGCAAACAAACAGACATCATCATAGATAGTCAACAAGTTGAAAGGATTTCAAAGGGGTCCCTTAGGAACCCTTTAAAAGAAAAGGTGTCTACTCAAGGGATTTTTTATTTGAAAGTTTAAGAATTATTTTCACAAATAAATTCAACATTAAGGGATCCTTTCAAAATATGTTCACTTCGTCAAGGAATTCAAAAGGAAGAAAATGCCCCCTTGTGAGGGGAAGGCTGAGGCTTCTCCCATAGGAAAAAATTTCTCCCTCCTCTGAGGAAAGTTCTCAAGTTGTTTCTTTGCAAACCCATGATGAAGGAAACACATTCCATTGGGGGTACAAGTTGAGAATGCAATTTTTGAAAAAAATTGCAAATATTTTCAAGAAAAGATTCATTGGTAACAAATGTGTTTTCTTAAAAAAGTGAGGTTGACATGGTAGCCCCCACTTAGGGTGGTGTGTGCTAAGTTTGCAGAGGCACGCGATAGCCTTAGTCAAGAAAAGCAAGAATGAAAAAGTGATGTTTTGGTCTACAAGACATAGCGATATGTCACCATGGAGATGTTGTTGCACACATTAGGGACAACACATAGGCACCACAACATCACAACTCAAGTAAAGAAGAGAGAAATAAAACACAAGAGACATTGGGATCTAGTTTTGTGGGGTCAAATCTGCTCATGCTTATGAAAATAATATGTAACTGTGGTGCAAGGTGAAACATCATCAATCCCCACCAAATCAAGAGGAATGCATAGAAGATAAAGTGAAAAATAAAAAAACTGGGCCAACATGGAAGGGAAACCTAACTGCACCTAATGCTTTTCATCATCCCCAATTTGTCAAAAATTAAGACACAAACATGGAAGAATGATGATATAGATAGAGATTTTTTTACAACACACAATCACACTTATATCCAAGCACCTACAAAGGTGACAAGGGTCATCTATGAACATATAATGAAAGCCCAAGGAAACACATCACAAAAAACACACACTTAGTCTAATGTTAAAGAAGAGGCCACCCCCTAACATTCATCAACCAAGAGGTCATCCACTTCCCCATCTAGATCACTATAAGTGGAAGGAAAATGAGACTATATTGGTGGAATATTAAGGGGAGGAGCATTTAACTCTCTCGTGATAAGAGCCAAATACGAAGGCCCTGCAAGGTCTTCTCTGTTAGGCTCTTGTGGAGCTATGGTTAGTAATTTCATGGAGATCACTAACAAGGTTGGGACCTTGTCCAAAGAATTGAACATGCACTTCACAAGAGTTCCATGTCTTACCTAAATGGACAGGGAGGATGACACTTGATATTCACCACTAGGTTCATCGAGCAACTCTGGAGCAGTGACAAACTTAGGGGACATAGGAGTTGTCTTCATTACTAGGATGACATATGTTAATGCAGGACCACCCTCCGAAGAGGGTGGAAACTTTCTTTGAACCCCTTTACTAGAAGAGCCAACCTCCACTTTCTACTTTGTTGGAGGTGGTGAAATCCCCATAGATGAGGCAAGAGGTGTGGGTGAGGAAGAGAAAATTGTGGTAGACACCACTGAAGTTTTTGGCATGTCCATGGGTTTAGGGAATGGTGGGATATCTAGAAAGGACATCAAAAGAGGCGGCTCGATTGAGGGAGTGATAAAAACCTACACCTTTTTAGGGTTAAGCACACAAGTGGTCAGAGAGGGAACCAAAAGTGAGACTGAACTTGATTGAATGAAAGCAAAGGGGGAGAGAGAGGATGACATAGTAGGAGGCCCTAAAGTAGGGGTTGTTGACTCCTCTTCCTTTTGTTGTAAAGTAACCTTCTTAGCTTACAGAGTCTTCCACCAAAATTTGTACTCATGTGCAAGGAAGCTTATGTGACTCTTTGGGCTAGAGCTTAGGTGCTGAGAAGGGATAGAAGGCTCCTGCTTAGCCTTGTGGGTGTCCATCACAACTATTTCTGATGAAAGTGTAGACTCCTAAATGGGAGTAGTAGGAAGAGATTGAGAGATGGAAGGGGGATTTAGTTCTAATGCCTCGATGGTGGGCCTCTTTTCATTCATTTCTTTAGGAGCAAGAGTGGTAGGAGGATACATATGTTGAGACATAGAGGATTCCCCACGAGGACCCTTCCTTCTGCCATATCAAAAGGGCCTAGGCTATGTGAGTAGGATAGGAAGCTCAAATTTAGGATGCTTAGGATTTCACCAAGCAAGCACCATAGGATTCTCTCACAAACACAAAGCAGAATATGATGGAGCCGCAACAAGGTGAGAGGAGGCATTAGGCTAGATAGTGGAAGAGGAGGAAGAGGGTCCCAAGAGCACTTCTCTTCTTCCCTTCTACATGCCTTGGCAACATCACTATCATCTCTTAAATGGGCCCTATGTGAGACAACATAGGGAGATGGAGGGTACCTCACTTTTGGTGTTAAGCACCCCTTCTTGTACTTTTCATATATCTAATTCAAGAGGTACTTCCTCAGTGAGAGAAAACCAATGGGTGTAGGCCAAAAGTTGTCTAAGGAATAAATACCATGCTCAAGTGGTCATTTATAACCAGTGTCATGGATCACATGCAGTAAACCTTCATGAAAAAACTTTAGACATTTATGCACAATTGAGAGAATTGCATTCATAGTGCCAAGATACATCCCCACCCCAAAATATACACACTCCTACTTGGGTTAAACCATGTCATCAAAGCATTGAGTTGTATTCACAACCTCATCAAGAAGAATACCCCCAATGCCAAGAGTTTGGGTATGAATATCAACAACATCAACAATAATCCCAATCACCACATCTCCAAAACCAATCACCACAAGGTCAATTTTAATGAGTACAAATCTCACAAGGTAACAAACATGAATATACTCCTTTGGGAGAGCCAATTGAATCAACATTAAAAAAATCTAGTTAATGAAAAACACATCACTCTTCCAAAAGTAAGTAATTTCAAGTCTATCTTAAACTTCCCTTGGAATAAGGGTAGATCTTATTGTGAGTATCAAAGAGAAAATCTTCACAAAACATCGAACTATATTCAACTCAAAAATCTCATCCAAAAATTTCTTGATCAATGAATAATAATTGTCAAGGATAATGATCAATATTCAACAACTAATGATAGAAGTGACAATCTCTCCACCACAACTATTGAGAACAATGATCAAGATTCAACAACAAATGATAGTAGTGAAAATATCTCCACCACAACTATTGAGGACAATCATCAAGATTCAACCACTAATGATAGCACAATCTCTCCACCACAATTGTTGAAAACAATGAACAAAATCTATCCATCAATGATAACCTTGAAGATGTTTGTACTTCATCCAATGATCAAGTCAACATACATCAAGAGTCAATTTTTAAACATGATTAGAACCCCTCAACAATATCCAACAATTATATATTTCAAGGAGTGTTAACATTATTTGATCCTATTGCCATAATTTGTGATCCATCCACCAAGGATAATGTTGAAAATGTTTCTATATCACCTAATGAGTTAGAGGACATATCTCAAGAATTTATTCCAAAGCATGATCAACATATTTCCCCAAAGTATAGCAATGGTCCATTTCAAGATATATTGGAATCCTTTGACCTCATGGTTGTAGATATTGAAAGAATCCTCAACTCAACACTTGATCCAAATCCACTCAAAGATCAAGAGGATATTAAGTGACTTCCCATGCCTAATGAATATAGCCAAGCACGCTTTGTAAGAAATCCATCCTTTGAAATTGAACCATGTCAAGAACTTCATCCAAAGCACATAAAAAGCAATTCCAAAATTAATCAAGATCAAGAATTTGTATCTCCAAGATTCTACAATGATCTAATGGACACTCTCCAATCTATATAAGATGTAACAAATGAGGATTGTATTCATATAGCACATACTCCATCTACCCATGAGATTATTTCTTTGGATGGACACATAGATGATCTTCATTTAGAACAAGATTCCTTTACTCTTGACATTGTTACACAAAAGGAGTAGGTTATTGATTCCTACAGTTAGGCTGAGTTGTCAACATCGGGATTAGATATATCCCAAATTCAAATTGAGAGCATCCTATATGAAGATATCCATCATTATCCTTTCAAAGAAACATGACATACCAAACAAGATATTCTAGAGACAACAGAGCATGAAATTGAAATAACATCATCTGCAGTGGTCATTTATCAAAAAATACTTGCTAAACAGGACATCTTGAAACAAGCAGAAGGGTATCTCTAGGATCATGATGGACCAGAAAGTGGTGATATGTAAGTGATATGATGGTCCATGTGGTTGATGAATTTTTACACCAAAATTGACGAAACAAAAAGGGTTTTTAAAAGAGATTCTCAAATTTCCACCAATATAAATTATTCTTTACTTTGAATTTAATAAATTACTATTATTTATTTTCTATTTGAATTACAACTAAAGTACTAATTGATAGGCTAATTGAAAAACATCTATATCTTTCAAATGGTATCACATTTTTCAATCTAAAACATGTGTCGCATCCTATGCTTCGCATACTATAGGATTAAAAAAAAAAAATCATGAAGTTTTGACCAAGTTAAGGTGGTCAAACATACGAGTCTTTATATATTATTTTTTAAGTTCTAATAAAATATTCATAATTAATTATTTACTTGAAAATTTATAAAAAAATATGCATCAAATCGAGACATGAGTCCTCTACTTATATCTAAAATCTTATAAAAAATATTATCATTTTATTGTGGTTAGGGTGGTTAGACAAACACCTACTTATTTTTTCCCTAAATTTAAGTAAGTTACTACATTGAAATTTCAAAATTTCACCAAATAGGTTTTTTTTTAAAATAAACCTACTAGTTTAGAAACTACATTCAATTTGCTACAAATTTAATTCTTCCATATTCTTGAAATAATATAGATAACTTATTCAAATTTTCTAAATTTTCATCGCCACTTAAGGGCTTGTGTTTTCTATGATGATTCTACACATACCCAGAATCAAAGAACAATGGTGCTACTACCACTATACTAGAGGCAATTATGCCTCAAGAAAACGTCAACATAGGGAGAATGAAGAATCCTTATGATGAAACCAATGCCAATACTACAACCAACCACATCATGAATCTTCATCCACCCATCACCCCATCCATGAATTGGGACCAACATCAAAAGAAATATTTGAATCAAAGCATGAACAACATCGTGAAAGAAAAATAAGTATCAAAGAATGAAGGAAAACTCAAATACAAGTGGATACCAAAGAATACCAAGAAAAATTATCCCTATCAAGATCCATTAGTCAAAGAAACTATGGGGAAAAATTTTAAAAAGGGAAAAGTATCCATCAACGATGTTCATAAAGGAAAAATAGGCTTCTCAAGCAACGTACAAAGTATATCAAGTAGTTGGTTCTAATTCTACACACACCTCTGCATCCACCCATCATCGCTCAACTTCCCAAGTTTGGTGATTCAAGGGTTCCAAACTATCAACCAATCCATCTCCTATTCTTAAACACACAATAGCATCCACTCCTCCATGCAACCACTTTAAAGTGGGGGCATACATCGAAACTCAAATTTCATAATGTGAATTTATTTTTCTTATGATTTCCTTTCTTGGAGACATTAGGTACAATGTTTCTCAGGACGAGACATTGTACTTGTCCCCTCTTGGAAACAAGATGAGACCATTTTCACTTTTCCTCTCTTGGAGACATTACGCATAATGTTCCCTGTGATGAGACCTCACATAAACTAAGAAAAATACCTTTTAACACCATTTTAAAATTTCAAAAATTATTTACAAAATTCATTTTATTTTGTGGCACCTTATCAAAGTTATTAGGATGTATAACTTTGGTATGGTTTGATCGGGAAGTCCAACCAGCGACATGCCTTTCCCCACATCCACCTATGTGTGTGTACATACTAGCCACGAGTGTATGTTTCTCACCTTCTTGTACTTCTCACATGGTGGACAACCGTGAGTTCCATTGCCTCATAGTGAGTATACATTTTTGGGAAAACAACCTAGATTTGATCCACAACTAGTTGGACAAATGGTCGAAGCTTGATCCACATTTTTACTTTCATTCTTCTCTTCCCTCTAGTTCTTGTCATTCATGATTGTGTACTGTGTTTTGCTGCAAATCATTCACACTTGTCCATATCCTCTTAAACTTATGTTGGTTTGACTTAGGATCTTGATCCTGGGTGCTTGCACTACCTCCTTTGATCTTTGTCATCCTTTGTCATCCGCAATGGTACAATTTGACCTCTCTCTTGAATGACTACTTTAGTGTAAGTTTCAAGCAAGTTTATCCTCTCACTAAAGTGGAGGCTAAATGTGTCACAAAAAAATCTATACTTGACATTTTTACACTCATTTGGGTCTTTCTTGTGGATTTTGGCCTAGTTTTGCCTAGATTTAATGTTATAATGTGGTCAACACATTAACATTAGGTCTTGAACCATTGTGAATCAATAAGAAATTCTATGGTGTCTTTAAAAGGTTTTGTGAAGTGTTGTAACCCACTTTCAAAATTTTCTAGGACCCTTTCATTATAATTCACCAAAATAGCCTCTTTTTATCACTTACCAAGCCTTATTCCAATGTCTTGTAAGGAGTTGTAACAAAATATCACACTTTCCTAGGCTTGTCATCAATAAATTGACCTTTTCTTATGTTAAAATGGACCCTTAATGCACTTATAGGTCCTACTTAAGTGTGTTTTGGAAGACAACCTCGTTAAGCATCATTAATTATATTTTAATTCTTGACATCCACTTAAAATTACCTAAGTGAACTAAGTGACCACCTTGGGCGACTTAGTCCCATCTAGCCTAAAAATTAAAATTATTTTAATATTTTAGCGGGATATGGCCTCCTCAACCCTAAGGTCGACATGCAATGAGGTATTTTCAGGAAATTAGGGCAAATCATGTATAAATAAAGGGTTTTCCTCTCATTTTTCATCTCCTTCATTCTCCTAAGTCTCATTCTTCTATCTTCTTCCTCTCTTGATCATTCTTCTCAAGCAAGCTAGGGTTTTCATATTCTAAGTCACCAAGCAAACATGTAAGAGCATATTCTTCATCTATTGTTGTAGACATTCAAGATCAATCATCATGGCAAGGTACTAACTCCATTATTTCATGTTCATATTTCATTACATTATCTCTTCATTTTTGTTTAGTTATGTAAAAGGGGTTTGACCAAGGCAAACCCCCATGCCCTAACATCCAATATTTCCTTCTCTCTTTGTGTGATTTGTAGGTCTTATTTGCAGATTTATCAAAGCACAAAGTGTGGAATGTTGTCAAAAACTTGTTAGAGCCCTTCAAGGTTGTAAAAACCCTAGGAGAGGCTTGGTGAACACCTATAGGTCGAATTCTGCAGTTTTAGATTTGGAAAATTACCAGTGGCATAAATGGAGGTTGAGAGCTACAGATTCCCATTTTAAATCTTCATAAAAGTCAAAGTGAAAACTTCCCCTAGTTGTGACAAATTAGTCCCATTGTGCCAGTTTTTGAGAGATTTTGGCAGATTAGGATACCCATTTGGCCGAAACAGGCTCTGGTGTAGTTTTCTAGAATTTTCCCGAAACTAGATTCAGTCGCCTAGTTTGGCACAAGTGTCCCACTAGGCTTAAAAATTAGATTTTACAGAATCTCTAGGGCATTCACAGTCTTCACTCTAGACTCTACCATTTTCTATGTGCACTCTTTCTATTTACCCCTTTTATCTTGTTCTATATTGCATTCTGTGGTAGCTAAATTCTGCAACATGTTAGTATATCATGGAAATCAAACTAACATGGCAAAACCAAGCAAACCTTATGAAATATTACTCCATACTAGACATGCTAAATTAAGACATTGAAACAACTAGAAATTCCAAATGAAATAATTAAAAGCACAAATAACATGAAGCACATCTATCCCATATTGGATTGGTGCTCTTTGAATATGTGAAAGAGCCCTTTCCCAATCCTTGATAAGCTTAGTGAGATGACAGACAATGAGATGCTTGGTGAACTCAAGTTGCCTATAATAAGGATGCTCTAAATGTAGATTATAGATGATAGATGATAAAGAGCAAGATTGATTCTCAAATGAAGAGAGTGACCTTGCATGAAGTGTGTTGTTTGTTTGAAGGAGAGAAGCCTTCAACTTATAGTTGAACTTGAAGGGAGGAGAGGCCAAATTGATGAATGTGGGATCATTCATGGGCCAATGACAAGATGCCACTTTTCAAGGTGTGAGAGGGTGAGGATTGTGCAAGTCTTGGCCAATGTGCCAATTTCAAATTTGAATTTGCAATAAATGAATGTGGTTGAGGGATTTTGGGGGGAATTGTGTTTGTCCAAAAAATTCAAACATGAGGGTTAATGAGGGAAAATAAGTGTTTTAATAAATCAAATAAAGTGATTTATTGTGCAAGTGGATGAATCTAGAAGATTCATGTAGTTAGGATTAAACTAATCATGATTTGATTAATCTAATAGATGATTTAAGTGATATGACATTTGATTTTAGATTTTTGTATTTCTTTTAAAATCAAATGAGAGGAAATGAGCATTGATCATTTAATGTAATATTGGTGATTAAATTAATAGACCTTAGAAGATTTATGATTTAATTAAATAAAACTTGATTTATTTAATCAAAAGGTGAAAATTGACGATGATGTCAAATCTGCATGTCTACATTTTTCCCCTCTTTGAAGCAATGTACTTGTTGCATTGGTTCAAAGAATGATGCTATTGACATTGAAAATAAAGAATTTTTGATTTATCAGATGCCCCAGCGAAAAGAAGTACGTTAGTACATTGCCCCCTCGAGAGATCGAGCAAAAATATTGAGGTGGATCTCACAACAAAGAGGTTCAAAATGAATGTATGGATGGTTAGACTATATGATCTATATGATAATGATGATGAAAATGAGATGTTTGGAAGATGCTTAGAATAACAAATATTATCCTAAACAACTTAAATGATTATGAAAATGAAATGACGTGATTATGTATGAGATGGATATGGCATGATTATGCAAGATGGATGCATTGTTAGTGTGAAATATGATAGAAGAATGAGAGGGATCAACCCTTAAATCCAAGAAGATGTAGAAGTCCAACAAGTCCACTAGTCATTGAGACTTTATTGGATATGGTGATGAATGATGATGTATTACTTATCCAAGGATGGGAAAAGAGCATACCTTTCTTTATGTTTGATAACAAACGTAGGTGTGATGTATCAAGGTATTAAGAACCAGGATGGCGTTGCACCTAGTGTGATGGACTATGACTCGACAGTCAAATATGAGTGCTCTTGTTCACACTTGACATACAGAAACCTTGCTAGGACAGACCCAACAAAGCAAGTATTCCCCAAGTTATTTTGCAAGAACATCCAACAAGCATAATAGTTTTTAAAGATAATGATCATTGCCCCATTCCTTTCTCTCTAAACCTATTGTTTTTAGGCATCATCGAGAGGTCCTTGGAATGAGCACAAAATAAGATAAGTCAAAAAGACCAAGATAAAGTAAACAAACAAGCTAATGTTCTTCATACCTCTAGCTAGGCTAAACTACAGGGTTACCTGATGCTGATGTCCATCACAGGAAGGCTTCATCCTAGGACATGTTGTGATTAGGGTTTTGATGGGACTGATTTGGGTGATAAGCTATTGATATTCTGAGTTGACCAACTTGCTTGCTTACTGATCTAGACTTGAGACTTTGACGATTAAGCGTTCACTTTTTGAACTTGCTAAACTTGCTTCTGACTGACTCACCAAAGGGTGAAACTGACGATTGACTTTATTATGAGTGATGACGAAAACGGGTGAAAGCGAGATGAAATGGATGCACCATTTTGGGTTTTCAGATATTGAGGCTGTTTTTGGTATTTTTGAGATATTTGAATGTTTTTGGTATTTTCAAGATTTATGAATGTTTTTGGATTTTGTGTCTCAAGGGCCAATCAAGGATGGCCTTGCCTACGTTTACACTTAGAGACAACGTAGTTCAAACTCCAATTGACTTGACTGCTAATGAGATAGATGGGAAAATGGATTGCCATTGCGACGGACGCCTAAAATCCTAAAATGTTAAAATGATGGACAAATGAATGCCCCTGTGATGGACGCCTAACTAGATGGGCAGACGGATGTCATTGCAATGGACGCCTAAAATCCTAAATTTTAAAATGATGGATAAACGAATGCCCCTGCAATGGATGCTTAACTAGATGGGCAGACGGATGTCATTGTGATGGACGCCTAAAATCCTAAAATGTGAAAGAGATGGACAAACAGGTGCCCCTATGACAGACGCCTAACTAGATGGGCAAACGGATGTCATTGCGATGGATGCCTAAAATCCTAAAATGTAAACTAGATGGACAAATGGGTTCCCCTGCGATGGACGCCTAACTAGATGGGAAAACAGATGTCATTGCGACGGGCGCCTAAAATCCTAAAATGTAAAGTAGATGGACAAACAGGTGCCCCTACGATGGACACCTAACTAGATGGGCAGACGGATGTCATTGCGATAGACGCCTAAGGACTGACCCTAACTATAAAAATAGATGGGCAAACGGATTGCCAATGCGATGAACGCCTAATGACTGACCCTAACTGTCTCGGGGGATGATCAAAGATCAACCTTGCCTACGTTAAAGCTCAAAGATGACATAGTTCGACAAGGTGAAAAACTAACAAGACTTAATGATGAAATTTTGAAGATTTTATGATATTTTGACATGTTTTTGGATTTTTTGAATGATTTGGATGTTTTTGGATTTTTGATTTTTTTTGATGTTTTTGAGTTTTTTGATTTTTTTGAATGTTTTGATTTTTTGATAGATTTTTGAATGTTTTTTATTTTCGCATGATTTTGACAATTTGGATATGGATACGATATGATATCAATGGTTTGTTTTGGGATTTTATTGAAAACCAAGCTTAATGTTGATCAATCAAATTGATGGATTGATAGTTTGACTAAATGTGTTAACTCAAACGAAAGTGATAGTGCACTTGTAAAATCTAGGAAGTTGTGTTATCCTAGAGTAAACTCGTACAAGAGAGGATGGTTTGACTAAGTGTGTTAAGTAAAACAAGGCGATAATGGATTTGATAATTTGGCTAAGTGTGTTAAGCCAAAAAAAGATGATAATGAACTTGTAAACCCAAGGAAGTTGTGTTATCCAAGAGTAAAATCATTCACAAGATGGTAGTTTGACTAAGTGTGTTAAGTCAAACAAGGTGATGATTGATTGGATTCAATTGATCAAGATCGATGAAGCTTGGTTTGGAACAAAATTGCTTTGATGGTTTGATGTGACACAGATGTACACATTAGATACAACTGATATGAATTATTTAGATTGATGTTCAGAAAAAGATAAAGCTGGATAAGGAATGTCTTCCTGTCAAAATATGCCATGGGCTAGTGATTTGGGATTTTTGGCTCGCAAATGTTTTGACCAGTTTGATTTCATGTTTTCCAATATTCGGATCACCACATGAGTTGGATGATATATATCAAGATTTATTCCCAAAGCAAGATGCAAAAATCTGCCCCCAATGTCTAGCAATGTGGGGAATGTTGTGGGTGAATGCTTGGATAGATGGATATGAATTATCTTGCGATAAGATAAGCCCATGCTCATAATAGAGTACGCTCATCAGGATATTGCTCAGATAGCATTGGGTAGGATGGGATCAATGAAAATGACCCATGTCAAGATGTTTACCACTATCAAGTGTAAAATGTGCACCAAAATTTGCCAAGATCAAGATAACTTGGATTATGGATGCAGATATATGAACATGGATTGGATAGACAATCCATGGATGAATGGATGATATGAATGGAATATTGGTTTTAATTATGGATGTGATAAGATGATTTCTCCTAAACTGGTGCACGTAGATGTTTGATTCTACTCATGATGCCTGTTTGCCAGGTTTTCGTCATGGTACCTGTCCAAAGTGCCACCGAAATGGTTTTTGCTAGAGGACAATTTTTTTCTTTACTGTTTTCATTCATTTTTCTGATTTTTTTTTTTTGTTGTCGCCAAGATGCCTGTTTGCTAGGTTTTCATCAAGGTGACCATTTTTTCGAGACATTTTTTTGATTTTTTTTTATTCTTTGATAGATTTTAAGCTCATGTTGAACCACCTGGTGGTGCTGATGTTGATGCTTCTGTCATAACATGCCATCATTATCCTACTTGAAGAAGTTTCTTTGCCAAGATACATGCACTTGAAAGCAAATTTTGAGAAATCTTTTTTGCTTTGCTGATACCAGAGTTAACTTTGTCTTTGTGCGCACATCGCAATAGAGTGCCTTTTGAATCCTTATGATGAAGGGTCAATGCCAATACATGGTCAATGTGAGAATTGGATATCATTTGTGGAGGCATGGATGGAGTGTGTTTAGGTATAAAAGATGGATTGGTCGACAGTTTGGAACCTTTGAATCTCCAAACTTGGGAAGATGAGCAATGATAGGTGGATACGGAAGTGTGTGTGGAATCAGGACCAACTGCTTGATACACTTTGTATGTTGCTTGAGAAACTTCCTTTTTCCTTTGTGAAAATATTTGATGGATACTTTTCCCTTTTTGATTTTTCCCCATAGTTTCTTTGACTAATGGAGTTTGATAGGGACAATCTTTCTTTGTATTCTTTGGTATCCAAGTGTATTTGATTTGTTTGATATGCTTCTTAGCTTCTTTTTCTTTGATACGGTTCTTTATGCTTCGATTCAAGTCTTTCTTTTGACGTTGGTCCCAATTTGTGGATGGGGTGATGGGTGGATGAAAATTCATGGTGTGGCCGGTTGTAGTATTGGCATTGGTTTCATCATAAGGATTCTTTGTGCTCCCTATGTTGATATTTGCTTGAGACAAAGTTGCCCCCAGTTTTGTGGAAATATTACTGATATTTTGAGATCCCTTGATTATTGAATAACCAAGGCCTTGATGCTTAGGATTGACAACAATCTGCACTGGTTCCAAGATACCCTGTTCATGTTGGCCTAATCCTCTGCCTTGATAATTCATCTGCTGAAAAAGTTTATTTGCCATAGGATATTATTTACCTTGGAAACAAGGTGCTACTCTTTCTCTACTCTGTCGTGGACCTTCAAAAGTGTCAGCTTCTTTATTGATGAGATAGCTTGCCCTAAGAAAAGTAAGTGATCCAATTTTATAAATGATAGGATCCTCCACATGTGGGATGAATGCCTGATTGATATCTTTAGCTTGATCTTGTGAAATATCATATTGTACTGCTTCTTCAAGAAGTGTTGATGATTCATTGTCATAAAACTCTTCCTCATGATTCAGTTCATAGGATGTTGTTTCTGATTCATGATTTCTGTAAAAACCTTCTTCATGATTTGCTTCTGATAGGTGTCCAAAGGACGTTTCTGATTTACAGCTTCTATAGAAGCCTTCTTCATGATTTACTTCTGATATACCTCCAAAATTTTCCATATTTTAATCATGTGTACCAATGTTAAGAGTAGGAGACTCTTGTTTCTCAGTAATGATTTCAAGAGTATGAGACTCTTGTTTTGAATGATGATCATCTACGTGTCCATCCAATGAAAGCATCTCATGGGTAGATGGAGGAATATGTGCCATATGGATATGATCATCATTTGTGACATCTTGTATAGATAAAAGAGTGCCCATTAGATCATTGTAGTATCTTGGAGATATGAATTCTTGACTAATTCTGGAATTACTTTCGACATGTTTTGGATCAAGTTCTTGACATGGAACAATTTCAAAGGATGGATTCCTTATAATGGGTTTTTGGACATCGTTCTTAGGCATGGAAAGTGGCACAATATACTTTTGATCTTTGAGGATTCCTTCACTATCCATAATCATGAGGTCGAGGGATGTCAATATGTCATTGGAATGGCCATTGCTAGACATTGATGGACGATTTTGATCATGCTTTGGAATATATTCTTGAGATATGTCCTCTAACTCATAAGGTGATGTAGAGACATTTTCGATATGATCATTGGTGGATGGATCGTAGCTTATGATCATTTGATCAATGGGTGGGCTAGACATATCTTCACAGTGCTCATTGATGAATTGATCTTGATTTTTAATTTCAACAATTGTGGTGGGAATATGTTGCAAGCTTTGTTGAGTGAGTAATGCCTGTGTTTGCTGCTGAGCGAACAACGCATGTTGTTGGTCCTATTATTGTTGTTGTGCAAACAACGCTTGTTGTTGGTCGTATTGCTATTGTAACTGGCAGTCTTGCAAGGCTTGTTGATACACTTTTTGTTGTGCTTGCAATTGAGCTTGGTATTGTGCTTGCACTTGCGCTTGCTGAGCTTGGAATTGTGCTTGTGCTTGAGCATGGGCTTGTTGGATTGCTTGTGCCATTTGAGCGTCATGTGTGGCTTGTTGATTTTGGAGCGCCTTTTTGTGAGAAACTTCTTGAGCGGCTTGCAACATGATGGAGAATGAATTGGTCGTGTTGTGTTTTGGCGGTGGTGGCGGTGGTGGTGGTGGGTTGGGGATGGTGTTGATTGTTGGGACTGCTTGGATGTTTGCCACTTGCTATTGCGATATCGATGAAAAAATGGGATGATTTGGTATGATGTTTTGATTTGGCATTACAGGTTGACTTTGAACATTGTTGCGGTTGAGAATCATATTGCCTTGATTTAGGTAACTTTGATTTTGCATGGTGTTACCTTCACTTGGATCAATACCTAGAGTTGTCAACATATTGCTTGGATTTTGAACAACATTAATGGGATTTGCAAACATGTCTACACCAAATTTTACCAAGTTTGGATTTGAAATGGTCATGTTCGGTAAAGTTGTACTTGGCATGTATGGATTTGGTGGGATAATGTCATTTGGAAAACTCATGCATTGAGTATTTGGTTGATAGATTTATAGGTTTGGACTTGTATTTAAATCTATCATCGGGAAAGGTGGTCCACAACTTAGATTGGGCATACTCACATTCGTCATACTTTTGAGGTTTGGACAAGATAATGATGCCATGTCTAAATGTGAGTTTCAATAATCAATTGGTATCATGAGACTTGGATAGTTTGGTTGACTTGAATTGCTCATGATGGATGGATCAAGTTTATATTCCATGTCCCTCTTGTGTTGAGATCAAGTTTGAACCATAAAATGAAGATTAATTTTCAAGAATGTAAGAGATAAACCTCTAGTTCTTTAGATTGATCTAAACCTTAGGTTCAAAGAAGCGACAAACTAAGATAATTGAAGGATCAAAGCGATGATGAGGATGAGATAAATGAAAGATGAGTGATACGGATGAATGGAACTCTTAAAGAAACTTTGAAAGAAATGCTAAAATTTTTAGAACTTTGATTGATCGTGATTGGATTGATGGTTTGACTAGGTGTGTTAAGTTAAACAAGAGTGATAAATGTAATCGTAAAACTCTAGGAAGTTGTGTTATCCATAGAGTGAACTCCTACAAGATGCTAGTTTGACTAAGTGCGTTAAGTCAAACGAGGTGATAATTTGATAATTTAGCTAAGTGTGTTAAGCCAAACAAGATGAACTCGTAAACCCTAGGAAGTTGTATTATCTAAGAGAGAACTCGTGTATAGGATGATGGTTTGACTAGTTGTGTTAAGTCAAACAAAGTGATTTAATTTCACCTAGAAGTTTAGCATAACAGATGTTTACAAAGTTTCCAAGAGTTGTTGGTGAGGTGATTTTTGACTGATTTTGATGGTTGAAAGATGGATGAAAGTGATTGAATTTGATCCTAGACTTTACCTAGATAAAACTTCTTACAAGATCTTGGTGTTGAAGAACACACTATAATTCCTATGGGAGGAAACCAAACCTTTCAAAAAGTTTGGGATTTTGCTAATAGTATAACTCATACAACTCAGGATCTCAAAATGCTCCTCATGAGCTTTCAGACTAAGCTTCTTGAACTTTGGTTTTTGAGATTTTGATTCTACGAGAAATCATTTTAGAAAACACATGCGTAATCCAATTTGTCTTTTTATCTTGTCTTAGTGAATTCCTTTTACCAAAAGCACTTGCTTGACTATGTTTTCAAACTAAATGGCTAATGTCCTACTTTCTTCTTCATCCCACAAGGTCCATTATGTGGAAATCAAGGAAATTAGGGAAAAATTCTTCTATGTTTATCCTTAGTAAAAACAAATGATGATAGAATCCAAACACTTAGAAAACTCTAAGGATATGGTCCCTAGGGCAAGCAAGAGTATTTGAATTCGTCAAGGATATTGGTTTCCTCCAAGGTGTTTGAAATTTGAGGCTCTTGTGAATGTCTGTTTTTCAAATGTTTTTAGGAACCAAGCAACATGTTTTCCACTTCCAAGCAGTTTTTACAACCCTAGGATGATGAGGCAATATCTTGTTGGGTTCTCACTTGGACGAATCCAGCTACGCATATCTTGTGCGAATGGCTAAATGCTTGACCACACAGGCTCCCACTTATAGTGCACACACTTCTCGGGTCAGCCAAGCATTAGTACCCATGAATCTCCCATGGTGTACTTTCCATTTCTACAACAAGACTGCATGTATAACGTGGGGTGGCTTCAAAGGACATGACCTTTTGCACCCACAAAATAGACAAGGTTTTGGCCTTTTTCTAAAAAAAGGGTTCTAATTCGGGCATTCCGTTCGTGGGGGATTATCCAATATCGACGAGAGTCCATTTCTGTCCATCTCGTCGGAATAATCCTCGTGATTCTTGAACTTTCCTCAAGAATCCACACTTATATATCGGTTGGAAGTCACTTGGCTTTAGCATGTTCCCGATTGGGTTATTCCCTTGGGTGAGTACTTTTTCCCACAAGGCAGGCCCTCTAAAGGTGCACGATAGCAAGTAAGTGCATTTGTAGTTTGATCATCTTTGTTTGCATGAACAAAAAGAGAACACTCGCAATGCCTTTTTCTCACACTAGACAAGTTTTGTTCAGTTTTAGATCCCAAATCAAAGTGTGAAGGCAATCTTTTTGAAAAATTAATATCACCAAAATGCTTTTGATTCTCAAGATCACTGTGAAGCGCGAGAGAAGTGCATACGCATTTTAATGATATTAATTTGTAAAAAATATTTCAAAACATGAAAGACACTTGCTCATTTTAAGTCCATAAAGTAGTGATGAGTTCGTTTTAAAAGCACCAAATGAGATGTGAAGTTTTCCTTGTTCAATTTTAAGTCCAAATTGAAATCTAGTAAATGTTTCTGAGGTTCAATTTTATCGCAATTTGAAAAAGAAAATCAATCACTGATTAATTTTAAATCCAAAATTGAAAGGTGATTTGGTTTGAAACAAAAAAAAAGAGCATAAAATGGAAGCTCAAGATAATTATAATAAGCATTAAAAAATGTTTTTGTTAAGTTAGAACTCAGGAGGATTCCCTACTCCACTTCTTTCGCCTTCGTTTTCGCTTGGTCCTGATGTCAACTTTGACCTATCAAACATCACAAAGTAAAACCTTTTTAAGAAAAAGATATTTACTTCAAAGAATTAATGAAGTAAAAAAAAAAAAAAAAACTACCCCTTTCACACGAAGTGTATGTGAAGCAAACAATTTTTTAGAGCATAATATTTGTCCTACCAGGTCCTTTGAAGTATGACAAAACTTTGACAATTTATAAGTACAAAAGGACCTTTCATTAATCTCCATCTATTAGTTGAAAATATTGTTCTTCGTACGTGAGATTAAATTTCTAGCATTATAGAGATAGGATAAATCCTAGCATTTAATGATATCAATGCCTTCAAAACAGTGAAAGTCAATATTTATACACATTCAAAATATAGACTTAAATCAAATGTTCCGTCACTTTCCACTAGTGCATTGAAGAGGAATAAAGGATTCAAGGTAAAAACATCCCAACAAAAGTAAATGCCTTCGTAATCTCTCCCAACTGTTTACCTCTTCCATCCATACCTGTACCCTGCACTTGGTAATATAAATGTCAAACTTTGTTGCTTACTGCTCAAGGTAAACAATAACATCCATTTAAAAGGACATTTACCAATAGATATCAATGGCAGTAGACATAAATGAAGCAGGTATCAATGGTAACAAATGTTAATGGCAGTAGTTATCGATGGCCTCACATCTCGATGGCAGCAGATAGAATGTGAATGTTTTAAGATGACCAACGCACACACACATAAGAAACTTAAATGCAAGTGACAGTATTCTTCCCTAATTAAACCACTTGCTCTAAGAAAGTACAAGCCTAAAGAAAACAAGATCTATATTTAGGCTTATACAATCTTCCTGTGCTTTGAATAGAGACTAGACATGGCACCGACCTTTCTGTCAAAGATTTGACATCCTTTTGATCACTGACGGTTTAGTTAGACATGCAAGACTTCTCATTTAATGCCTAGATTTCAAATGTTGTTTCTGTTGGACTAAACCCATGCCTTCTCCTGGAATAAGCCTTTAGAACTCAGAACTGTAAGAAGATAGGGCAGAGAATAAAGTCGTAGCAAGGTCTACAGCGGATGGTCTTCATATTCAAAGAAATCCACTTCATTTTCTCGCTATGAAACATAAATTTGTAGCTAAAGCTATGACGTCAAATTTGATAGAAAATGCCATTTTTGTCATTGATAATGGAGGCACGGAACTTAGGCCAGTGGTACAAGTTTTGGACATTAAGCAAATTGGGTCACATACCTCACAGGAATGGTACAAAACGGTTATAGTAAGAAATGCTTTGGCAGGCATGTCTGCAATGTCTGCTATACTGATACCATTGAACTATGAGTGCATTCATAATAATCCCTTACTACATCTTTGTTGAAGGTAAGTAGTAACCATCTACGGAGAGAAATACAGTTGAAAGCAATCAATGTTATTGTTACTTTACAATACATGTAACCGACGAGAGTAAATTCTATTTATGGAAAGATGAGGAAAAGGTCAGCAAAGATACGTGCGAAGGCCGGTTAATGAAATGAAGAACAACAATCTAAATATTGGATCCATAAATGAAAATTCACACTGATCTAAGAGACTCACTGTTCGAGGCCAGGTAGTGGGTATCTTGTTAAAGTCTAAATCAAGATATACTTCACTCTCTTTTAGCAGTGACAAGAAAATTTAACCAACACAGCAGCAGAAGCATGCAAATTTAGAGCGAAGTTGGTGGCCATCATGATGCATAGGTAGTTTTGCACTATTCTTGCTATCTTAGCCATTGGTCACTAAGTGACAGAATGAAATAGGCGCTGGTAATAAAAGTTTCCTGTCATCAAAAAAAAAAGTTCATTTCTCCATTTGTGTGAAAGGTCCAAGTAAGGATGGAGAGCATAATAGGTGGGATCCCCATATGCATAAGGCAGAGAGATCACATCCAATACTGTACAGAGTGTTAGCGTTGTGAAGCATTATAAATGCAGTCTACCTTCATTTATAAATACAGAGCTCCCACTTGACACGTTACAAATGTTGGATATAATATAGAACTCCCACTTGAAGCATTATAAGTGCAATCCACCTTCGACTTTGCTAACCTCATTCAGCCAAATCCATCGTCATTTCATCACTCTGCAAACCAGTTCACAAAATGTGGAAGCAAGGCACACAAATTTCAGTGAACATTCAACCCGGAAGTTTGGTTGGTAAAACATAAGCTAAATCATTTTCCACTAAAATAAATGCATTTTTGCAGAGCAGATAAATCCCAAACAAATAATCATTAATAAGTCATTGACGGAGACAGAATGAGACTAAGTATGTTTGCCATTCACTCATTCAAACTTATTTGTCATAGAATTCCCAAAAGAAAAGATTGATGAAACTACAAGTAGTGCCAGGAATTTTAATAATCTTCCCCAAAGTACTACTTCTAACTATCTACCAAGAAAATCTCATGAAACAACACTATCCAGTGGAAGTTCAAAAACTGGTCCGTTTGCACAAACATTTTGAGAATCAACAACCATCAGGTCATCTAAAGCAGAACCATCTCTTGCGGATGAAGTGTTGCATATACCACATAGTTTATATTATTATGCAGCATTCGGTCTATCTTGTTATGAGAAAATAGATATGTTAGTCCTCACATGAGAGCATGAAAAGATGTGTGCACCAAGCAGCGAATTAAAATTTGATATGCCTCATTTCACTGCATAGTTTTGCTGAAAGAGATGGAATGCAAGGGCATAAAACAATACCCAGAGGAGATAAATCAAGTGATACAATATAAAAAGGTGAAGGAGAAGCCAAAGTAAATGGTATTCCTCGTAGATTGTTTGATGGATCTACCATTTCAGAGCTCATTTTATCATTTCGGTGTAAACATAATGAGGATAGTGGAACAACAATCAGTCTAAGAGCTGTGAAGAGTGTAGTGGCAGAGCAAGCTTGTGAAAAATGGCAGCTCTGTGGGAATCAGGTCTATACAAATGGAGAATTTCCAAAAGCATATGATTGGTAAAAGTAGAGGAAACTTTTAAGAAGCTCCAAAGTGCTTGCAGCATGGCTTCTTGGGGATGGCATCCTAGTTGCAGGTTCAGATTTGGATAACATTTATAGGGAAGACTTAAATCCAAATCAGTTAACAGCAATTAGAAAGAACAAATTCGAACCAAATTATTTACAAACCTATTTTCCCAGACATAATCTGTATGTCTATTTGCAGAATCCAACCTGCATTTATTAGTAACCAAATCACAATGATTGTACCTGCAAATTTATCTAGTTCCTTAGTATCTATGAACAACAAAACATTAGCAGTGAATCAAGATGAAGCCCTCCTTCTAGTGCCATTTTGTGGTAGCTAAATTCTGCAACATGTTAGTATATCATGGAAATCAAACTAACATGGCAAAACCAAGCAAACCTTATGAAATATTACTCCATACTAGACATGCTAAATTAAGACATTGAAACAACTAGAAATGCCAAATGAAATAATTAAAAGCACAAATAACATGAAGCACATCTATCCCATATTGGATTGGTGCTCTTTGAATATGTGAAAGAGCCCTTTCCCAATCCTTGATAAGCTTAGTGAGATGACAGACAATGAGATGCTTGGTGAACTCAAGTTGCCTATAATAAGGATGCTCTAAATGTAGATTATAGATGATAGATGATGAAGAGCAAGATTGATTCTCAAATGAAGAGAGTTACCTTGCATGAAGTGTGCTGTTTGTTTGAAGAAGAGAAGCCTTCAACTTATAGTTGAACTTGAAAGGAGGAGAGGCCAAATTGATAAATGTGGGATCATTCATGGGCCAATGACAAGATGCCACTTGTCAAGGTGTGAGACGGTGAGGAATGTGCAAATCTTGGCCAATGTCCCAATTTCAAATTTGAATTTGCAATAAATGAATGTGGTTGAGGGTTTTTGGGGAGAATTATGTTTGTCCAAAAAAGTCAAACGTGAGAGTTAATGAGGGAAAATAAGTGTTTTAATAAATCAAATAAAGTGATTTATTGTGCAAGTGGATGAATCTAGAAGATTCATGTAGTTAGGATTAAACTAATCATGATTTGATTAATCTAATAGATGATTTAAGTGATATGACATCTGATTTTAGATTTTTGTATTTCTTTTAAAATCAAATGAGAGGAAATGAGCATTGATCATTTAATTTAATATTGGTGATTAAATTAATAGACCTTAGAAGATTTATGATTTAATTAAATAAAACTTGATTTATTTAATCAAAAGTTGAACATTGACGATGATGTCAAATCTTCATGTCTACACATTCAATCTATCATTCTGCATATTACATTGCATTTGTCTTTTCCAAATTTACACTCGGTGTGAATCCCTTTTCTATCCATATTTATCCCCAATAACTCTCCCTTTGACATATTTTAATCTCCCTTGTAATGAAATCTCAAGGGCTTGTTCTTGAATGTATCCTAGATCTTTGTCCCTTCCCCTTTAGGTGCAAAACCCTATCGATGTAACAAAGGTGACAAAATATTCATTACAAAAAGCTTAGGATGGTATAAATAAGAGTTGAGTTGTCAAGGGATGATGAGATAGATAAGTGAGATGTGAATGATGTTAATTACAAGGTATTAGAGTGCCAATTTGATAAGTCTAGTGTGATATTTCATGTATTAGACTACTGGATATAGTGAGCAGTAGATGTATAATTCTTTAGTCAAGCTGTGAAGGTTTTGATGATATTATGGTGTATTTGTTGGCAAAACAAGGATAGACAACTGAGAGGGGGGGTGAATCAATTGTCACATAATTTAAGACTTATTTAACCTTATTAACCTTTAATATCAAATCTGATAAATAATAGTGAAAGAATGAATCAACACCACATCAGAAACACACATAACACCAAGATTTTTTTTGTGGTAACCCTGTTAGGGGAAAAACCACGGTGGAGGTTAATCCACAATTTATACCCTGTTAAAAGTATAAGAAAAATGAATAAGGAATGCACATGCATTCAAGCACACTGCCTAGAGCTCGCTGCTCAAAGAAGACACACTTTATTACATAAAACTTTCAAATTAAATCCATTTGAAGAGATTGAACTGAGCAATTAGCTTCTTCAAAATTCTAATGACAGTTCTAGTTAGGCACCAAAATACTTCTTCACACTTCACTTAAACTTATTTATCCTCTACTCTAGAATTGAATGATCTGATCTTTATTCACACATACAGACTTCAAATGAAGAAAACAATCACTCTTATATATCCACTTCATAGAATTGCATCAACAACTTTGTCGGTAAAAAATAAAAGAATAGATGAATACAAACTGTCGGCCCAATTCATGAAAAAATATCAATGCAGACCAACCTAAGTCAGTCACAACATAATGAAGATGCAAAACAACATCCTCAAATGTGCCAATCATTTAAAAATTAATCCATGAGGATCCACAAAATGCTACAACCACCATGTAGGCCAAGAATATGAAAATCCTGAACATACAAAGGATAAATCTCCAATCACGAGCACACCGATCAATGCAGACATGCAACAAGGATAGAGCATGATCAAGAACCATCAACGAACATTTTAGGAGCATACACAATAACTCAAAGTACCAGAATTACATTCTCTTCTTCCAGAAACACCAGCTACAATGATAAAATAACTACAGGAACACACAGACTCACAACTTGCTCCAATATTGATGTGCACCTCTAAAACTTCTAGAGGATAAACTAGATAGGCTCAGAAACAAACCCTTTAATGCTCAACTTGTAAATACCAACATACTAAACTTTCCACCACACTGAACTTCATAGATTCACAAATAACCTCAAACATATTTATTATGATTTTCTCATATCCTCGACATATACAACCTTCAAGACATCATTCCTAATAGTGTTGACATCAATGACAACCACATATCAGCAACATAACCACAACATCCAATAGTATTTCTCTATTGCATTGAGATGGATTTATTTGTGTAACATTCTCCTCTACCTTCTTTTCCATTCTAGAAGTGAGCCTTTTTTTCTTTGGATAGTGAGACCTATTGCATTCGACGTTGAAGTTACTTTATATTGTGAGCTAATCCTCACCATGGTTTTTCCCATCTTTGGTTTTCCACATAAATTTGTTGTCCTCTTATCCATGTAGTTGATTTGTTTCAGGTATTGTTATTTTCTTTATATTCTAAATCATTATAACAAATTAAGGGTTGATTAAGTTAATGTGGATCTAAATGTGTATGAGGGTTTTGAAGGTTTAAGGTACTACTGGTTCACCCCTCCTCTCAGTTGTCTTTTGCATTCAACACACTATGTACTCTTTTCTAACTACCTCTATAACTTCCAACCTTGCAATAACTCCTCTTATCATTTCATCAATGGCCATATCACTAGCTTGTGATGCTACTTCACTTTGATCTAATTCATTACATTCTATGTATTCATACTCTTTCTATAGTTGCAAGTCCTCTTATTCGCTCACTCACCTACAAAACAAATATGAAAGGTTTTTTCTCTTAACATGAACACAAATTTATATCAAAATATTTCTTTGATACTAATTGATGCAGTTGAGATTAGGGAATTATATCAAGTTGTCCAATCACACAGTCAAATTCATTATTGAGCAATGCAAATCTATTTATAGAACAAAGAAACAAAAAAATAATTATTTGGTAATAAATTCCTACTATAAGAGTACAATATTTTTGTTGTTCCTCAAAGTATCACTTTCTCTCTTTTTCCAATAAAAGACCCCAAATGAGTGTAATCCATTCTATTATATCCTTTGAAGAGTAGGTAGTTAAATTATTTTCCATCTTGACCATTACAACAACCCATTTTTTTTAAACATGTTGAAGGTTAGGTTATATGAACTAACAAGGTGCAGTAGCAAGCAAGAAACCTTCAAATGTAGTAGTTAGACAAAAGTTCGCATGTAAAGTAGCAACCAAAAAATTTAAAATCATAAAATTCAAACTTGAAATTCCACTTCAAATCCAGTTAGATGGTATCTTTCTACAACCTACATAGGATGACATCATTGAGTGTCATGTTGATGTAATAAGTGAAACTCTTCACACAAATCAAAATCATTTAACTGTTATATTTTAGTTCACTAGATTTTACTCAGAAATGGTGATGTTCACAAAATACATCCAAATTCCTTGATGTACATGAATTCTCACGAACGCATATGATATCATTATATATACAAATATCCAAATGCACATGAAATCCCTATAAAACTTAGATGGCATCATGGTTTTTGTAATCTGAGAAAAACTATTAGAATTTGAAAATAATTTAACCGAAAGAAGTTTTTGTTCACTTGGAAACTTTTGCAAAGGTCTAATAGTAGGTCAAAATCTGCAAAGTCATACTTGATCAACTTTTCATCAAAATTCCATAAAATTTGATCTATGAGTACACATTTGGCTCCTCTACAAGATGACATCATTAGATTACATAAATTATTTCTAAAATTCCTCCTAAGATACTAACCAAGGATAACAATTCTAGAAACCAAGCAACTAAACTAAAAACGAGATATATTTTTGTTTGATGCAAAATTTCTTTTGAACTTGGATGCTCTTGCATTAGTTTTTACAATATTGTCCAGTTTTTGTGTCTTTTTCATATACTTCTTGGTAGTGGGGATTCAATGGTAAACCTCTTTAGATTTTCCTCCTTTCTCTTTTATTGAGATTTATTGCTATGTGAAAATCCTTTTGCAATATTTATTTATTTATATATTTTTATCTCTTTCTACCTCAAAAAACTAAAAATAAAATATCCATAAACTTTAACCAATTCATCTATAACCATGAAACTTGGAACAATAGAAGAATTATAATTAATTTTTAATTATCATGATAATAATTTTTCATTTAGATCAAATCATTAACAAATTATTATTACTTTTACATAATTTTTTTGAATTTATATTTCTTTTTCCTCTTTTAACATGTTAATATTCTATTGATATGTAAATTAGTATGTGATTTCCTTTGAGAATCTTTTGATTATTTGTATTGATGATAAAATATGAATACAAAAATATATCTACATCTATCTAAAATACAATATAATCTATAACTTACAAGATTAGATTGATATAAATTATTCAATAAAAAACTTTTAAATTAATACTTGAAAACATTAACTAAAGCATTATCTACCCATTCAAATTAATGAATTAATAAGATATTATTGAATGACCAGGAATAAAAAAGCAAACCAATATATAATAGAACTTCACCTAAAAACTAAATAAATATCTATAGTTAATTTAAAAAACTATAAAGATTGATGTATCAACTATTTAATATTATTCCAATATTGGATAAAACAAGCATAACATCACTTATCAAATAAGGGAAAATATAAGAGGAAAAGACAAGCGAACATCCATATACTTGGTTAAATCCAAATGTCTCCTCAACCAAGATGCTTGTGACTGGTGCGACACAGAAAATGAGTACTTTGCATAAAAATTAAAAATGCTAAAGCAAGATTACCAGTTAATAAATGGACACAAAAGCTGTCTACAATAGGGTTCTATCTCTCATTGAGAACAGTTTGGAGCACATCATATTTTTGAACTCGGAAAAATCTAAAACCCCATTGCAGTCTGAATCAAATTTACATATCATTTCTTGGCATTGCTGAGGGTGTTGGCCCTGCGAGATCAATCCTAACCTGGAGAGAACTTGTTGTAGCTCAGTAGAAGAGATGTATCCATCATTATCCAGATAAAAAACTCTGAATGCTTCCACTAAATCCTTAGATTCATCCTCCAACACTTCGTCATCATTGCTGAAGATATAATGATACAAATGCAGAAACTCTTCGAATCCAAGACTATCGCTACCATCGAGGTCTTTGGAGAGAGGGGCACTGACCATACATCTCACATCTTCTTCTGACATCTGTATTCCGAGCTTGCTTAAGAAGCGACTGATTTCACCCACACTCACCCTTCCATCTGCATTTTCATCGATACGTTTATATGCTTTCTCAATTTCATTCAGATCGGCCATTACTTTTAAGAAAGGACAAACTGGATGAATAGAGATAATTAAGAATTCGTAGCAATGCAAGGAGAATGATGTCAAAACGGTGGAGAATACTTGAGGAATAGAATCTGTGGTGATTTAAAATAGTTGTGAAACCACCCCGGAATTATGAGAGATGAATGCACTAGTGAAAGCCGCGTAAGCAAATGAGTATGTGGAATAAGCGTGTCAAATAACGGCCTTGGGTTCGCGTTGGGATTTTAGTACTGCAAATGTAAACACGGAAATACCTTGCTAAGCTTGACCTGAAACGGACAAATCCAACATGGCGGTATAATCCTGTCGGGAACATGTTCTACGCGTTTTCCGTCGGCAGTGAAAGATAATGGATTCCCTACACTTTTTACACGATCTATAGAGCCTGTTAAGAAAGAAAAGTCTAAAGCCTTCGCAATTTCCACAGTTACTGATAGCAATGTATATACATTTCATAAGATCTGGACTGCATAACTTTTTTAAACATCAAAATCCAGAAATCTATATAAAGACTTTCTTTTCTTTCTATTTTTCTTTCGAAAGATTAAACATAACTATTATATATTAAACTAAAATTCAATTATGGGAACAAACAAAGAGTCACTTAATCAGTATTATTTGAAGGAATAAAACAGAGAGGAAAGACAGAATAATAATAACAATGATGAACAACAAAAGAGCTTCAACTCTTTCTATTATGGCCTCAGAAAAATTACACAATTGAATAAAATAAAAAACAAGGCTGATGTTCTAATTAGAAAACAAAGAAAGCTACACACCTATAGAAAACATAGCTACTGCTCTTAAAACAGAACTGCACTTACAAAAGATAAAGTTGTTGCTCTTGTAAATGAAAACTAAGTAGAACACTTACAAACGATAAAGTTATTGCTCTTGCAAATGAAAACTAAGTAGAACATACATGTTTTGTAAACACACATATATGTACAACAGACATGTTTTGTAAATACATATATATTGAAACAAATGAAAAAAATGTGTTGTGATCTTAAGTCCTAAATGCAAAGGACCTAGGCTGCAAGGGGTCTTTTTTTCCAAGTTTCATTAAAGAGGGAGACCAACAAGGTGAATAGATTGACTACCAATCATGAAGGTGAACCAATTAAACCTAGATCTCCTTCTTTTGAGCATTAGAAATAGATTGAAAATGATTTGAAATTATTAACCTAATTGAACTAGATGACCTAATATGATAAATACAATATTTTGGATGTACATGGACTGAAACAAAAAACTGTAGGTAGATTCGGGAAATGTCAGATGATGTGCACTTGACATAAAATGTTGGATTTGGCATGCAAAGGAGTACACATATGCTTAGGGGCATATGGGTCCCTAATAGAGGGTCCTGAAATTGATTTTGGGATCCTCTAATGTTTGATCTGACCTTTTGTTTTTCGGTTGTAGAGTTGTCAGAATGTCGTCATGTAATTTTGTAGTTGAATTTTTGTGGCTTAACAATTTTTAGTGCTTGAAATACAATAATTGTACTTGTCTTCAATCTTTCTTCAATTCTCTTCAAACTTATAACCTACATATTCAAAGAGAGAAAATGTCAGGCCATTTAGGGGCTTGCCTTAGCTGAACCTTGTATAAGTGTTTCCACTTCCACAATGGCAATGCCAATTATATAAATGATAATTAAAAGGAAGGAATGATGAAATCAAAAAGTGTTGTAACTCATCACTCTTTAATGGCTTCCTTGAAGGACTGAAGTTATGAACATCACCTCAAGGATTGGGATCTTGCTTGCTTGAATGCTTTGGAGACCTACAACAAAGGTTAGTCTTCACAAAACATGAACATGAACACATAAACTTTGAGAGGATGTTGGATCTCGAATTGCTACAATAATGTTCTCGAATGTTGCTACTAACTTACTCAATAGTGCTCTTGATCATATGTTTTCCAATATCTTTTGACTTAGTGCTTGTTAGCTTTCAAATGATAAAATAACTAGGTATTTATATGCAATTGTTCTAATTTCCCATAAAATTAGACCCCAAAAGCCAATACTTAAAATCTGAATTTTGAATGCTAAAATTCCAATAATAACATATTAAAAATTGGTCTGTAGTAGGATAGGTGGCCCATACACCCATGGACATGTAGTGTACGAAATTGTATACCCTTTACAATTTCACACCTTGTTTAGGTCCCTTAATTAATTGGACTTAATTAAGCTTCTTATTACCTAAATTATGCAGTCCAAAGCCTTATTTATCCCATTTTCTAAAAGGAAAAGAAAAAAAAATTAATACAAAGAATAATTAAATCACGTTGGAGAATGGGTGTCTTGGAATATGTGAATGGGTCCTCCTTAAGTTTCATGACCCATTTCAAGTACACATTAGTTTTCCCTTCTCAGATCAGCTATAAAATTACTGTTTCTATTTGTGCTATTTTTAATTTGACATTTCAAGTTTTGCAACACATAATTTAGTTCATTAGGTATTTTATTCTTATCTTGCAAAAGTGCATTTCAATTTTTTTTTTTCATAAAGAAAAATCAAAGATCCCCCATCCCCATAGAGTTGACTCACCTCAAGGTTGAAAGTAAACTCTATCCTTGGGAGAGAACTCCTTTTTTAAAATGAAACTAGACAAAACATAGGTGTGTTGGGTAAGTGCAAGAAGTTGAGTCCACAAAACATGCAAATTTTTAAAATGAAACTAGACAAAACATAGGTGTGTTGGGTAAGTGCAAGAAGTTGAGTACACAAAACATGCAAATTTTTTCCTTAGCCAAAAAGATGAAATCGACATTGCAAAAATGAGATCCTTTTTTTTAATAAACGAGATCTCACTTTTAAGAAACGAGATCCCATTTAGCTTCAGGCTCCCGAGCCTAAATGCTAAACAGGATCCCATTTTTTAAAAATTGGGATTTGATTTATCAAAGGATTCTAAACCGAGGGACAAGAAACAAGATCTCAATCTTTACAAAACGGGATCCCATTTTCAAATTATATATATATTTTAAATGAAACTCAGTCATTAGCAACTCGAGATCCCGATTTAGGAAAGAGAGTGGTGATGATTGACAACGACCTCTAACCTCTAGGTATGCCTCCACCTATTTATCTCTATTTTTTAAGTGTATTTTTGAAATTTATAAGAGAAATGTAGGTTTTAGCATTTTTTTTTCAATTTATTTACCATTTGATGTATTTTATTTATTTGCAATAGGAGAATTGATAATTTGTGGAGGTAGAAGGAAAAATGGAATGAAACCCTATAGAAACGAAAAAGTCATCCTTGAATCGTATTTGAAGATCAAAATTTAGCTTTCGAAACCTAAATTGTTCAATCAAAGAAAAAAACTTTGCATTTGAAAACCCTAATATGAAATTGAATGAAAACAAAAAAATGCATTGAAATCCCTAATTTGAAATTGAAAGAAAACAAAAAAAAATGCAATGAAAACCCTAATTTGAAATGAAACAAAAAAAAATGCATTGAAAACCTTAGGTTTTTTTTTTAACCCTAAATTCAATTCAAACAAAAAAACTTGCAAATTTACCCTAAATTGATATCAAATAGAATATTTTGCATTCAAATGAAAACCTTGATTTCAAGCTCAAGAATATTTGATAATGGAAAAAAATCATTTGCATTTCTTAAACGTTTTAAATTGAATGTATTTGCATTATAAATTAGGTTAAGGTTGATATTGACAATGAAATAGGATTTGATAAATATTATACATTTAAATGTGTATTCATCAAGAGACACAATCAATTAAATGTTACATGAACATAGATATAATTAGAATAGAAAGCAACATACGTTAAACTTTACTTGTGTAGTTAGTGGATCGTTACAATTGATAAATATTCAATGTTTGTTTGCAAATTTAATTAGAAATTTCCTAAATCCTTGTACAATACATTTCCAATTGTCACTTAATTATTTGAATATGTGCATTCATTTCTATTTTATTTTTTTATCTCTCTTAGTCATGCATTGTTTCCATTTCTTATTTGCATGTGTCATCTCTTGTCTTTCGACAATCTTAACTCTCATTCTAGTCAATTAGTTGTTAATTAGGCTTCTAGTTTAGTCTAAAATTTCAATTCCTACTAGTTATCTAGACACTAAAAGAATCTAAATATTTTTCTGTTCTTTCTTTTAGGTTCTTTCAATTCCAAACAATCCAAAATAAAATAATCTATTCAACATTAACTAATTTTATTATACATTTTATATTATAAAATTCATTTAAGTGGGAAATATTCAACTTTATCATAGTATATATTAAGCTTCATATATATATATCAATGAAAAAAACACATTAAATAAAATAATCTTATATTCAATTGAAAAATATCAAGTTAAATTATACATCAAACTCATTCTTAATAATACATAATTATGTGTTTCTATTACGGAAATAGTTAGTCTATTCATAAAATAAAAAATATCCATAAACTAGTTAGTGTATTACCCTAAACTGTAAATTGATGTCTTAAGTGGTCCTAATACGACATTTCTTAAGCGGATCAAAGAAATTCTCAAAATTTGGCAACGTTCCCCAAAGAAACCAAATTTAACAATATAATAAGATCATGTAATATTTTAATATGAATGAGATTTCATGAGAAGATGGTTAGTTGAAATAAGAGCTATCTCAATCAACTATTTCACAAAAAAATATTTTTCACTAACTTGCAAGTCCATTATTCCAAGGGCCACCCAAAATTCACCCTAAGTTCCCTAAACCCTAAGCCCTAAGCCCTGAACTCTAAAATCTAAACCCTAAACCCTAAAGCATTAATTTTGTCCTAGGACCTTAAAATGAAATTTGGTTGTCTTGGGCAACTCCACCAAATTTTATTCCCTTAAGTCATGTCATTTTTACCTATGACCTTACTACATATATCCCCTTAAGCAATCATATTACCCTAAACCCCTAAGCTTCATTTCGTCCTAGGACCTTAAAATTAAATTTGGTTGTCTTAGGCAACTCCACCAAATTTTATTCCCTTAAGCCATGTCATTTTTTACTCGGACCTTACTAGATAGATCCCCTTAAGCAATCATATTACCCTAAACCCTAAACTCTAAACTCTAAACCATAAACCCTAAATCCATCATTTTTTCCTAGGTCCTTAATGAAATTTGGTTGCCTTGGGAAACTTCACCAAACTTTATTCACTTAAGCCATATCATTTTTTCCTAGGATCCTACTATGTATAGATCCCCTTAACCTATCCTATCACCCTAAAACTTAAACTGATGTCTTAAGGGGTCCTAATATGAAATTTCTTAATGGGATCAAAGAAGTTCTCAAAATTTAGTGAAGTTTCCCAAGGTACCTAGATTTAACAATAATAAGTCAAAAAAATAGCTATCTCAACCATAGATCCCCTTAAGCCATCCTATTACCCTAAACCTTAAAATTTAAACTCTAAACCATCATTTTGACCTAGGACCTTAATAAAATTTGGTTGCCTTGGGAAACTAAAAAAAAAATTATTCAAAGAAGTTCTCAAAACTTGGTGAAGTTGCCCAAGGCAACCAAATTTTACAATAATAAGTCAAAACAAGGGATATATCAACCATAGGTCCCCTTAATGCATCCTATTACCGTAAACCATAAGTCGATGTCCTAAGGGGTCTTAATATGACATTTCTTAAAGGGATCAAAGAAGTTCTCTAAATTTGGTGAAGTTTCCCAAGGCAACCAAATTTAACAATAATAAGTCAAAACAAGAGCTATCTCAACCATGGATCCACTTAAGCCATCCTATTACCCTAAACCTTAAACTCTAAACTCTAAACCATTATTTTGGCCTAGGACCCTAATGAAATTTGGTTGCCTTGGGAAACTTCACCAAATTTTATTCACTGAAACCATGTCATTTTGTCCTAGGACCTTACTATATAGATCCCCTTAAGCCATCCTATTACCCTAGACCCTAAATCCTAAACTCTAAATTGTAAACCCTAACAAATTCATAAATTGTCCTATATTAATAGTTAATTGTTTTTCATTCAAGTAACATGCCTTAAACATAGATGAGGCTTACACATTTTATCATTTGTATGAACAATTAGGCCATTTATATTCAATGGTTTTTAAAGGGTATTTCCTAAACATGTATGTTACATTGTGAAATTACAAATCTAATGTAGATTCACTTATATCTTAGAGATCACATGGATCAATTCAATAATGTATGTAATCCATCTCTAGGCCCTCCATCTCCACCACCTTCACATCCACCTCAACCCACTCCATGTCATAACCTCCCACCTCCACCACCCAAAATGGATGGTGATCACTTGCAAGAACAAATCAATGCCAATGTTAGAACCATTCAGGATCAAATCAACATTATTTAAAATGAAGAATTTATCACACCACCTTTGAGGATGATTGCATCTAGGATGCAAGTTATTGTTGATGTTGTTAGGGATATGGATGGGATTTATGATGAGAATAAATGATGGCTAGTGGAGAGGAGAACTTTTGATTCTAAAAAGGAAAACAAAAAGAAATGAAAAGATGTAGTAGAGAGCTGCAACAGTTTACAAATTAAGGCAATGATCTTATAGTTATGAGTTTATGAATTTGTTTCGATGGATATTTTGTGTGATGAATTTATGAATTTCGTTGGATGAATATTTTTAGTGACGAATTTATGATTTTGGTTGGATGGATATTTTTAGTGACATAAATTTATGAATTTGGTTGAATTTATGAACTTATAATGTTGAATTTATAATAGTATATATTTTATGACTATCTATTAGATCATTTGATTTCTCTTGCTAGAAAAATATAATATATATGTGTTAGACATAAATGAGATTTTTGTGAATGTTTCAAGTTTATTTTTTAGTATGTACATGTATTAAAATTACATAGTTCTAGATCTTAAATTTAGAAATTTTTATGTACACATAGTTTCTAGTTGAATGATGTATGCATGCATTATGAATTGTAAATGACATTTTAAATGTATGTACATGTTAAATTTTGAAATTTGTATGCACTTTCTCAAGTTCAATAAATGTATGTATGTGTATGTATACGTATGCACATCCTATTTAAACAAATTTACATGTACATTTTAAATTTAACTATTTCTTATATTTTTGTAAGTTTGTATGTTAATTTTGTATAATTTAATGCAGGTTAAAACACTTCTATAAATATCATGGATCAATTGAACATTAATGATATCCTCATTCCAACACCTAAGCAGCCGCTAGCTCCACCCCCTCCACCTCATATCCCACCTCCACCACCAACTAGATCAGTTGAGGCTTGCTTGTGAGCATGTATAAATAAAACAAATGGAATCCATTCAAAACCAAATCAATGCTACACAAAATAAAGCATTGATTCCACTACATGTGAGACATTTTTCATCTACAATGCAAAACATTGTTGATGCCATCAGGAATATCAATTCTAACTTAGATTGGCATCAACGAGATAGAGAGGAGATGAGACAATTTTATGCAGATGGTCTCTCATATAAAGAAATTTTAGACCTAAAAATAACAAAATCCTAGATATCCCCTTATTTTATTGTCCCTAATACTCAACATCCCATTCCTCCCAATAAATCTAGAATATCCATGAGGTGGTGTATACATCCAAAAATGAGTGCACATTTTTGGGATTGATGGTATATGGTATTTGACAGTCCACCACATGCTAATATAGAGGTCCCATTATATATTTTGAGGAAACTATATGTAGATTTTGTTATGGGGAAAAATCCCAATTATTTTGATTTTAAATCATTTCACGGTGTTGGTGGTGGCATGTCACAATAGAGGTTAGGGGAAAGGGTTGATCCCCAATGCCTTATTCATGTGCAACCCCTTTTTTCTCCTCTTCGACTTGCCATTCCCGCACAGGTGTGCATCAACAGGCGGTGGTATCGACATTAGGATCCCTTAGTATGCTCGTAGGAGACCTTGATCAACATGATTTTGTGGTAGCAGGTTGGGAGCATATAGACCATGATGATGGAGGATTTTTTTATGGAGTTGGTCCTAGTACCAATCCACGAGTGTCAAGACCAAATGTATGTACTAGTTTCCACTAGTTATGCTATAGACACGAATAGGCCACACCTAGTTCGAGTGGACGTGAATATTCTAGTGGATCATCTTGTCACCTCAGTTCATTTGTAGAATTTCTTACTACAGACCATCACCATGAGGATTGAGTGTGACACAAGTATAAATGTGCATCTACATGTTGAATTTACAAGAATTTTAATGAAAGTATATATCAAAAAGAAAATTGCAATACATTTTAGTAATCAAACTGTTTGGTGTACAAATGACATTAACAATGGGGCAATCATCTGCACCGTGAGTACATATCTCGAGACCAATCCTTGTTAGCAACCCTTATGGGGTACATTTTGATTTCAATTTTTTAAATTATATATGAAATAATGTTCAACTTGAGTTTTAAATTTATAATGAACAATCATAAACATATGTTTTAAATATTTATGTTGGTTCAAGGGACTCAATCGACTTCCACGTTGATTCCACTTGAGGGGTTGTTGAACACTCCTCGAATTTCTAGCATTGTAGATCAGGGGAAGTACATTTATATTGTAAATTGTTTAACAAGTACATTACTATAGTTATAATTATGAATTTTGAACTCACTATATATCAAATGTGCATGTACAAGTTTGTAAATATTATAAAATTTCAATGTCTATATGTATGTCTAGGTTGATATGAAAATGAGAATGGGCATTATACAAATATTAGATGTTGCCACTACTCATGAGGCCTCCAAATTTCAGATTGTTTAAAAAAAAAATTGCACATTTGCAAACTTGAATATATATATTTTAACCTAATTCAAGTATACATGCTTTAAATTTGATCTTGTAGGATTTTTTTAGTGTTACTTTCTTCCATGACTCAATCATAGTTACAACTCCAGGAGGGCATGTAGAGTAGGCTCCAGATATCATGGTAATTTAAAAATTTTATTATATTCAAAGTCAAATACAAATTATACAAGTTGTGAATAACTTTAATTAAATTTAAAATTGAATACATATATATATAGGAGATTATACATGTTAAATTATTTTTCTTTTATAACATGACACACATCTTGTAGTTGAGCATGTACAAATAGGTCCTGGAGTAGAGGGTGCACAAACTCAGATTACGGTACAGTTTAAATAGGATAAATTATAAATTAATTTGAATTAACACATTTTTAATTATAGACTTACATCTAATTTCAACTATCTTTGACTTGTATATGTAGATTGATTCAAGGAATTTTGAGGTTGTTCTAGGTGCACCATAGCATCCAAATCCAAATATGGTGGTAATTTAATTTTATGATGAGTTATAAATTAAATTGTAATTAAATCATTTTTCATCTTCTTACATTTGATTTCATTTTTGTCGTGTGCAGAGTGTTCTAGGTCATCTGCATAGTAAACATGGTGTGAAGAGGTCTCTTGATGATAGAGATGATATATGACCTAAACATGATTTTATGGGTTATATTTGATTATTTCATGGACTACATATTTGGTTTCTCATGTATCATGTTGGACTTTATTTCATGGGTCGAGTACTTTGTTGGACTTTATTTCATGGGTTGTACTCTAATGGAATTTATTTCATGCACTTAATATATTGGTTTCATGCACTAAATATATTGTAAATGATGGAATTTATGTTGAAATGCACAACACAATAGAGAGGGGGGGTGAATCAATTGTATCAAATTCTTTACTTCTTAACTCAATCAATTGCACTTTATCTTCAATATGTTATTAAGTGTGGACATGAAAATGTAGATAATAGAAACACAATACTAGAGACACTAGACTTACGTGGAAAACCCTAGTGAGGGAAAAAGCACGATGAGGATTAACTCACACTATAGTAGTAATTCACTATCAGATACAAAAGGCTCACTACCTACAAAAAAATAATAGATAAAGATCCACCACTAGGAGTTCTACACACTTCACAACTTGATCAAAAGATTATGAATACAATGAAGTACTATTGCCACAATTCACTCTTCGACACTCTACTTTTTGCAGTTGTTCAAACACTCTTCTCTTGCTCGAATAGAATGATGGATGGATATTAAATTTGCTACAAATTAACTTGTATTTATACCATCTTCAACCTTAGGAATATTCTCCTATGTCGATTATACAATCTCATCTACAAATTCAAACTAGGTCGGCTACTCAACATTCTTGTGGTGGATAAGAATTTGAGGGGACCAAATACATATTTAATTTAGGACCCAAATAACATCTTGAAGCTCACACACACTTTGTCAAGTTGATGCAAAAGCCAAATGTAACATGTAGACACTAGGTTGGCCAAACATAATGAAAACACCAATGATCTTTGAAGTACGCACATCTCCATCAAGATAAACACATGTGGATTGCTCAAAACACTTCACCAATTATTTTACCATCTCTAAGAACAACTCAGATAAATCTGCAATAATTTCAACAAAATTCATTCATAGAGAACACTTCACCAATTCAATTGGGACAATCAACAAAAACATAGAGACTCCAGAGTAGGTCTTTCATAGCGCCAAACCATAAAAAATTATGTCTAAACAAAAAATTTATCAGAAATTATCATCTCTCAGATCCGCATAGAAAAATTGTGGACCATAATAACAAAGCATGCTCAGAACACACTTCAACACATCTTTCATTATTTCTCAAATTTTTTCAAAAGCGCTTGGCAAAAACCAACTTACTCAGCATGTACAATGTTGACATCAATGACAACATTAATGACAACACCACCAAATGCATCCATACTTGCAACAACCTCCCCCTTTGTCATTGATGGCAACACATGATGTGAAAAACCATCAAAGACAATATACATGATTCTTAGAAGCGACAACCTGCCAAGCATAGAATTTTCACATGATTCTCTCTCCCACATCCTACATGATTTTCCAAAGCGACAACCTACAAAGAATAAATTTTTCACATGATTTTCTCTCCCCCTTTGACATCAATCGAAAAGGAAATTCTTTCCAAACAAAGCGTTCTTCACTCCCCCTAAGGAGTACACCCACATTATATACTGTAACGATTCACTTCTCTACTCCCCCTAAGGAGTAGACCTCAATCATCAATCTAGAACAAAAGAGTTTATGAATCCATTGGACTGATGCACCTCCATGTGTACTTAGTTCAAAGGAGGGACAAAACCCCCTAGCTTGTCTCTGAGATACTCAAAAGTATCCTTTTGAAGGGCTTTAGTGAATATGCCTACAACTTGTTCTTTGGTAGGTACATATTCAAGTCTAACTTCATTCCTTAATACTTTCTCCCTCAAGAAGTAATATTTTATAGATATATTCTTTGTTCTAGAATGCATCACTAGATTCTTTGAAATGTTTATAGCACTTGTATTGTCACAATAGATAGAATCAGGTTCATCACTCACCACACCTATGTCCATCAAATTTTGCTTCATTCAAAGTACCCATGTACAACAAGATGTTTCTGCAATATATTTAGCTTCTGTAGTGGATAAAGAAACCGAATCCTGTTTCTTGCTCAACAATGAAATTAATCTTCATCCAAGAAAGAATGCTCATCCACTTGTACTCTTCTGGTCATCTACACATCTAGCCCAATCAACATCAATGTAGGCATTGAAAGTGAAATCATTATCCTTCATATACCATAGTCCATAGCCTAGAGTTCCTTTAAGATACCTGAATGTCATCTTCATAGCTTTAACATGTGCTTCCTTTGGTTATACTTGAAATCTTGCAACTAAACATACTGCATGCATAATGTCTGGTCTAGTAGTAGCAAGATACAAAAGTCCACCAATTATAGATTTGTATATGCTCTGATCAACTTTATGAAATTCATCATCCTTACTTGGCTTGCATCCAGTTGCCATAGCGGTACACGCTGGTTTAGAGTCATCCATTCCAAACTTCTTTAACAATTCCTTAACATACTTAGATTGTGAAATGAATATCCCTCTGTTAGTTTGATTAACTTGGAGTCCAAGGAAGAAATTCGATTCACCAATCATAGACATTTCAAATTATTTTTGCATCTCTTCAACAAACATCTTACACATACCTTCATTACCACCAAAAATGATGTCATCAACATGAGACACAACTATCAAAATCTTGTCTTTCTCAACCTTGAAGTAGAGATTCTTGTCTACAGACTCTTTGTTGAACCCCTTCTTAGTCAAGGATATATCGAATCTTGCATACAAAGCTCTAGGAGCTTGCTTTAGTCCATATAATGCTCTGTTTAACTTACAAACCATGTTTGGTTTATCTAATAGTGAAAAACCTTCTGGTTGCTCCACATATACTTCTTCTAGTTCTCTATTAAGAAATACAAATTTGACATCCATCTAATATACTTTTAAGTCCTTATGAGCTGAAAATTCCAAGAACATCTGAATGACTTCCATCCTTATTACAGGTGCAAAATTTTCTTCAAAATCTATTCCTTTAAGTTGTGAATATCCTTTACATACAAGTCTTTTTTTATTCCTTACTACTTCACCATATTTATTTAATTTGTTTCTGAATACCCATTTAGAACCAATTGCATTCTTGTTTGTAGGTCTAGGGACTAGTTCCCATGTCTCATTCTTCTCTATCTATTGTAGTTCCTCTTTCATTTCTCTAACCCAACTTTCATCATCACATGCTTCATTCACAGTCTTAGGCTCTATCTTAGAAAGCAAATAAAAGTTTACTTGAGCCACTTTTCTTCTTTTCTTCACTCCTTCACTTTTGTCTCCAATTATCTATTCCTCCAGATGATTTTTCTAATCATATTTAGGAGTCTTGGGTGTAGGTTCTAGAATTTATTAACTTCTTCTTAACTTTGTTTTTCTCTTCTCTTCCTTCTTGTATTTGCACATAGATTGGTTCATCAGGTTCAACTTTAGTTATTTCCACCATTCTATACATGGCTTCATCAACCTTCACATGATTAATTTCAATGATTTTCCTCAACCTCTTATTAAAACATTTGTAAGCCTTACTATTATTTGAATATCCAAGGAAAATTCCTTCATCACATCTAGCATCAAATTTTTGAATATTTTCTTCATCTCTTCTAATATAACATCTACTACCAAATACCTTAAAGGACTTTATAGTAGAAGTCTTACCCGCCCATAACTCATAAGGGATCTTAGTGTTGTTGCCTCAGACTTGAACTCTGTTAAGAATGTAAACAACAGTGTGAATAGCTTCTCTCCAATATATATCAAGAAAATTTTCTTCATTTATCATAGTTCTAGCAACCTCTTGCATAGTTTGGCTCTTTTTGTCTACAACTCCATTTTGTTATGAGTTCTAGGGGCAGAATAATGTCTTTTTATACTATGCTCTTCACATAATGCATTGAAATCATTGGATGTGAACTCGCCACCTCTATCATATCTCAAACATTTTATTCTCAGGTTTTCCTCATTTTCTACTCTTTCCTTAAACACCTTGAATCTATCAAGAGCTTGAGAATTTTCTCTTAGAAATGTAACCCATGTCATCCTAGTGTAATAATCAATTAAAAGCATAAAGTACTTGTCACCATTCAGGCTTCAAGTTCTTGTAGGACCACAAAGGTCTGTATGGATTAATTCTAGCATTTTGGTAGATGATTGTTCCTTGTCTATTTTCCCATCTGACAACTTCTACAGATTGAATTTGAAGGCTTTATCATTCTAGGTGGATCTCTCACAACTTCTCTAGTACTAATCCTAACCAGATTATCAAAATTCACACATCCTAGCATCCTCCGGTGCTAGAGCCAACTCTCACTAATCTGGGAAACAAAACATTGTTCATCACCACCTTTGAGTTGATAGATGTTTACATGAGTTCTTCCAACTACAACCATTGTTCCAAATCCTTTTTTGATCTCACAAGTGTTATCCTGAAACACAATCTTAAAACCTTTCCTACACATTTTTCCAACACTTAAGCGATTATGCTTTAAACCCTTTACATGATAGAAATCATCAATGCTATGTTTTCCATCAAAGCTAATTGTTCCCTTACCAAAAATCTTAGCACTAGAATCATCTCCAAACATGACTATGCCTCCATCATAGTTCTCAAGTTTAGTAAACTTACTCTTATCTCTAATCATATGATTTGAACATCTGTTGTCAATTACTGAAAATTCTTCACCTTGTTTGGCATGAGAAGAAGTTACTGGAGTACCTTCTAATTCATCCTTCTTACACTCCAGTCTAGGTTCTTTTGCACATTTATTTTCCAAGGCTACAAACATTCATCTTTGTCTTCCTCAAGGTCAGATTCATCATCACAAATTCCTGCATCTTCCTTAACATAATACAACTTCTTGAACTTCCTATCCTTCTTATCCTTGTAATTATTATCCTTATTCTTCTTCTTTTGAGTAGCTCTATTAGGACATCTTGATGCATAATGACCAATATTTACACAACTAAAACACTTAAAAGGAAACTTACCTTTGTATTTACCAGTACCTTTATTCAATCTCCTTGTGAATTTTTCTTCCAAATATTTTGCATCATCATCATCATTGTCTTCTTCTATATTCAAGGCTTTAAAGGCCATTTCAGTCTTCTCCTTATCTCTTTCAAATTTTCTCATCTCAAATGCAGTCAAGAGATGAAATAGATGTTCCTTAGTGAATGTCTTTGGATCATACTATTCTTCAAGGGAAAATACTTTATCATTATTATTGTCTAGTAAGGTCATTAAGATCTTCTCAGTTGTATCTTTATCCTTCATAGTACCACCTTGATTCTTAATTTCAGTTGCTATAGTTTCAACTCTCGGATAATATCTTGCAATGTCTTCTCCATCTTCCATTCTTAGATTTTCAAATTTTTTCTTAGAAGTTAGTTTCCTTGACAAATTTACTCTCATTTCCTTCATAAATGTCTTTCAATTTTGTCCACATTTCATTTTTTGTAGTCAAGGAAAGAATTTTTACTCTTTCACTTTTACATAAAGCACTAAAGATAGCAAACCTTGCTCTTCCATTTTCTTCAAAAGTTGCAACCTCATCAATAGAGGAAGGTCTGGCTGTTGGAATCATATATTTTGTCTCCATAGCTTTCCAAGTATTAAAATTGAGTGAAATTAGATAACTTCTCATCTGCTCTTTCCAATCACTATAATCAGCTCCATCAAACATAGGAAGCTACAACTTGTGTGTCATCCAATCTACCTCAAGTGGTTAAGCTTTTCACCGAGAAACCAGAGCTCTGATACCAACTATTGAAATGCACAAGACAACTGAGAGGGGGGGTGAATCAGTTGTACCAAATTATTTACTTCTTAACTTAATTAATTCCACTTTATCTTCAATCTGTTATTAAGTGTGAACATGAAAATGTAGATAATAGAAACACAATACCAAAGAAACTAGATTTATATCAAAAACCCTAATAAGGGAAAACCATGGTGAGGATTAACTCACAGTATAGTAGTAATGCAATACTAGATAAAAAAGACTCACTGCTAGAGTGCTCACTTCCCAAATACAAAATCTCACTACTCAGATCAAGGCCTCAATTCCTTAGGAGTCATTATCCAGAAAGAGAGCCTCACTAGCTACAAAAAATAATAGATAAAGATCCACCACTAGGATTTCTACACACTTCACAACTTGATCAAAAGATTATGAATACAATGAAGTACCATTGCCACAATTCACTCTTCTACACTCTACTTTTTGCAGTTTCTTGCACACTCTTCTCTTTCTCGGATCGAATGATGGATGGATATGAAATTCACTACAACTTGTATTTATACCATCTTCAACCTCAAGAACATTCTCCAAGATCGGCTATATAATTTCATTTACAAAATCAAACTAGGTCGGCTACTCAACATTCTCGTGATGGATGAGAATGTGAGGGGACCAAATACATATTTAATTTAGGAACCAAATAACATCTTGAATCCTACACATGCTTACTCAAGCCGATGCAAATTCCAAATGTAACATGTAGACACCAAGTCAATGAAACCTAATGAAAGCACTAATGATTTTTTGAAGTACGTGCATCTCCATTAAGATAAACACACATGGATTTCTCAACAAACTTCACCAATCATTTTACCATCTCTAAGAACAACTCATATACATCAGAAACAATTTGAACAAACTTCATTTGCAGAGAACACTTCACCAGTTCAACCAGGACAATCATAAAAAACACAGAGACTCCAGAGTAGGTCTTCTAGAGTGTTAAACCACAAGAAATTTTGTCAGAACACAAAAATAATAAAAAATAGTCATCTCTCAGATCCTCATAGACATAGGATTAGCACATAAAAAATGCGGACCACAATACTGTAGCATGCTCATAACACACTTCAAGAAAGCTTTCATTATTTCTCAAATTTTCTTGAAATCACTTGGAAAAACCTAACTTACTCAACTTTTATAGTGTTGACATCAACTAAAACATTAATGACAACACCACCAAAAACATCCATACTTGCAACAATTTACTATTGTTGAGTTTTAATTTGCATGTGTACATTTATGCATTTATGTTCATAGTCAAGACTTTAGTATAGGACATTAATGTGAAATTAAATATAAATATGAAATCAAAGTTGAAATGAATAGGACATTTTAATATTTGTACTTTACAAATTTAGTGATCCATACATGATATACATGATATGTAAATTAATTAATTAGCGATAATTAGTCAATGAACTTATTCAATTCACATCCTAATGGGATGTCTTAAGAGGTCCTAATAGGATGTCTTAAGGGGTTGTAATACACAGGTTACATCTAATAAAATAAGAAAAAAAATCATAATCTATAAACAAAAGCAATCCATTTATATACTACAAAGGATGATTTTTTTAGAAATAAACAATACATACAATATTAGATAACAAAATAATTAATAAATTCTATAAACTAAACATAATTTATAGGTTTTCTTAAGGGGATGTCTTAAGGGGTACTAATACAACTTCTTAAGGGGATAAAAGAAGAGTATAATATAGGACAATCAATGTGGTCTACATGATGTAAAATGTCCTTAAAAGCTAAAAGATATATTAGTCCATCAACCATTTCGTTGGATTTTAATCAAGCATGTTTATGTTCATGGAAATCTAGTTCAAGAATAAGTTCATAGAGCTAGGGTAGTAGAAATTTCTCACTTGGTACTAATTATTTATCCCTTTTTTTAATGATGAATAGTAATATAGATTTATCCTAACAATTAAATGATGAAATGAAACACCTAAACACATGTTTAAAAATATTCCATAAGAAAACTTTATCTAAGTGAACATTTGTTGTGGAAACTCATAAGCTCAATGCATTTGTATTAGCAACCTCGCCAAATAGATCAATTTAGATACCCATATCAAGTAGAGTTTGTAGCACTTTATAATTTAATTTGTTATATTCCTAGGTTTTAAAAGTCTCCAAAAAAAGGATAAATTATTGAAAGAATATTCAAAAATAAAATGTTACAAATTTAGCAACATCATTATAAAGTACACAAAAAAACATGATAAGAATAACAAATCTTTTAAGGTTCATCTCCTAGGCTTTAGGTCCCATGGTTTATGGTTTAGGGTTTATAGGGTTCATGAGATGCTTAGAATAACAAATCTATATGGGTTAATGGTTTAGGGTTCATCTCCCAAGCTTTAGGTCCATTGTTTTATGGTAAATAGGGTTTCTAGGGTTCATGAGATGCTTATAATAACAAATCTATATGGGTTAATGGTTTAGGGTTCATCTCCTAGGCTTTAGGTCCGATGGTTTATGGTTTAGGGTTTGTAAGGTTCATGAGATGTTTAGAATAACAAATCTATATGGGTTTAATGGTTTAAGGTTCATCTCCTAGTCTTTAGGTCCTATTATTTATGGTTTAGGGTTTCTAGGGTTTATGAGATGCTTAGAATAAAAAATCTATATGGGTTAATGGTTTAAGGTTCATCTCCTACGCTTTAGGTCCTATGGTTTATGGTTTAGGCTTTATAGGGTTCATGATATGCTTAGAATGATAAATCTACATGGGTTAATGGTTTTGGATTTATCTCCTAGTCTTTTGGTCCTATGGTTTATGGTTTCTAGGCGTGTCACAAAAAAGTTTATCCTTTGACACTTTTCGCTCATTTGGGCCATTTCTTGTGGTTTTTGGCCTAGTTTTGTTTGGATTTAATGTTGTAATGTGGCCAAAACATTGAAATTAGGTCTTGAACCCTTGCAAATCAATAAGAATTCAATGGTGTCTTGCAAAGGTATTGTGAAGTGTTGTAACACATCTTCCCACTTTTCTAAGACCCTTTCATCATAATTCAGCTAAACAACCTCTTTTTACCCCTCACTAAGCCTTATGTCAAAGTGTTGTAAAGAGTTATAACAAACTCTCATACTTTCCTAGGCTTTTATTCACTAAATAAACCCTTTCTTATGTTAAAGTGGTCCCTTTATACACTTATAGGTCCTACTTAAGTGTGTATTAGAAGACAATCTTGCTGAAAATCATTAATCACACTTTAATTCTTGACAACCACTTAAATTTTCCAAGTTGGACTAAGTCACCACCTTGGGTGACTTAGTCCCATTTAGCATAAAAATAAAAATTAAATCAAATTTCTAGTAGGATTTTGTCTCCAAAACCCTAAGGTCAGCCTATGATGTGTTATTTTAAAGAAATTAGGGAATAACATGTATAAATAAAGGGATTTCCCCTCATTTTCACCCTAATACAATCTCTTACATCTCTTATCTCATAAATCTCTCAACAGCTCATTCTTCTCAATCACTCATTCATCACTCTTCTCAAGCAAGCTAGGGTTTGAGCATTCTAAGTTATCAAGACATCTCTCCAAAGAATTCAAGGGTTGAATCTTCCTTCATTGCCACAACAACTCAAGATCTAACATCATGGCAATTTTATAATCCCATTGTCTCATATTTCATGTTTCATTATCTTTTCTCTTCATTCTATTTAATTATGTAAAAGGGGTTTGACCAAGGCAAACCCCCATGCCCTAATATTCAAAACATTTTCCCTCTTTATGTGATTTGTAGGTCTTGTATGCAGATTTGGCAAAGAAAAAAGGTAGAAAATTATTAAACAAATTAAAGCCCTTCAAGGTTTTAAAAACCCTAATTGGAGCTTGGAGAACACTTACAAACTAGATTCTATAATTTCGAATCTAAAAACTTGTCAAGAACAAAAGAGCAGACTTGGAGTTAGAGAGTGCACCTTCAGATCTCTTGAAATACAAAAGTGGAGTAAATCACCATTAGTGGTGAATTAGTCCCATTGTACATGCATTTTAGGGTTTTCTGTAGATTTGAGTAGGTACCCTTTTCTTTGAAATTGGTTATGATAGATTTTCTCAAAAACTAGACTAAGTCACCCAAATTGGCACAAGTGTCCCAGTTGGCTTTTGCATCAGGGTTTTAGGATTTCAAACCTTCATCTCATCCCTCTTCACATTCTAGGTGCACCTCATTCTCCTCTTTCATTTGTATCATAGTTTACTTGCATTTCATAGTTCATTTCTAGGTCATTTAGTTTATGTTTGCATATCACAATGTGTTTTCATACATCTTGCATTTTCTAGATTTTACATTACTACTTAGTCTCTTTTATCAATTTACAACATTTAGGGCATTAAATTTAGGTATAATTCAATCACATTTACATTAGTCTTGAATGAACCCTCCAAGTTTTGGGTGTGAAAGACCTCTCTCCTTTAAGATGAAGAACCCTAAAAATTTGTGGTTCATTTTGGTGAACCTAAATTTTCTACACAATATTATCTTATTTAGAATCCATCATTGTCCTAGAATAATCTTGCATTTCATTTTGCACTAATTAGTTGCATTCTAGGGTTTGAAATTTTGCATTAGTGAAAGTGCATATAGGCTGCATTTTTCATCCCAACTCATTACAAATTTTTTGAAATTCTACATTTACATCTTAGGTGTGTGTCATTCAACATAGGAAACCATCCAACCCCATCAAAAAAATATAAAAATTCTAAAAAAAAATCCCAACAGGACTAATTCGCCACCTTGGGCGACATAGTCCCTTTCCACTCCTAAAACAACCTTTTACAAGGCTGAAAACCCTATTTTTAAGCTTCTGTTTAGTGCCATTAACTATCTATATCAATTGGTTGTGTTTTTGTCACATGTATTTCATTAGATCTACCCTAAATTAGCTCATTTTATGCATTGCTTAAATTCAAATTTTCATTTACCTCATTTCATTTTTAGATCATTGCATAGTGTAATCAGTAAATTACCTTCTTTGAAATCTGACAATTGCATTTCATCCCATGTCACCAAAAAGTGTAGCCTTTGACACTTTTCACTCATTTGGACCCTTACCTATGGATTTTGGACCTTTTTCAGCCTCTTTTTACCACTTTCCAAGCCTTGTGTGAAAGTGTTGTAAGGTGTTGTAAAACATTTTCATGCTTTCCTAGGCTTGTCATCACAAAATCAACCCTTTCTTATGCTATAATGACTTCTTAATGCACATACATTCCTTAATTCAATGTGTTTTCATGATACAATCCTGATAAGCAACAATAATCTTACTTTAATCCCTGAAAACTCATGAAAATTTCCTAGGTGGACTAGGTCGCCCCATGCAACATAAAATTCAAATTTAACTTAATATTCTTTTAGGAGTTTGTCTCTAAAACCCTAAGGTTAGTTTGTATGGTGTTATTTCAAGAAAACTAGGGAAAAACTTCTATAAATAAAGGTTTTCCCCTCATTTTGCATCTCTTAGGCTTCATTTTTCTTCTATCTTCTTCTCAAGCAAGCTAGGGTTTGAGTAGTATAAGACATCAATACATCTCTCAAGAAGCATTCAAGGGAAGAATCATCCATTTCTTCAACTCAAGATCTACCATCAAGTTAAGGTAGACTTCATTTGTTTCATGCTTCATTACTTTATTTCATCTTTTTGGTTCGATTACTCAAAAGGGGTTTGACTTAAACAAACCCCTAATCCCTAACAATCAACAATTTTTCCCTCTTAGTGTGATTTGCAGGTCTTGTATGATTATTTGGCAAAGAACCACGGTGGAAGAATCTTCATCAACTTGTCCAAGCTCTTCAAGGTTGGAGAAACCCTAGTTGGAGCATGGAGAACACTTGCAGACTAGAATCTTCACTTTCGAGACTAGACACTTGGAGGAGAAAAAGTATAGAATAAGGGCTTCCATTTCCATTCTCTTGTTTTTAGAAATTTAGAAGAGGACTAAGTCACCAAAAATGGTGACCTAATCACACTGAACCTATTTTTCAGAGATTTTGGTAGATCTAGATACCCTTTTGGCCAAAATGGGCTCCAAAGCAGTTTTCCAAAATTGTCCCTAAAAAGGACTAGGTCGCCCACAATGGCATAAGTGTCTTAGGAGGCTTAAATTCTAGATTCAATAGTATTCCCAGCCTCCAATCGATTCTACAACTCATTTCCAGGTGCACCCCTTCACTTCTCTTGATTTATGTAGCTATTTGTTTATGTTTCTTAGGTCATTTGCATATCATTATATGTTTTCTAGCACACCCACATTCTTTGGGTTTTACATTCATAGTTAGATTTTATTTTTATTTTATTGCATTTAGGCACATCACACACACCTCACATCACAAGCCCTCAATCTTTGAATGAAATCACCAAAAAATCAGATCATTAGGTGAAAGAGATCCCTTCTTCCATCCAAGCTCCTAGGTGAAAAACCCTAGGGGCCTAATTTGGGGAATCCTCTTTCCCTTTTAACATATTATCTTTTTTGGTGGTTTATTTTGGTGAACCGAACACCCGCATACCCTCTTCTCTGATTTGGAGTTCTTTCTCATCCTAGGTTTGCATTGCATTGCCTTTTTGCATTGTTTAATTTGTATTCTAGGGTTTCAAATTTTGCATTAGTGAAAGTGAATATAGATTGCATTTTTGCATCTTAAAACATCAATTATTTCTGAATTTTTTATTTTCATGTTAGATCTACATTATACAACACATAAACAACCTGCACTCTTCAAAATCCTCTGCAAAAACTACAAAAATCACTAGGAGGAGTAAGTCACCATCTTGGGCGACCTAGTCCCTTTAGGCTTCTGAAACTGCCTTTTATAGAGCTAAAAACCGTATTTTTCTACTTTTTTTTATGCCATTACCTTGCTATATTAACTAGTTGTGTTTCTGTTACATGTATTTTATTAAAAATAACTTAAATTATCTCATTTCATGCATTGCATATTTTCAATTTTTCATATACTACATTTATTTTTATATTGCTGCATAGTGTAATTCGATAATTACCTTGTTTCCTATCTAAAAAAAATCATTTCAACATTTTAGTTTAAATAATTGCATTGCATTCTCTTCCCTCTCTCCTCTTACCATGTTTTCTTTTAAAGGATATGGCTTTGATTTGGTTTCAATTGGATTTTATAAATTTAACATTCCTTCTTATGAGTTCAATGTAGATTACAATAATGAATTCATTAAAGAACATGTTAATAACCAAAACATTGACTCTATTCTTAGCAATGTATTACCCCTCAATCAAAATCTTTGTGTTGGTAATCATAACAATCATACTTGTGCTTCTCCTTATACCTCTTCTATTAGTGATGAAGGTATCTTGGTGCAAGAAGCTACAAGTGTTGAGGGTTGTGATTGTACCTCTCCTCATCCCCCTTTTCCAACCATTAAACAACAAACATTTCTTGACACCACCTTACATAGTCTCTCTAACCATAACCATGACAATCAACCTTGCCCTTCTTCTAATATCCCTCCTTGATGCCAAGAGGATAGGTCAGTGTTAGAAAATACACCTATTACAAGTCATGTAACTCTTGACCTTCCCTTCCGTAATGCTCCTACCATTTAGGCTAACCTATATGACAACCCTAGTGGTCCTTCTCTTGATGCCTCCCCCCTTGTGATAAAGCATGTTATGAACCTCTCCCAATCTATCATACTAGGGTAGATGGTATGGAATAAAAGAATGAGAGCTTTGAAAATCAAATATAATATTCTCCTCATACTCCCACCATTCTTAATCCCATCATTGATCATTTCCATACTTGTGATGAATTCATTTTAGAAGAACCGATCCTTGCATGTCAAGAACATGCAGCTTGTAGTTCTCCTAAAATATCTCCTCCTAGAGTAGATATCACACTGTAAGACAAGGATAAAATTGAATCTCCTTGCCAAGGGGATGTTAATATTATTCAACGTCAACTCATCCTCCATCCCCCTCCATGCAAACCTAAACCCGAATTAACTCTCTACCCACCTCAGACTAATGTATTGCAGCAACCGAGTCATAATACCATTGCTCATACACATTACACAAGAAAAATAATATGATCCCAACAACCAACTGTGGACATCAAAATCTGCAAATGGTTAGCACAATTCCAATATCCTCATAGAATAATACAACATTCTTCAAAATAAATGACAACTAATTTAAGTATGCAAAGAAGACATGAAGTATATCTATTCTATGGTGGATTGGTGCTCCTTGAATATGTGAAAGAGCCCTTTCCCAATCCTTGATAAGCAAGATTTCCAAGATGATGATATAGACAATGAGATGCTCTTGAGCTCAAGTTGCCTATAGTGGAAACCCTTTCAAATGTGGATAATGAAGAGCAAGATTGATTCTCAAATGAAGAGAGTAACCTTGCCTCAATATATGTTCTTTTTTGAAGGAGAGAAGCCTTCAACTTATAGTTGAACTTGAAGGGAGGAGAGGCCAAATTGATGAATGTGGGATCATTCATGGGCCAATGACAAGATGCCACTTGTCAAGGTGTGAGAGGGTGAGGAATGTGAAAGTTTTGACCAATGTGCCAATTTCAAATTTGAATTTGCATGAAAATACATGTTTAGGGGGGATGAAAGGTGCATTAAATGCCAACTTTGACTTGTGCAAGTGACATGTAAGAGCATTTAATGCTTTGTTGGAAGGGACAAATCCTTTGGAGGGAAGATTCAAATTGGAAGAATATTCCATCTTGATGCCCTTTTGAAAGTAATTAGAAGAATTAATAAATCAAATAAATGATTTATTGGTACAAGTGGGTGGGTTAGTTGAGAGTTTGGATTTGACTCAAGTTGAGTCAAAAGCTAGAGAATGACTGATTATGATTAGAAGTTAATTAATTTAGATTAATTAACTTGGAGGATTTTAGAAGTTTTAAATTTGATTTAAATCAGTTTGATTTATTGAATCAAATAAGAAGAAATTTAGGACTTAATTAAATAATTTGATTTATTTAATTAAATATGATGAACCTTAGGGAATTAATCAATAAATTTTTTTGACTGATTAATAGCAGAATTGAATGTTAGTTAGAGCGAGATGCATGGTGTTAGGTTTATGTGTCTACACCAACCTCCACTTCCCTACCTTCATCCCCTCCCATTATTCATGTCGCCCATCGTTTAAACTCAATCCTTAGGGACTATGACCTTGTTGATCAACTAAGCAATACGCTTGCCAAAATATCTTTATGGGAACTTATTCAAGCCTCCCCTTACTATCACAATATGATGCAAAATTCCTTACAACAAATTCATGTCCCCTATAATGTGAAAAAAAATGACATAGCATCTATGATTCAAGGCTTGAATGCTAACATTGTTTTCCATTAAGGTGATCTCTCTCCTTTGGATGTGCAAAAACAAGCTCAAGATTTCATGATCATATCTCAATACAAACGCACAGGGATCAAGTAAACCCTTCTTGATAATGGCTCTATAGTTAATGTGTGTAGTTTCAATCTCTTGGATAGGCTCCACATCGATAAATCAACCATTCAACCTACCTCCTTATCTATTAGTGGATTTGATGACAAAGGACAAAATCCACTTGGTGTGATCACTTTTCCTCTTATAGTTGGAGTGGCCACATTAGACACATTAATCCATGTTATGCCTAATGATATTTCATCTAACCTCATCTTAGGTAGGCCATGGATTCATTCCATGAATGGAGTACCTTGCACTCTTCATCGTAAGATGAAGTGCATCGACAACAATAAAGTGTACACACTCGATGTTGATCCTAAGCCTTACAGTGCCTTACACCTTGAGAAAAAAAAATCCAAACCCTTCCCCACTTCAACACCCACCAAAAAAGTGGAACCTATACAACCATAGTCCTTAGATGATGATTGGGGTTCCTTAGACTTCACCCCTCCTTTACTAGGAGAATCTAAGATCACCAACAACAACTCTAAAAAGGGAAGCATATTCTTATCCACACAAGACTCAGTTTATCCTTCCACAACATCCACCTCGACTACCTTAACCAATGAAGCAACCAATGAACCCTCACCCAATTCAAAAGTGTTGAAAAATCTATATGGAAAAGGTTATGAGCTCATGACACAACTTGGCTATAGTGGAAAAGGTTGTGGTTCTAATGAACAAGGTATCTACAACCCTATTGAGCCTCATACGCAAAGAACACATCATGGTCTTGGTTATTTTCCTATAATCAAAATTACTAAGACTTTACCTCCCATCAACCCTATCTAAAATGACACTTCTAACCCTACCTTTCAAAGAGATACTTTGCATGCAATGCAACACACAAATAACTCTTTTCTTAATGCCAATGTCATCTTGCATAATACTATTGATTCAGATTTTACACACTCCTCTAAAGGAGTATACAAAATCTCACAATCTATAGTGCCTTGCGTAGGTATGACATCTTACACTAAGAAATACCCTTCTTTCTTAAAAACCAAAGGAACACCTTCTCCCCTCAATCAATAAGGAATCTTGTTGAGACTCCTCCAAGATCACTTGATCTCTCTTCCTCCCAGAACTTGAAAGAAATTTCAAACAAACATTCCTTTTGTGCCTACCACCAATTTCATGGTCATCACACTAATGAGTGTAAGGCCTTGAGTTGTAGAATCCAACATCTTAAGGAGTTTGGTGTTCTTCCATCTATGGGGTCACCTCAATCCTCTAATTGATACCAATTTTTACTCTACCTTGCATCTCATCAATCCTTTTGGCTCACTCTTGTCCTGCACTAAGTGGGGGCAAGAGGTTAGGTAGCATTTTCCCTCGTATGTCACTTGTCATTGTCTCTTTCGACTACTCATTAACCTTTCATGAACATATAAGAGAAAGATTGGGATGTGGATGACATGTCTTAAGTTGACTCGCATGTGACATACACTCCTTTTCATGATGTAGCTTATTGGATAAATATGACATGGCATAGGGCTTTCCGAACAAGCTCTCATGTCTTCCTCTTCTTCTAATTTAAAGAAATTGCTCATAGTACTGTGTTTTAAAATTCCTTAAAAATGGGGGCATACATTACCACTCAAATTTTATTGTGCAATTTTTATTTCTTGCGATCCCCTCTCTTGAAAAAATTATGTACAATGTTGCTCAAGATGAGACATTTTCATTTTTCCTCTTTTGCATACAAGATGAGTTATTCCTCTCTTGGATGCAAGATGAGTCCATTTTCACTTTTCCTCTCTTGGAGATCTTTGAGACATTAAACATGATGTTCCTTAAGATGAGACATTGCATAAACAAAAGGAGAATCCCTTTGAACAAAATCACTTCAAAAATCATTTTCTTTTGTGGCACCTTATAAATGTTATCACGAGGTATAACTTTGGTATGGTTTGAGCAGGAAGCCCAACCAGCGGCATGAATTTCCCATAGCCACCTTTGTGTGTGTGAGTACATACTAGTCGTGTGTATGTTTCTCACCTTCTTCGGGACAACTCACCCCATAGACAACTTGATGTTTTGTGGCCCCAGAGTGAACACAAATCTCCCTACTCTCTTCATACTAATATTCATCATTGCATGATCAAGTATCTCATTTTTCTACGATGCATTCACCCTTGAATGTGTCTTTGGCATTGATGTCGGCTTGAATTAGAATCTTAAATCTTGGGGGCTTGACAACCTCCTTCTTCTTTTTCATTCTTCACCATCTACATTGGGCTACTTTAGTGTGAGTTTGAAGCAAGTTCATATCCTCACTAAAGTGGGGCCTAAATGTGTCACCAAAAAGTGTAGCCTTCAACACTTTTCACTCATTTGGAACCTTTCCTATGGATTTTGGATCTTTTTAAGCCTCATTTTACCCCTTTCCAAGCCTTGTGCCAATATTTTGTAAGGTGTTGTAAAACATTTTCATGCTTTCCTAGGCTTGTCATGACCAAATCAACTCTTTCTTATGTTATAATGACCCCTTAATGCACATGCATGCCTTAATTTAGTGTGTTTTCATGAGACAATCCCAAAATGCAACAATAATCATACCTTGATCCTCGACAACTAATGAAAATTTCCTAGGTGGACTAGGTCACCACCTTGGGTGACCTAGTCCCATGTGGCATAAAATTCAAATTTAGCTTAATATTCTTTCGGGATTTTGTTTCTAAACCCCTAAGGTCGGCCTGTCTGGTGTTATTTCAGGAAAATTAGAGCACAAATTCTATAAATTAGGGTTTTTCCCCTCATTTTGCACCTCCTAGGCTTCATTTTTCTTCTATCTTCTCCTCATCTCTCCTTCTTCTCAAGCAAGCCAGGGTTTAAGTAGTATAAGTCATCAAGATATCTCTTAAGAAGCATTCAAGGGAAGAATCCTCCATTGCTACAACACAAGATCTATCATCAACGAAAGGTAAACTTAATTTATTTCATGCTTCATTAATTTCATCTTTTTGGTTTGATTACTCAAAAGGGGTTTAACTAAGGCAAACCCCTAATCCCTAAAAATCAGCAATTTTTCCCTCTTAGTGTGATTTGTAGGTCTTGTATGCAGATTTGGAAAAGAACCAAGGTGGAAGAATTTTCATCAACTCATCCAAGCTCTTCAAGGTTTGAGAAACCCTAGTTTTAGCTTAGAGAACACTTGCAAACCAAAATCTTCACTTTCGGGACCTAACACCTAGAGGAGCAAAAAGTATGGACCAAGGGCTTCCATTTCCATTCTCTGGTTTTCACAAATTCAAAAGAGGACCAAGTCACCAGCAATGGTGACCTAGTCTCACTGAACCTATTTTTCAGGTATTTTGGTAGATCTAGATACCCTTTTGGCCAAAATGGGCTCTAGAGCAGTTTTCTAGAATTTTCCCTAAAAATGACTAGGTTGCCTAGAATGGCGTAAGTGTCCCAACAGGCTTAAATTCCAAATTAATTAGTATTCCCAGCCTCCAATGTAGTCTAAAACTCATTTCCAGGTTCACCCCTTCACTTCTCTTCAATTTTGTAGCTATTTATATATGTTTCTTAGGTCATTTTCATATCATTATGTGTTTTCCAGCATAACTGCATTCTTTAGGTTTTACATTCATAGTTAGCTTCTATTTTTAGTTTATTACATTTAGACACATCATGCACACCTCACATCACAAACCTCCAATATTTGAATGAACTCACCCAAAAATCATATCATTAGGTTAAAGATAGCCCTTCTTCCATCCAAGCTCCTAGGTAAGAAACCCTAGGGGCCTAATCTAGGGAATCCTCTTTCCCTTTTAGCATATTATATTTTTTGATGGTTCACATCCTATGTCTTTACATTACATTTTAAGTTTTCATAGCTTCTATTAAATTTTATTTATTATAAATAGCATTCATTGCACTTGTGGATAGCATTAGACTTTTGCAATTATCATTTTGTGCATTCGTTCCTAGATTATTTAGAAAATGAAAACAAAAAATTAACATCACAAGAAACCACTCAAAAAATTCTTATATCGTCCAATCCCTTTAGTAGTTATGACTTGGACATGTTATATGAAGCCCTTGATGACTTCATCTCTCCTAGATCATCCACTAAATCTTTGTAAAAAGAGGATGCAAGCATCGATAATCATATAATTATAATTTTTCTTCCCCTGATATCTCTCTCATTGGTGATGAAGGTATCTTGGTCAAAGAAGACATAACCATTGAAGATCATGAAATTCTTGGTTGTATTCCCCCTACTCCTCCCCCTTGCGAAGACATTATGACACACACAACTAAAATTATGACCATTACCTTACCTAGTCTCCATAACAATAACAATCCAACTTGTTCTTCTTCTAATACCCCCCCTCAATGCAAAGAGAATAGTTTGGTATTAGAATATATATACCTATTACAAGTCTTGAAACTCTTGACCCTCCCTTCCCTAATGCTCCTACCCTTTGGAATAGTCTATTTGAAAATCATGATGGTCCTTCTCTTGATGCATCCCCTCCCTGTGATGAAACTAGATTACAAACTCTATCCATGGCATGTGGTGAACCTCTTCCAAGCTCTCCTACTAGCATACATAGTATGGAACAAGAGAATGAGACCTTTTAAAAATAGGGTAATCAAATAGAACCCTCTCTTAATCATCCCACTATTGATAATCCCATCATTGATCATTTTGGTACTTGTGATGAAGTCATTTTAGAAGAACCAATCCTTGAATGTCACAAATATGTGGTTTGTAGTTCTCCTAAAAAATCTCCTCCTAGGGAGGATATCATGATGCAAGACATGAATAACATTGACAATAATAATATTATGCCCTTACATGAAGATGCAAAGCCCATGTTAGACTCTCCTTCCCTAGGGGCTATTAATATTATTCAACCTCAACTCATCCTTTATCCATCTTCAAAAAAACCTCAATTTAAACTTATCCTTTACCCACCTCAACATAATTTTTTGAAGCAATCAAGTCATAGTAATGTTTCTTACACACATTAAACAAGAAATAATCTGTGACAACAACAACCAACCTGAACATCCTTACCTTTACCTAATCCCATATTACTTGCTACCCCTTTCTTAAATTCATACATTAGGGAGTATGATCTTTTCAACCAACTTAAGACTAAAATCCCATTATGGGACATTATTCAGGCCTCCCATCACTATCATAATATGATGCAAACAACCTTACAAAAAATTCCTATCCCTTCTAATACGTAAAAAACTGACATAGCAACTATGATTCAAGGCTTGAATGCTGACATTATTTTACACCAAAGTGAGATTCCTCCTTTGGAAGTGAAAAACAAGATGGAGCTTTCATAATCATATCCCAATACAAAATAATAGGAATAAAGTGAACCCTTGTTGACACTAGCTTTGTTGTTAATGTGTGTAGTGCAAATCTTTTGGATACGCTGCATGTGGATAAATCAAACATTCAACCTACCTCTTTATATATCAATGGATTTGATAGTGTAGGAAAGAAATTGCTTGGTGTGATCACTTTTCCTCTTATAGTTGGAATGGCCACATTTGACACATTGATCCATTTTATGCCACATTATGTTTCATATAATCTCATTTTAGGCAATCCATGGATTCATGTAATGAATGGGGTGCCTTCCACTATTCATCGTAAGATGAAGTACATCTACAACAACAAAGTGTACAAGCTTGATGTTGATCCAGAGCCATTTAGTGTCTTAAAACTTGAGAAAAACAAATCCACTCCCTTGACCACATCAACACCAACCAAATAGGTGGAACCCATGCAATGAATTCCCTTAGCCAATGATTGGGGTTCCTTAGACCTCACACCTCCTTTACTAGGACAATCCAAGATCATAAACAAAAACTATGAAAAGGCAACCATAGTCCTATCACCACAAGACTCAACCAATCCTTTGAAAGCATCCACCTCAACTACTTTATACAAAGAAGCCAACAATTAACAATCACCTAATCTAAAAGAACTGAAAAATATTTATGGAAAATTTTGTGAGCTTATGAAACAACTTGGCTATAGTAGAAAAGGATTTGGTGCTAGCGAAGAAGGTATCCTCAACCCTATCGAGCCTAACACGAAAAAAAACTAATTATGGTCTTGGTTACTATCCTTTTATTGAAATCATTGAGCCTTCATCCAACATCAAACCTATCACACAACATTCTTCTAAACAACCCTTAACACTCGTGCATCCTGAATTGATGGACACTAGTTTTGTCAAACGTGATCCTTTGCAACAATTGAAACCAACAAAGAAATCTTTCCTTAATGCCAATTTCATCTCACAAAACACTACTGATTTATATTTTATACACTCCTCTAAAGGAGCATACAAATTCTCACAATCTATAGAACCTTTCATAGGTATGACATTTTGTACTAAGACACATCTTTGTTACACGATAAAGGAACAACTTCTACCTTTGATCAAGAGGGTATCTTTTTGAGACTCCTCCAAGATCACTTGATCTCCCTTCCTCTACGAAGTCGAAATAAATTCTATCACAAGAATTTATTTTGTGCCTATCAAAGAGTGCATGGTCATTCTACTAATGAGTGTAAGGCATTGCGTAGTAAAATCTAACATCTTAAGGAGTTTGGTGCTCTCCCTTATGTGGGGGATAAACATTCCTCTAATTGATACTAATTTTGACTCTACCTTACATTTCATCAATCTTTTTGGCTCACTCTTTTCCCGTAGTAAGTGGGGATAAGGGGTTCGTTAGGATTTTCCTCGTATGTCACTTGTCGTTGTCTCTTTTTGCTAGTCGTTAACCTTTCATGAATGTATAAGAGCAAGCTTGGGATGTGGAAGACATGTATTAAGTTGACTCACATGTGACATACTATCCTTTTCATGATGTAACTTATCAGAAACATATGAATTGGCATAGGGATTTTCGAACAATCTCTCATGTCCTCTTCTTCTACTTTAAAGAAATTTCTCATAGTAATGGTGTTAGCAACTGCGGTAAAGTGGGTTCATACATCGACACTCGCATTTTAATGAGCGATTTCCTTTTTCTTGCAATTCCGTCTCTTGGAAACATTAGGTACAATGTTTCTCAAGATGAGACATTGCACTTGTCCTCTCTTACAAACAAGATGAGACCATTTTAAATTTTCCTCTCTTGGAGATATTACGCATGATGTTCCTTAAGATGTGACATTGCACGAACTAAGAAAAATCCCTTTGAAAATTTCAAAAATCATTTACAAAAGTCATTTTATTTTGTGGCTTCTTATTAAAGTTATCAAGAGGTATAACTTTGGTATGGTTTAAGTAAGAATCCCATTCCAGTGACACAACATTCCCCATAGCCACTTATGTGTGTGTGTGAGTGCATATTAGCCATGAGTATATGTTCCTCACATTTTGGGAATTCTCACCCAATGGAAAACTAAAATTCTCATCACCCTACAATGAGTACACATCGTTTTGGAAAAATAGCCTAGATGTGATCCACAACTAGCTAGGGGTGATCCCACAAAGCTAGTTTATAATTTTTGGGAGATTCTGATTTTTGCTGAAATCACATATTTTTAGAAAACATAATGATTTAAGCCCTAAAATTATCTGACCATATAAGGTGTTTTATCATTTGGATTCCTCTTTCTCTTAAATTTCTATAAAATATATTGAAATAGTATTGAACAAACTCTAATGAGTGTAACCGGTTGTCACTCAAATAAAAATTATACTCCCTCAAAAAATTTCTATCATCCTCTATGTTATTATCTGCATGTCTATAGACAATATGGACAAACATAGCTACTTGCACTGAATTATAATATTGTGATTGAATTTCCTTTTGCAGAGCTAGAGTATAATTTTCTACAAAATCAACCACTAAAATTATAGTACCAATTTGAAATATGTTTCTACATGCACGAAATTTGCCATCAATCCATCGAGCATGTTGAGAGTGCATGACATATTTTGGTACAATATTATTCTTAAATTCTAACGTGAATGCATGCACACTAACTTTTTCTGTAACTAAATCACAATGCTTTCCAATATTTCCATCTTTTAGAGAATAGTTAACTTTCTTAATTTTTTTAGCATCCACTAATTATTTTCCAAAATTATTATCAACACTTTCATGCATGCAAACTCTTAAGAATGAGAGATTTCCACAACTAGTGCATTGTCTAGAAATAGAAGAACTTAAATAAAATAATTTTCCATTGGATCTTTCAAAAACAAACTTGATATAAACTCCCTTATTTTTTCAAGTGGTATATTAATACCACATTCTTGTGTAATCATGTTAGTATGCAAAATACAACCTATATATCAAAAAATATCATAAAAATAATGAAATTGAAAAATAATTTAACAACAACAAGATATTCTTTCGTTATTAATTTTTACATACCAAGATTTACATTTTTCAAAATACCTTTGACTTATTTTGATATTACCAGGTAACACTAAATCACCGCAATTTTTTTTATAAAATTCAATTTGTGTTGTATCTAATAGGTTTTTTGGATGAGGATCACAAACTTTGGACCCCGCCCTTAATTTTAAAACATATCTTGCATTACATGATACCATAGTATTATCATGCCAATATTTTTCAATAAAAGATTTAATTTCAACATTCAATTTCATATCAAACCTTGGGAGTCAACCACTGAAACTCCAATATTGGTTGATAGGATCATTTTCTATACTTTCTCTTCTTTTTGGCTGCTCTTAGCAATATTTTAGGATGTATTTTTAAAACTTCACTAATATTTCTTATCATTCTTTTATTCAAAGTTGCTTTATTAACTATAGTAGTTTTTATAGCTCCTCTTGATGCATTCTTATCTTTAAATCTAATATTTTCAGCAATAGACTGAATAGCACTAGCAATAGTAGACATGGCATATTTTATTGATTGATCTTTTCTTCTTTTTTTAACAAAAATTCCAAAGTTTTTCATTACGTTTCTCATTTTTTCGTATTCTAATTAATTTTATCATTAGTTGACATTGAACTGAAATTGTTTTATGATAAAAAAAATTGATTGTATAGTCTATCACCATGTGTTCTTATTTGTCTCCAATAAATATTACCAAGAAGATTATCCAAAACATCACTTTCAGTTTAAAACAAAAATATATTCAAAACTATTTTCATTTTCATCTTCATTTTCATTTTCATTTTCATTTCCATTCTCCTTTTCATTTTTGTTTTCATTTTCATCTTCATCTTCATTTTCATTTTCATCTTCATCTTCATTTTCATTTTCATTTTCATTAAGAATATTTTCATTTTCATTTTCAATAAAAAAATAGTTTTCATTTTCAATTTCAATAACAAAACAGTTTTCATTTTCATTTTCAATAAAAATATTTTCATTTTTATTTTCAACAACAATTCGACTCAAATCTTGAACTCTATGAATATTATCAATGTCAACATTGTGATATCTAGAATTTTCTAAATTTCTAATAAACACCATTTCCATGAGGCTCAAAGGTGGATTTGAAGATGTACCTAGACTTGTGCCTATTAAAACATTCTACATAGCATTGGAAGGGATATTTGAAGACATACTACGAGTAGTTTGTATATTTGTATTAGTTTCAACATTAACCTCTTGCAAGTTTGCATCATCTACATCCATGTCTTAATTATTTTATCTTCAATAGTTGTGCAATTAGATGCTTCACCATCATTCATTGATCAGATTCTCATTCTTCTTTCTCTTTGTATTTTTTTCTCCTTCTCTCCCTTTGCTTGAATTTCTTTAGGGGTCAATACCTTCCTATCTTTCCTCTTATTCTGACATTGTGATCCCATGATTGATTTTTTTTTAAGTATACACAAATGAATGTCAAAATCTTGAGAGTCTTCCTTGTTTATTCCTCCTTCAAACAAGTAGTAATTGAAAAAAATTCCTCTTCCTCTTACAAACAAGTAGCAATTGGACAAAAATCCTCTTCCTCCTTCAAACAAGTACCAATTAAACTAAATTCCCCGTCCTCCTTCAAAAAAGTAAAAATTGCACAAAATTTATCTTCCTCCATCAAACAAGTAGCTGAATCAAACAAAATTTCTCATCCTCCTTTGAAAAAAAATAGGAATTCAACAAAATTTCTCTTCCTCCTTCAAACAAATAGAAAATAAATAAAATTCCTAGATTTCTCCTTTTAAAACAAATAAAAAATGCACAAAATTTCTCTTCCTCCAAACATGGAGCTCAATTAAACAAAAAATTTGATCCTCCTTTGAAAGAAAATACGAATTCAAAAAAAAATATCTTCCTCCTTTGAAAAGAAATAGAAATTCAAAAAAAAATCTCTTCCTCCTTCAAACAAGTAGCAATTAAATAAAAATCCTCTTCCTCCTTTGAAAAAAAGTAGCAATTGAACAAAATTCTTTTGTCATAGCGTCCCAATGATGCATCCTTTCAAATTTGAAAAAAAATCACAACTTGAAGAGCTTCAACAAGACAAAAGGTGATAGAAATAGAGAATATCTCGCAGTCAACTATACAAAATGATTCTCAGACCTGAGATGCCCCTTTTTGATAGTAAAATAAAAAATATTGGTAAAAAATAACTCAGGATCCCATTTCTTAAACGAGATCCTGAGTTAAACAAATCAAGATCCTATTTATTAAACGTGATCCTGTTTCATTTTCAACCAATCCGCTAATAAATGGGATGCCATTCCATTTTCAATAGGTGAATTGGAAACATGATCCTATTTACTAAACAGGATCTTGTTTATATTACAAATGGGATCCCGTTTACTAAACGAGATCCCATTTATGTTATAAATGAAATCCTGTTTAGTAAACAGGATCCTATTTTTTAAAAATTGAAATGTAGGCTGGATATTTTTCTTTGTTGAAAGGTTCGAGAAAAGGTTTGGCGATCTGAACTTAGGCCCTAGACCTGGTTTGACTTGCAAGTTGAAGGTCCTAGCAATGTCACAAAAAATACTGAATTTGGGCATACATTTAAAGGCTTTTTTTGTAGAGTTTTTTGATGAAATTAAAACCCATTATAGATTAGAAACTATAGATTCCAAATACATATTTTTTTTTACAATTGGATTATTATTTTTATTTTTCATTTAACTTCTGATTAAACAAGTCCATAAACTTGAACTATCGAGGGTTTTTAGTATTTTAATAACTTTTTGTCAAGATAACATTTTCATGAACAAATTGCACAAAATCATACTTCGGACAACTCTTTTCAATTTTTAAAAAAATCAAAAAATAAGAAGTTTAGGTCATCTTATACGTGGTGTACATAACAATTTTTTAAAACACCAAATAATGCCAATAAAAAAATTAACAAAAAAAAAATCAATAAAAAAATATGAAAATCATGTTTCAGTGAGTTAGAAAGGATTTATAAAAATATGATTATTTAGGTCAAAATATGGATGATGTACATGTGCATGGTATGGTTAAAAAATGATTTTTAAACAATAGTTTTTAGAAACTCCTATTGAAAATTAATTTGTATCATCTTGGTATTGAAATAAATTATATATTTGGAAACTAGACTCTGAGTACTACATTTTATGATCATTCACCTTTTTCAAGATTCCATCTCTAAGTGCTTCAAATTTTAATGTCAAATGTGTTGAATTCTGAAAATTAGGGAAAACACTTCCACTAAATGGCCTAAAAAGTCAACTCAACTTCTTGCCAGCACCCTATTTTTTTAATTTTGATGAACTTGAAATTATTACACTATAAGACTTCTAATTTGGAGAAACTTCAAACCCTTGATCTAGGATTTTGTATTAGTTTGCATTGCATCTCATTTAGGTTTTTCTAGATTGCATTAGTTTGCATTTTATGTATATTTTTAAAATTGCATTTTACATTCTTTAAAATGTAAAAAGGAAAAACAAATCTTTTTATACATATTGCATTCATTTTACATAGTATTCTACATATTAGTGCTTTCTAATCATTTGCATTAGAAAATTCAAACAAAATTACATCTAGAAAGTTATCATTTTTTTTGTTTGTCATCAAATTGCACTTGCATTTCGTCATAAAATCCTAGAAATCTATAAATGAAAATATCTTTTTAAAACCATAAACATCAACTAAAAACCCCATATATTAATTTTTTCAACCCCTATGCAAGGACCCATTTCCCTAGGGAAATTTTTTCCTTATACAAGGGTATGTGCAAGATCATCATGGAAAAAATAAGCCCTTAAAAGGCGATGAAAATTCAGAAAATTAGAGTTGGGCATCTTGACATAAAAATTTGAATAAGTTATCTATATTATTTCAAAAATATGTAAGAATAGAATTTGTAGAAAATTGAATTTAGTTTATAAACTACTATGTTTTTTTTTTGTTTTTTAAATCTATTTGGTGAAAATTTAAAATTTTAATGTAGTAGTACTTAAATTTCAGGGAAAAAATAAGAAGTAGGTGTCTGTCTAACCACCCTAACCACAATAAAATTATAATATTTTTCTATAATATTTTAGATATAAGTAGAAGAATCATGTCCCGATGTCATGCATATTTTTTTGTAATTATTTTTCAAGAAAATAATTAATTATTAATTTTTTTTTTAAATATAAAAACACATATGTCTGACCACCTTAAGTTGTTCAAAACTTCATGAAATTCAATTATTTTTTATAAAATCCTATAGTATGTGAAGCATAGAATGTGATGCATGTTTCAGATTCAAAAAATGTGATACCATTTGAAAGCTATAGATGTTTTTCAATCAGCCTATCAATCAGGACTTTAGTCATAATTCAAATAGAAAATCAATATTAATTATTTATTGAATTCAAAGTAAAGCATAATGTATATTGGTGGAAAGTTGAGAATCTCCTTTAAAAACTTTTTTCATTTCATCAATTCTAGGTAAAAAAAAAGTCATCAGCCACATGGGCCATCATATCACTTACATATTGCCACTTTTTGGCCCATCATGATCCTGCACATACCCACAAGTTATTTTCTAAATTTCTGGACATAAGTCTATCTTTTTTTTCTTTGTTTTTGGTTTTTTTTAGAACCTAGTTTATGTTTCTGGAATTATAGTTTTATGAATTTTTTTGCATTCAAGTTAATTCATCAAAACAAGTGCATTGTTCAAATATAAAATTTACATCCAAAAGAAATCATTTTTAGTTTCTTGCATTCAAAAATTAGAAAATTCTTGCATGTTATATCTTTTTACATTATTGCATTGTGCTTCCTATTTGTGGATTTTTGATACATTTGTTTAGTTCTTTTTATCTATTTTGGGTGCAAGTTTAGTTTGTTGAAACTTGTACGAGTATGACAACCTAGTTTCTTGTTGCTAATATTTCAATGAGATGTAGTTTGAGACTCATGGCATCCCATGCCAATACATTCAGTGTGGATCTTGGGTTTTCTAACTCTTTTAGTCATAGTGTTGACACTAGTCAACCCATGTTGGAACACATACCTAAAATAGCATGTCCTATGACCTCCAATGATATTGATGTTGAAATTATTGTTTCTCCCATTCCTCAAGAAAAATTACAAAAAAATTGATAAAGCCTTAGAAAAATTTCAAAACCTTGTGAGTGCTAAATATATTATTGGTATTGTGGTCTCTATCATGGATAACATGAGGAGAATTCTTGATAATGAAATAGGAATAGAAATTATGCGAAGCTTAGCTCATATCATTGATGGCCATGTCCCCACAATGGCTAGTTGTACTCAAACTTTGGGATACACTCAAATTCCTCTCCCTACAACTATGACCTCTATAACTACATACAATCATTCAATTATTACTACAAGATAACCAACTAGCAACATCAATCCAATATTGGGTATGTCCACTAGGAGTCCTTTTAGCTTTTTAAACTCAAACATCATATCTCTTAATCCATCACCTCTCACAAACTTGAAATTCACTTGTCCTAAAAACACATATACACCTCCACCTTATTTACCTCCATCTCAAAACACAACCAATTATTTGGTCCTCAACCAAATTTTGCAAAAATCAACAACCCTCCAACAACAAATTTCCACATTAAACCGAAATCAAAATGGCCTACCTTAACAATATGTCAAACACAACCCATTGTCATTGGAGATATTGAAAGAAAGCTATCACAAGACATAAAGATCCTAGATTTGATAAATATGGTGGTAAAGGAGATCCTAGCAACCATGTCCCAACATACACTTCCTTATGTAGTGACTTCATTTTTTAAGATAAGCTCTTGGCTAAGCCTCTTCCTAAATCATTGAAATTCACAGCCTTGGAATGGTTTCATTCCCTACCAAATAATTTAATTAGTTCTTTGAATGAACTTTTTGATGCCTTCCTCAACCATTTCGAAGTGCAAATTGGTCCTAAGATGGCCTTACCTGATTTAATGCAATGAAAAGAAAAAAACAGATGAAAATTTCACTAATTTCATAGCACATGATATCAATACTTTACTCACAAATCAACATTAAGATTCCTGGTGTTGATCTTCAAAGAATGTTCATTGAAAACTTGGATGTCAGTATTCAAGATAAGCTTGGGATGATGAGATTCATTTCTTTCACTCACTTGTGCATGTCTCTCTATGACTATCAAAATTTGGTTAGTCATCATGAAGTAAAAACTTCCTCCAACCGCCTTGAAAAATTTGAATTCGTACCTCATAATAATTTCCAACCTTTCAAGAAAATTTAGTGTCAAAAAATGTCGTTTACATTTTTACACTTGTTTGGGACCTTGTAGATTAATTAACCTAATTTTGGGGATAAGTAATGTTAAATTGAATTAAGGGCACCTTGATCTAGTGTTGTGATGTGTTTTACACATCCATATTAAGTCAGGGTCGTTTTTAAGCTAAATAAACTTAACTTTTCCTTAATTTAATGTTGTAAATTATATTCATTTATACCTTCACATTAAATTTAGGGCCCTTGGACCTAATGATGCCTTAATCTAGTGTTGTAATGTGGTGTACACATTCACATTGAATTTTGAGCCCTCTTGCATTTATGACCTTTATATTATCTTTAATAGGCCCCTGAGACCCTATATTGTGCATCCCAAACCATATTTCAACTAAAATCTTGACATATACATCAAATAAAAATAATTTTATAGCACCCCAACACTCTGGCCACCTAAAAACGCCCTGTGGGACCCATACACCAGGTGTGGCGTATGAGTCCCATTTGGCCCCTTTTTAGGGTTTTCAGTGGGAAAATTGGGCTTTAAGTTCAAATTCCATGAATGTCACCCTATGGGATCTAAGAAATGGGATATTGGATGGATTGCCTATATAAACAAGGTCTCAAATCATTATTTCATCAAGCCTACATGATATCAAGTCAAGAACTCAATAGTTAAGCATTCCAAGAATTCACAAGAGCTTTAAGAGAGTTTACAAGAGAATTTCTAAGGCATTCAAGGGCATATTTCTTGATCAATTATTACAGCACTTCAAGATCCATCATCATGTCAAGATTTTCAAGCATCAATAATGTTGTTGAGCTAGTGTTTTGATGTAGCATTGAAGATCTATTTGCAAGCATTGTTTCACATCCATGTTCAAGATCTAGATATACATTCTTCATGGTGACTTCATGTTAGATTTTTGATTTACAAGACATCATTTGAGATATCATTGTTCATGTTTCATGCGCTATGCTTCATGTTTCATTTCCTTATGTAATTATCTCATCATTTAGTATGATTACTTAGAAGGGGTTTGACCAAGGAAAACTCCCATTTGCTAATAAATAAACAATTTTTTCTCTCTCTACATGTGTGATTGCAGATCTACGTGTCTTGGAGCTTGAAGATCCATTGAAGATTAGGTTACAAGCTTGGAAAAAGTTGTAGTTGTCCCCTCATTTGCAAGGTTGTTATCTTCACAAAGAGTCATCTACATGTCCAAAATCAAGGTTTCAGGTCTGGAAACAAAGTGTGGCAGAGAGAGAAGAGATTGCCAGGGAGAAGAATTAGACCTTAACCTTCAAAAAAATCATGCTAGGAATTATACGCCACCTTGGGCGTATGAGTCCCAATATAGCCAATTTTTAGGGTTTTTGGAGATTCAGAATCAACACTGTCATATTCCAATTTTGGTGCAGAAAACCCAATTTGGGACTAAATATCCCAAACTAGCATATGAGTTCCAGTCAGCCTCAAAACTAGCATTTTGAGAATTTATAGTCCTCATTCAAGCCTCTACAAGTTTCTAGGTGCACACTTATGGTTTTATAGCCTTCTATTTTGATTTATATGCATTTCTAGGTCATTCATTCAAGTTTCATACATCACTACCTATTTAATTATTAGATATTACATTTCATCAGTCTTTTTAAGCCCTAGCTTGGTGGTGAATCCCTCTCTATCTTATAATAAGGCCCTAGAATAGCCCTATTGTTAGATCTCTTTACCCTTTCTTCATTAGATTGAGATCTCTAGGGTTTGTCCTTGAATGAGAGAGTGTGAGTTTTGTTATTCTATCTCCCAAGAATAGAATCATATAAAATTCCACCTTTCAGAAAAAAAAAAAAGGGCTTTATATAAATAAATCCACCACAAACAAATCAAAATGTTGAATCTCAAGTGACTTCTATAAAAACAACAAATCTATATATCAATTCAGGGACATGAATAGACAATTTATCCCATTACCCAATTTCCTTCATTCTACTATGTTGCAACTCTTGGGTAAGAACTAAGTCACCCATCTTGGCATAAGTGTCCCAATCAGCATCAATACCAAAATTTTGAAGATTCCAGAGCTCCTATTCATCAACCTTCAGTTTCTAGGTGCACCACTTTTGTCTCCTTCAGTCTTGTTATAGTTTGCATGCATTTTAGGTCATTCTTAGGACATTTTAGATAGTACTTTCAATACATTTGCATTATATTAGTTTATATTTCATAGTTAGTTCATTTCATTACTTTGCAACACTTAGGTACATTCCATTTCACACACACATCACACATATCAAACCCCTAATATTGAATGAACCCATAAAAATTTAAGGTGTGAAAGGAGAGGATTCTCTCTCTAGCTTCTAGGTGGAAACCCTAGAAGCCTTTGGAGAATTCATCTTTCACCCTATTTATTTTTGTGGTTCATTTTGTTGAACCCGTCCTTATAACACTTCTTTTTCACTCTGATTTTGCATTTTCATCCTAGGAAAAAGCTTGCATTGCATTAGGGTTTTGCAATGTCTTGCATTCTAGGGTTTTAAAAAAGTGCATTAGTGAAAATTTTATACTAGCTTACTTTTTTCATTGCATTTTCATTGAAAAAGTACAAATTTTTTGCATTTTCATTCTATATTTGCATTGAAAAAGCCTAAAAATTAGAAAAATCATTCAAAACTTTTAAAAAATTTCAAAAAAATCACTGTTGGGACTAACTCACCACACTAGGAAACTTAGTACTTTACACTATAATTTTTGGCATTTTCATAGCCTTTTTTGCACTTCTATTTTCTGTTTCTACATTTCTATATTGTTTTCTAGAATTTTAGTTATAAGCATTTTAGTGTTCTTTGTTTGTATTGCATTTGCACCCACCCTACATTTAGAAACCTTTGCATTAGTGTTTTGTGTCCTATTTATGATACCTTAGTGAGAAGAAGTTCAAGACTCATGGCATCTCATGACAATACACTTGTAGATCTTGGGTTATCTCAAACTTCCACTCCTAGTATTGGTAATAGTACACTAAGTCTAGATACTACCCTTCGTAACTCTCTACATTCAGGAAACATGAATATTGAACATAAACCTGATGATCTCCCACAAGAAAAGATATTTCACATCCATGCAAACCTAGTAGACCTCGAACATCAAGTGATCTTGGAAAACATTTCAGCCACTACCATTACTACCATAGAGAATATCCACCGCATGCTTGATAGTGATGAAGGTCTAGATGTTGTGAAGAAAATATTTGAGATATATCAAAAACATGTTCATTCCACATCTAGGGTCTCTCAACCAGCCACCCCATTGGTTAGCCAAGGAGGACCTCAAAATCCTCCTCCCTCAATGGTAGTCTCTATACCTACCTATGCCTCCCTTAACCTTACAACTACAATGCAGCCAATTAGAAATGTGATTCCTTCCCTTGGTATTCCTACTAGTATTCCTACCTCCTATGTGGCATCACATTCTTTATCTTCTTTCACCTTACAATCCATTAGCATTCAATTCACCTTCCCTACCACTACATTCACCCCATCACCACTTTCTCTTCCACCTAACACCACTTATATTGATCCTCTCATAACACAACTTTTCCCCACTATTTCATCCATGCAACAAAAAATTTCTACCATTAACCAAAACCAGAATGATCCACCCATATACTATGTTAGCAACAATCCCTTGTCCTTGGAAATCTTGCGAACCTTGATGCCACAAGAAATAGAAATACCTATATTTGAGAAATATGGAGGGAATGGTGATCCTTATAAAAAATTTAATGCTTACACTACTTTTGTGTAGTGATTTTTATCTTGATAATTTTTTGGCTAAACTATTTCCTAGGGCCTTAAAAGAAATTTCCTTGGATTGGGTTTCTTCCTTGCCGAAAAATTCAATTCATTCATTGAATGAACTTGTTGATGCCTTTATCAACCATTTACAAGTGCACATGAATCCTAAGAATACCTTGGTTGACTTGATGAGATGTAAGAAAAATAATTATGAAAATATAACAGACTTTATCTTACAGTATCAGTCGCTTTATTCCCAAATTGATGTCAAGACCCTCGATCCACACCTTCAAAGGATGTTTATTGAAAAATTGCTAACACACCTTCTTGACAAACTCACCATGATGAAAATTTCTTCCTTTATGAATTTATGCATAATGTTCTATGATTATCATTATTCGACTAGTAGTCGCAATACACAATCCACTTCTAGTCAAATTGAGAAATCTGACAATACCAACCAAAAAAAATATTATCCATTTAGAAAGCCAAATGAAGGGTTTTTACAATTTAACCCTCCTTAAAAAAACCCCTCCACCTATCCATAATCAAATAGTTGTTAAGACTGCAGTGCCTTTCATTTATGGAGATCCAAAATTAAACTTCACACCTTTGAAAGGAAAAGCAACAGTGTGGAAATGTTTTCCTAACGCTAAAACCACAGAGGAGAAGTGCAAAGACCAATTTTTAAAATAACTTCTTAAACATCTAAGATGAACAAACATAGTATAACAAGAAAGAAAAAATACACAGTCACAGAGATAACACTAGAATTACATGGGAAACCCTTACGGGAGAAAAACCCACCACACCAAGCTAAATCACTTTGTATTATAGTAAAATAATTTACATACAAAGTTACAGACTTCACTTGAAGATGTCAGCTCATAGTAGCATCCAGTCGACCTCCTCATATACATTCATAGTTACAATGCTATTCCAACATACTATGGAATTTAGACTCACCATCACCCCTTAGTGACTACTACAAAATACGTTAGACTATTGCAAGTCTTACATGTGTCATCTTACCAACAAACCAATCGAGTGCCTTAATTATACACCTTCCTTCTGAAAAATGAATCTGATCTCCTCCTGTCCAAGTCGCTCTACAATCATGCATAGGGCTTCCCAGGCATTTAATTCTATTTTCCATAATCAAATCTTGTCACCCATCGAAACATGTTTTGTAGTTAATGTGTTCACCACTTCAAACTTTAGCCAATTAGTCGTTCACCACATGTCACCTTGACATTCGTTCACCACTACCTATCAAGTCAGATCAATCAAACAAGCACCGAACACCTCTTACCATGCCATCGTAGACAAGTTAAATGACCCTCGTGATAGTGCATTTTACCACACTACTACCCAGCTCAGACACGACCTCTGCGATCTAGCGGTATACATACCACACCACCACGACCGAGAAAAGAGATTGTCATCATATGGCAGTAGGTGCTTGACCACCCGTCCACCACTAAGCTTAGCTCAACCCTTTGTGGTATGGAGGTAACTTCCATACTAACTGTCATGGCTTATCGTGCCATCGTGCCATGGTTGACAAGCCATCATGGTGTGGCGGTAAACACTTTCTCTAACTACCATGGTCTCACCGCACTACCGCTAAGCAATAGGAAGCCTCCCACAGTATGGTGGTAACATCACCCAACTGCCCATCCATCTGAATTTCACCGCGATAAGGAAGTAAACCGCCTGTCTGGCTATTGTCATTCACCGTACCACCACAGCCTGATTGAGAGACCATCGCGTAACCATTGGACTGAGCAAGGACCACCACAATAAGGTGGTAACACCACCCAATTGCGGTGCAAGTCACTAAGCCTCATGGTAAGGCGTTGAAGGCCAGAATTGATTGCAATTCACCAAGTCTTAAGAGGTTCAAGCTAGTAATTTGAGGCACCTTTTCCAACAAGCTCCCACTTGATGAAGATTTATTGGCTTTCTCAGACCTTTGAATTTACTGATGATCATAGGCCCCAAGGCCCATCGAACTGGCACACCAACTAAACTTGTATGTGTTCACTAGCTTTGTCAATGCATCTACGACATTCTTCAAGGTATCCACCTTTTCTAAACTAACCTTTTCATCCTCCACCATGTCTCTAACAAAGTGATATTGCACATTGATGTGCTTCGTTCTGGCATGGAAAGTAGGATTATTTGCCAGAATATTGGCACTCTAACTATCACAAAAAATTTTAATCTTCCTTGCATCAAAACCAGTATCAGAACACAAATGACTCAGCCAAATAACTTATTTGCAGGCATGTGTTCCTACCATGTATTCTACCTCTATTGTGGACAAAGTGACTACGGCCTACTACTTGCTCATCCAACTGACTGCACCACCATTTAACATGAAAGTGTATCCACTAGTGGATCTTCTACTGTCAATGTCCCCAGCCTAATCAGAATCCACATATCCATGAATGTTGAGTGTTCTTTGTGATGCAGCCTAATTACCATGGCAACACAGAGAAAATTTTGAAGTTCCCTTTAAATATGTAAACACTCTCTTCATAGCATCCCAATGTGTCCTTCCCGGATTTTCCATAAAACGGCTAAGTACTCCCACTACTTGGGAAATTTCTAGCCTTGTACACACCATTGCATACATTAAATTTCTAGCAACACTTGCATAAGGCAACCTAGTCATGTCCTCCATCTCAGTAGAATATTTTTGACAATATTCAATAGATAGCTTTGTTCCCTACAAGACTGGAACAACTAGCTTCTTACAATCATTCATACCAAATCTCTCCAAAACAATTTTAACATACTTACTCTTTCTCACCCAAAGCTTTCTACTTGTTTTGTCCCTAGTTATTTCCATCCCTAGAATATACCTTGTTGCACCTAGATCTTTCAGTTTGAACTTTGCAGACAACTAAGATTTAAGATCATAAGTCATAGACTTACTATTTCCAATGAACAACCTATCATCCATGTATAGGGTAATAATAAGCACATGATCATTTTCAGATTTATAATACACACAATGATTAAATTTTGATCTCACAAATCCCATAGACAACACAAAGGTGTCAAACTTTTGGTACCACATTCTAGGAGACTACTTCAAACCATACAAAGATTTTTTTAACTTGCAGACCAAATTCTCTTTACCTTTTTCAACAAAGTGCTTAGGCTGGGACATATAAATTTCTTCTTCTAGCTCTCCATGGAGAAATGTTGTCTTCACATCCATCTTCTCGATCTCTAAGTCATATGTTGCTGCCAATGACAAAATAAATTTGATAGATGCTAGGTTTGCTACAGGGGAAAATATTTATCCATAATCAATTCCCTCTACCTGGGAATACCCCTTTGCAACCAACCTTGCTTTATACTTTTCAACACTGCCATCTAGACTAGTCTTCTTCTTAAATACCCATTTACAACCAATAGGCTTTCACCCTTCAGGAAAAGGTACCAAATCCTAGGTTTCATTTATCTTCAATGATTCCATTTCTTCATTCATGGCTTCCAACCAGGAATTTGAATTAGACATATTAATTGCCTCTTTCATAGTCCTAGGCTCATTAGTGCTAGTAATCAAAGCATAGGCACAGTTCGAATCTAAGATAGAGAAACCATACCTATCAAGTTTTTTTATTTCATGTGTAGACCTTCTTACTAGCTGAGGTTATGGTTCTTCATCTTCAGAGCTCTCAAAGCTAATTGAACTCTCCTCAATTTTAGTTACACCATGTAGTTCCTCTTTTTCTAGAGTTTGAGGAATTTCAACTACATCATCCTTCTTTTCTCTTTTATTTGTCTCTAACTGTGGATCAACTATTGAAGGTTTCAGCTCACAAAATATTACACTTTTGTTGTACATAACCTTCTTAGTATCAAGATTCCAAAGCTTGTATCCCTTCACACCAATGCCATAGCTGATCAAGATACATTTAACAACCTTTTTCTCCAACTTTGATCTTTTCTAATTTGGAACATATGCATACGCCTGAAATCCAAAGACATGAATATGTACTAGAGAGGGCTTCTTTCCAGGCCATGCTTCCAAAGGTGTCTTTTCAACAAGAGCAAAACAAGGTGAATGATTTACCAAGTAACATATTGTAGCCACAGCCTCAGCCCAAAATGTTTTCTCCAGACCAGCACTACTCAACATACTTCTCACTCTCTCCATTAACATTATATTCAACCTTTAAGCAACTCCATTCTACTGTGGAGTATAAGGTGTTATTTTATTCCTTTTAATCCCATGCTCTTTATCGTAGCTTTTGAAATCTGTAGAACAAAACTCACCGCAATTATCCATCCTCAAACATTTAATTTTCCTTCCAGTCTTATTCTCTACAAAAAAATTAAACTCTTTAAACCGACTAAACACTTTTGATTTACTCAAGTAAGAAAGTATACAAATGCCCTTCTCAAAAAGTAATCAATAAAAGAAACATAATATCTAGACTTCAATAATGTAGGAGCATTAACTGGACCAAACACATTAGAATGAACATAATCTAGTACACCAAAAGATTTATGAGAACTCAAATAAAAGGAAATATAGTGTTGCTTTCCATATATGCAATGTTCACAAAAATAAAACTCAAGATTACAATCAACAAGCCCTTCAACAAGATTTTTATTTTTCAAGTTTTTTAAACCTTTCTCACCGATGTGACTGAGTCTATGATGCCACATCATGGTCTTCTCTACTAGGAGTTTCACCTCCAATTAATTTGCATCTAGAGGAGTGTCATTCTTCTTCTCTTCACGAGTATATTTTCTTGAATTTACAGAGATGTTGTTACATTGAACAGTTCATACATCTAGCTTGTAGAGAGTGCCAGTATGTACACCCTTAGTTAGCACCATTGTGCCTCTAGCCATCTTACATCCTTTACTCAAGAAAGAAACTTCCACACTAGCATCATTCAACTTATTGACAAAAAGTAAGTTATGAGCCAAACCTGGTATGTGAAGTACATCACCAATCCATTTGATTCTTCTGTTGGGGAATTGTATTTTGAATCTTCCTCGGCCAACAATCTCCAGTGTTGAATCACTTGCCAGGTACACCTTTCCACCATCATACTCTTCATACTTAGTGAACCACTCTTTATTAGACTTCATGTGAAAAGATGCACCTGAGCCAACCAGCCAGACATCATCTGATGCTTGAGTTTCCAAGCTGCAATGAAGGCATCTGCATCACTCTGACAAGAGTCATTATCTGAAGAGTTATTCTTCTTCTTCTTCTCCTTATAATCCTTTTGGATATGACCAAGCTACCCACAGTTCCAACATTTCACCTTGGAATTTTTACCAGGAGACTTTGATCTCCCTTCAAATTTGGATTTAGCTTTTTTTTCCTTCTTCTTGCCTTTCTCCTTTGATCTACCTCGAACAGTAAGGGCCTCTTTGGCCATCTCTGAAGACTTCCTCTGTATTTCTTATGATAGTAGTGAAGCAACCATGTCTTCCATCTTGAAAGTAGTGGTTGTACTTCCAATAGCCATTACAAGATGATCCCAAGTGTCAGGTAAGGAACATAAAAGAAGCATGCAATGCTCCTCCTCCTCTATCTTCACACCCACACATGCCAACTGAGAAAAACTCATATTAAATGAGTTCAGATGGTTTGCAATAGATGCTCCTTCTTCCATCTTCAAGGAGTACAACTTATTCCTTAGGAATAGCTTATTCACTAGAGACTTTCCCTGATAAATGCCACTAAGATTCTTCCATAATGAAGTTGCAGACTTCTCCTCATGAACATTCAGGAGTACAAAATCAGCTAGACTAAGTCTTATCAAGCCACTACCTTTTCTATCTACAAGATCCCAATCTTCTTGTTTCATACTTTGTGGCATAGTTCAAGACACAGCAACCCAAAGATCTCTATCCACAAGGAATTCTTCCATTTTGAGTTTCCATAACTCAAAGTTGCCACCATTGAACTTTTCAATATCTACTCTCTCAGATGTACTCGCCATCTCAAATAGAACTTGGTTCTAACTTTGCAAGACTCCCATTGGAACAGTATTAGCACCAAAAACCAGTCATACTAATAAGGATAACACAACTGGCCAGGCTCTGATACCACTTGAAAGGAAAATCAATAGTGCAAAAAAACTTTCCTAATGCTAAAACCATAGAGGACAAGTGCAAAGACCAGTCTTGAAACTAACTTATTAAACATCTGAGATGAACAAACACAGTATAACAGGAAAGATAGAAATACACAGTCATAGAGATAACACCAGATTTATGTGGGAAAACCCTTACGGGAGAAAAACCCACCACACCAAGCTAAATCACTTTGTATTACAGTAAAATAATTTACATACAAATTTACAAACTTCACTTGAAGATGTCAGCTCAGAGCAGCATCCATTCGACCTCCTCACAAATACATTCATAGTTACAATGCTATCACAACATACTATGGAATTCCAACTCACCATCACCACTTAGCAACTACTATAAAATATATTAGACTATTGCAAGTCTTACATGCATCATCTTACCAACCAACCAATTGGGTGCCTTAATTATACACCTTCCTTTTGATAGACGAATCCAATCTCCTCCTGTCCAAGTCGCCTTGCAATCATGCATCGAGCCGCCCAAGCATTTAATTCTATTTGCCATAATCAAATCTTGTCACCTACCAAAAACACATTTTGCAATTAGTGCTTTTACCACTTCAAAATTTCGCCAATCAATCATTCACCACGTGTTTCCTTGCCATTCATTCACTACTTCCTTTCGAGTTAGATCAATCAAACAAGCATTGAGCACCTCTTACCGCACCATCGTAGGAAATTCAAATGACCTTCGCAGTCTAGTGGTTCACATACTGCACCATCGCGACCGAGAAAAGAGACCATCGTGGTATGGCGTCAGGTGCTTGACCACCCATCTACCACCTTCACCATGCCACTGCCGAGCTTAGCTCAACCCTCTACAGAATGGAGGTAGCTACCATACTGACCATCATGGCTTACCATGCCATTGTCTCATGGCCGACAGGCCATCGTGGTGTGGCGGTAAACACTTTCTCTTACATCCATGGTCTCACCATACTACCATCAAGCAATGGGAAGCCTCCCATGGTATGGCAATAACACTGCCCAACGACTCAATCATCTGATGTTCACCACAATAAAGAGGTAAACCGCATGTCTTACCATTTTCGTTCACCACACCACTGCAGCGCGATTGAGAGACCATCGCAGTATGGTAGTAACACTGTGTAACCACCAGACTAAGCAAGGACCACTGTGGTAAGGTGGTAACACCGCCCAACCACGGTGCAAGTCATTGAGCCTCACAATAAGGCGGTGAAGGACATAACTGACTACAATTCACCAATTCTTAAGAAGTTCAAGCCAATAATTTGAGGCACCTTTTCAAACAACCTTTACTTGATACCCTCCATAATACAATGACTCAACTTTTATAACAACAAATGATTACCTTACCTACTATCCATGCACCCGATCATAATAATCCTTTACCCCCATCATTTAACTTCAATGCTTATTGCCACTTTCATAGACAAAAAGGACATGACATCGAACAATGTAAGCATCTTAAGCACCTTGTCTAAGACCTCATTGACTCGGGCCATCTATCTGATGCTGGTATTAATGATAAAAGCAATAAGTCTATCTCACCCCCAAACCAAAATTTACAAATTTTCACTAATCCTATGACTAAGCATAATATTTCATTTGTCAAAGCTAGTGAAACTTCATAGAATGATGTTATGAATGTTGATACATAAGATGAACATTTTGATCTTCTTCTGAATGCAACGCATGTCAAGCCTATGGATGAAATGGTAGGAACGATAGATGTTCTCCTTCATAAGGGCCAACCTAAAGCATCTCTTGATATTAATTTTTCCGCTCAAGACATACTCAAAAATCTCCCCGATGGTCCTCTCTACATAGTCGGCCAAATCTATGACAAGTGCACTAATCAGATACTAATAGATCCTACCTATGGAAAGAATGTGATCATGAAAGAAATTTTGGCACTACATGATCTTTATTAAGATGTTTATAATAAACCTAATGCATTGATCAAAAAACACAATGGTTTTGCTTGCCCTATGATTAGATCAATCACCCTCCCATTACAAATAGGCCCTAATACATTGGATATTACATTCTCTATCATCCCAAAATTGGACCAATTTCATTTGTGACTAGGCCATCGATGGTTGCGCTCAATAAAAGTGGTCCCTTTGATTCTTCACAAATGCTTGAATTTTCCCATTGACAATGATATATTCACCATCCACCATAGTATCTTTAATCCCTTGTCTTCCAAAGGAAAGTTTTCCTTAGAATCCTTTTGGCACGAGCCCATGGAGCCCATTACCCCATAAAGAGAAGTTTTTTTCATTGCTTATCAAAAGTTTAATGCTAAGAAAATATTTGAATTACCTCTTCAAAACATGTCCCTGTCCACTTCTGAAACTTCCATCCATGACGAAACTATGTTGCAACCCGAATCAGACCTACCTAACCAAACATCACCTAAAACCTCCTCTACATCATCTAAGAGGCCTAGAGATCAGGATAGTAATTCCATCCTACCTCCTTAGATAAAACAAGTTTATAAATCAAAGGAGAAAGTGATTAAGCAACCTATGGTTCATTCCATTCCTCCCCATAGGGATGAAAAGAAACCTATTGTTGATCAACCCACTCCTTCCCAAATGTAACTTGACAATAGAATAAAAATAGATCGAGGAGGTAGGGAGCATAGGTGCCATTATTGTGCTCTTGATCACAAGTCATGTGACAAACAAAATAATGAGAACCATAATCCACACTTTCCAAAATAAATGCATGAAATCACTACTTCCCCACCATCGCAACATGATCCTATACCTCCATTACAACCCACATTACATGCTTCAACTGATAATCTCGTTTTCCCTCCTATTGTCATTAATTTAAATGATGAGGAGGAGATTGCTAAAATAGATGAAGAGGTGCATAAAAATTTGAATACGTTATTTTCCTCTTCCATGAGCTTACATGACACCTCCCCTAGGAAAATCATTGACATTGAAACTAGTTCTACAATTATTGTTGTCCCTCTAGCTAGTCACCCACATGCACTTTACACTGAACAAGATTGGGAGGTGGATGACTTGCTTGATGGCTGAAGAAAATTTTCCTTACTAGTCTCTTTCCTTTTCTTTTACATTTTTTATTGTTTATCCTATGTTCCCCCGTACTGTTCTATTTTTTGTTCTTCCTCTTCAAGACATTCTTCTAATTGTCTCTTCATTCTTCTCTATGTCATGAATTTTATTTCACTTTTTTGCTTAGTCTTTTTGCCTTCCTTTTAGGGATGATGCAAGGAATTGAGACTACAATGTCTCCTTCATGTTGACCCAAAAGTCTCCTTTGTCTTTTTCTTTTTCTTTCGCCTTCCTTTCGGGGGTGATGCAAGGCATTGAGATTGCAATGTCTCCTTCATGTTGACCCAAAAGGCTCCTTTGTCTATTTTTTTTTTTTTTGCCTTCCTTTTGGGGATGATGTAAGGCATTGAGATAGCAATGTTCCTTTCATGTTGACCTAAAATAATCTTTTCCTTTCTCTTTTTTCTTTTTCTTTTTTTTTCCTTTTCGAGATGATACAAAGTGTCGAGACACCCTATGTCTCTTCCATGTTGACCCAAAATGACTCTTTCTTTTTCTTTTTTTTCACTCTCTTTGTTTCCTTCTTCTAGTTCTATGTATTTGGGGGATGATGATAGTTCTGAGATCTCTAAACAAACATTGCAGCAATGAACATACTGACCCCAAATCTATAGATCGCTTCTATGTTTGGTGTTTTCAATCTTGGGGCAACCCCTTCTCTTTCCATTTCATTTTCTTTCATTGCATGACATAGCCTTACTTAGAAACATATCACTTGGCATAGGGCTTTCCATGTTGGCTCTCATGTGCTTTCTTTCTTTTTGCATTTCGCTACTTTAAAGAAATTTCTCACAGAATGGTGTGTAGCAATTCTTTTAAAGTGGGGGCATACACTAGCATTACTTCTTTTGAATTTTTTTATTTTTTCTTGCTTCTTAGCGCAACCTTATTACTTCATACGATGTGTTTGTTGCTTTGTATATGACATTGGGAGTAATGTCCTTCATGAAAGTGATCTATCTTAGCATATTGCATTCATCTTAGTGGTCTGATGTGACACACTGCATCCTCTAAGTTGTGAATTTTCTATTGTTTCATTGGTCCTCTCTTCGAGACATTATACACAATGTTCCCTAGGTCAAAAACCTTGCATGAACTAAGAAAGACTCCTTTAAACATCCTTTTTGCATTTTACATGTTGCATTTTTCATTTTGCATATATGGCCACCTTACATAACACAAATTGCATGTCTGGGGTGCCATATTGTACTTGTTCATGAGCTCTAAGCATACGAAGCATTGATTGTCTCATGAAGCTTAAAAGCCCTTGTCATTGTGGCACCTTATAAAATTTATCAGGAGGTATAACTTTGGTATGGTTAAGCGGGAAGCCCAACCAGCGATATGGCTTTCCCCATATCCATATGTGTGTGTGTGAGTGCATACCAGCCATGAGTATATGTTTCTCACCCCTTTGGGCCTTCTCACCCAATGAACAACCTAAATTTTCATCATCCCAGAGTGAGTACACATATTTTTAGATGAACAACCTAGATCTGATCCACAACTAGGTGGACAAATGGTAAAAGCTTGATCCAGATTTCCCTCTCTTTTTACTTGTTCACATCATTTCTTTGTGTGAAATTTTGTAGTGATGTTTGGTTTTCCATGACATCTTGATCCTTGAGGCTTGATCATCCCTCTTTATTATATTTATCTCATCTTACTAGCATGAGTTCATTTGGATCTCTCTTGATATGCATGTCTTGGCTACTTTAGTGTGAGTTTGAAGCAAGTTCATCCTCTCACTAAATTTGGGGCTAAATATGTCACAAAAAATGTAGCCTTGACATTTTCCACTCATTTGGGCCTTTCCTATGCATTTTGGCCTGGTTTTGCTTAGATTTAATGTTGTAATGTGGCCAACACATTCACATTAAGCCTTGAATGCTTGCAAATCAACAAAAAACTAATGATGTCTTACAAAGGTGTTGTGAAGTGTTGTAACTCATTTTATCACTTTTCTAGGATATTTCTATAATAGTTCGTCTAAATAACCCCTTTCCAAGCCTTAATTCAAAGTGTTATAAGGCACGTTGTAACAAACTCTCACACTTTCCTAGGCTTGTCATCACAAAATTAACCATTTCTTATGATAAAATGGCCCCTTAATGCACTTATAGGCCCTACTTAAGTTTGTTTCGGGAGATAATCCTGAAAATCAACAATAATCACCTTTTAATCCTTGACAAGCACTTAAATTTTCCCAGGTGGAATAAGTCACCAACTTGGGTGACTTAGTCCCATGTGGCATAAAAATCAAAATTAATCTTAATTTCTAGAGGTATTTTGTCTCCTAAACCCTAAGGTCGGCATGTGATGTGATATTTTTGAGGAATTAGGGAATAACATGTATAAATAAGGGTTTTTCTCCTCATTTTAACCCTCCCCAAAATCTCCTACTCTCCATCTTCATAAGCAATCAAACAATCTATCTTCTCAAAAAAGAATCAAGCATTCAAGCTCTAAGCACATCAAGCAACATCCATTGGATTTGATCACTTGCATATCTTCAGACTTCTTCAACAAGGGCTTGGTGAGTTCTTGTATAGTTGCATGTTATTCATTCAACTTTCCCTTTACATTCTATTTAATTATCTATGGTTTGATTACCAACATGGGGTTTGAGAAAGGAAAACCCCTATTCTCTAACCCTATCCCTTTTTCCCCTCTTTGCATGTGCACGCTTTGCAGGTTTTGTATGTAGATTAGTCAAAGAGTAAGGTGGTAAAAGGTGCCATCATTCCATCCACATCATTCCAAGTCAACAAATCCTAAAAGGAGCTTGAAGACAACTTTTAAGTCAATATATGAAGATTCAAACATGGGTCTCTGTCAGAAACAAAAGTACAAGTGGGTAGCTATAGATTCCAATCTTGAGACTCTCAAAAACCCCATGTGGACTAAGTAGAAATCATTGGTGAATTAGTCCCATTGCCAAGCGGAAAAGTGATCTCTGTAGATCGGGACACTTATTTCCTCGAGGCAGGACTAAGTTGCCCAACTTGGCATTAGTATCCCAATCAGCATCAACAATAGAACCTATGAGATTCCAGAGCTCCTCTTCATCAACCTTTAGTTTCTAGATGCACCACTTATATCTCTTTCATTCTTGTTACAATTTGTATGCATTTTAGGTCATCTTAGGAAATTTTACATATTGCTTTCAATACATTTGCATTATATTAGTTTATATTTCATAGTTAGTTCATTTCATTACTTGCAACAATTAGGCACATTCCATTTCACACATAAATGACACATATCAAACTCCTAATATTGAATGAACCCACAAGAAATCAAGGTGTGAAAAGAGAGCATTCTCTCTCTAGCTTCTAGGTGGAAAACCCTAAAATCCTTTGGGGAATCCTTCCTTCCCCCTATTTATTTTTGTGGTTCAAAAAAATTGTGTAAGACCTCATCGTTCTAATCACATCCAGATTGGTGGTGTTAATGATCAAGGAAATACATATGTCTCCCTACCCAGCCAAAATTTTCAAAAATTTTCCAATCCAATGCAAAATCATAACATCTCATTTGTTAAAGCTAGCGACACAAAGAATGATGTGATAAATGTTGAAAATAAACACGACATGACTAATGACAACATGATTTATAATCGGGATGATATATATACACACAATGATCAACCTCATAAATTCCAAACCAAAATGTCTCTCAACATTGATTTCTCACAAAATGACATAATTAAACATGCATTTGATTGTCCTCTTTGCATAGCTAGAAGAATTAATGACAAGCTTACTAATGAGATATTAATTGATCATATGTGTGTGAAGAATTTTATCACTGAAGAATTATTGTCTATGCATGAAATTTATCAAGACTATTACGACCAATCAAAATCATGGATCAAAAAACATAATGGTTTTGCTTGCCCTACAATAGGTTCAATCATTCTCCCCTTAAAAGTTGGATTGAAGCAATTAAATGTCTCATTCTCCATCATCACATATTTGGACCAACTCCATGTGAATCTATGTTATCCATGGCTATGCTCCATGGATGTCATCCCTTTGACAATGCATAAATGCTTAAAATTTCCATTTGGGAATGAAATTTTCACTATACATCATAGTGGCTTTAATCTTGTCTTCTCATAGAAATTTCTCTTTGGATTTCTTTTTTCTTGAATCTTTGGAACCTATTAAGACTTGTGAGTAAATTTTTTTTAAATATTATAAAAAATTCAAGGAAAAGTGCATAACAGAATTATCTCTTAGCAATATCCCTAAACCCATGCTTGTGTCTCCTATCCTTAATTAAACCATGATTAAACCAAAAAATCTTCCAAGTAACAAAGAAAAATTGACCATGATTCCTCCACGCATTTTCTAAAAGAGACAAAGAGACAACCATGAAATTCCCATTGCATCTCCTAAGATCAAAAAAGTTTATAAACATAAAGAGAAAGTGGTTGACCGACCCTCGATGGTTCCTTTCATTCCTCCCTTATGGGAAGAAAAGAAACCTATGGTCGATAAACCAGCTTCTACACAATCATATCTTGAAAACTGTACAAAAAGAAATTGAAATGTTAAAGAGCACACATCATGATATTTCTCATAAGTTTAAAGAAGAGAACAAACCAAGAAACCAAGATCAAAATTTAACTTGAAAAAAGTATGATGATTATCCACCTTTGCTACAACCAAAACATGAAACATCTATGGACATTATGATTAGACCTCCTATTTTGGTTAACTTGGATGATGATTATGAGATTGTTAAGATTGATGAGGAAGTCCACAATGAGGTGAATTTATAATTTTCCTCTTCTATGAGCTTAGACGATAACAACTATGATGATCCTCCTAGAAAGAGTGCATCACCATATGTTGAACCTAGTGATTTTCATAGCATGGAACTCATTTTTTCCATTTTGGCTAGTCGTATTCCCTCCACATATGATAAATAAGGTTGGGTTGTGGACGAATTTCTTTATTCAACTTGAACGTGTCATACTAGCTTTATGTCTTATTTCCATGTTATTTGTGTGATTACATGTGTGTAATGTGATCCCGCGTACTGTGCTACTTGGTGTTTCTTTATGTTTGTGACCTACTTTAGATGACCCTTGTCACTCCATTTATGAAATCATACAAAGGAAGAAAATTTATTGTGACATCATTATATTTGTATCTACATTCTTCTATCTATCATAACTATTATATTTTATTTTGACTTGTGTTTCCTTTTGGGTATGTTGCAAATCATTGAGACATTTGCGTCTCTTCCATATTGATACAAAATGATTCTCCTTTGTTTTCACTCTTTCTATGTGTCATTCTTCCTTTATGCTCATTGTTTCATGAGTTATTTTAGGAATGATGATGATTATAATCTTGATTATATCACTATAGCAAAGACATACATTGACCTAGGTAAATCCATGGATCCCTTATGTGTTAGCTTAGGATTGCATATGGGAGAAACCTCCTTTTCATGACATAGCTATATTTGGAAATGTATGTTGGCATAGGCCTTTCCAAATGAGCTCGCATGTCTCTAAACTAAATCTATTGACTTAAATATCATACTCTACTTTAAATTAATTTTTCACATGCATGGAATTTAGAAATTCCTTTAAAGTGGGGGGTGTTGATCATAAAATATTGCACCTATCTAAATAGACATGGGAAATTCAGTCAGTGGGGGACCAATTTGTGCCTCACTAAATTACCTCTAGGATTTTTAAAGAAATTCAGCTCTTCTTTTGGGGTTTTTAGGTAAAAGGAGAGATAAATACAAAGAAAATAAAAACATGATAATGTGCCATTTAATATTTTACAATATTTTAAAGATTAGCAATCTCCTACTTCTAATGAAATGAACACAAAAATCCACAAACTCTTCATTTTTGGGAAGAGAACGAAACAAAAAAGGCTAAGAGAGCACAATGTGGCCATTCAAATCTTCCCATAGGGAGAATCCATTAAGGCCCGAAAAAAGTGAGAAACCCTAAAGATTCTCAAGACACTCTAATATTCACAAGATTGTCCTTGCTCTTACAACATAATATGTCTTTCAACTTAATCTTCTACCTAAAAAGGACAGAGTATAATAACCTGATTCATTTTTTTGAAAGATAAATTTTAAACATAGAAGCCAATAACATGTAGAATAATTTTTCAATCTATCTAGCAAAAACTTGACATAGAGGTTTCAACATAAATGATATAAAAATGGGGAATGATAAAGGCCATAAAATGCACAATTTCAAAATCTTCTCCTTAAGAATATCTATTTTACAATAAACGAACTGAAAATGAAGGTCAAATTCTAATCTGATTAATAGTCTTGATAAATAATACATGCCATAGAGCATAAATAGTGCTCTATGAAAATCTATCTTTAAATAATCTCGAAACTAAAAAAACTCCTCTCTTCACTACTATAAACCCCTTTTTTAGCCAGAAGAAATAACCACCACCACAATTAGAAGAGATGAACCAACACTAGATGTTCTCACCTAATTGAGTCTAATATGATCTGGGACATGATTAGATCATAGTGATATTTTCTCGAAAATTCTTGGGCTACCTCATTATTGGCTCCATATTTTGTAGAAGTTTCATGAAGATACATTGGTAGAAGATAATTGGATCTCGGCATCACCTATTTAAAACACGATCCAATCAACTATGAGGAATGATGACACCATCTGAAAGGTCCAACCCTAAAATTAAGATCTCTACCATTCCCTCTAACAAACTTCACCAAAAGAAATATATCCATGTTCAACATGATCCACTCGATGAAATGGATGACATGGCAAGCTGGTGGGTGATTTCATATTTTATGAGAATAGCTTTGAGGAAATCCCCATAGAGAAGACACATGTCCTAGTTCAACCTGAAAGAAAAAAATATATAAAAAAAAGTCATGCGACCACCACATGGTTCATTCCTCACTTTTATGTGAGATTAATATTTTCTTTTGGGCATGGAGCCATCCTAACATGGAAAAATAAGTAAGGGTCAAAAGCTAAAATCTTTGAAGAAATAATTTACTCCATAGTTCTGGCAACTCATAGGGGGACTTTGCTTGCGAAGGCATAAACCTAAACCTCAAGAAATCCTTGGATTTTGAGGAAAGAAGCATGTTGGATTCCCCAATCTCCATCAGTGGGTAGAGAAAGAGCACAAACTGTCCTATAGGCCTGATCAAGATCAAGGAAATATTTGAAATAAACTCATCCCCACCTTGATGAAACAACTCCAATGTGATAGTACAATCAGGAAACGGGAAGTATTTCCTTCTCAATTTCCTTGATTGTGGGTGATGAACTTAAATTCTAAAGCATTGTGGAGTCTTGGACCTTAAGCATGATCGCTTCTGCGATCTATTCTATAGTCAACACTCCTCTGTCCAATGAGAAAAATATGGGTAATCCTGATTGGAGTGGAACTTTAAACTCTTCCTTTATCTTCTTGACCTTTTTATTTAGCATCATCTGACATGTTCTACTTCTGACCATGACCTGATTGCAATTGATGAATTTGTTTACCTTTATTGTATTTTCTCTTTGGTCAAGAATCCCAACATCTTTTAAAGCTTCCTCAATCACTTTATATATTTTTGAGACCAGGAATCTTAATTCCTCAGCACAAGGAGAGATCATGTGGAAATTTTGGTTAATCGCTAGGTTGACTTCTACATTTAATTCCTAAGCATCCATTAAAAACCAAAAAACTAGTTGTAGGGCTACAACTACAACAATAATTCTCTCCCAATGAGTAGATATTAATTTTTTAAGTATCGGGAGGAGTCTAGCTCCTCACACTGTGGCCAATTCTTTCTAGAATTGGAATTCTCTTGCTCTTATGCCTTCATCCAACTAATTCTTCTCTTTCAGAGCATTGTAATTTCATAGCATAGCCTCCCAATTTCCTCAAATTTATGGTTTCCATTGGTGCAAATCCAATCACCTTGATGTGGGATGAAAAGCACTTCCTCATTAGTAGCAAATGGTCATCAATCCATTGAGTGAGGAAATAACGCAAATTAAAAAAACATAAATATGTTTTTATTGCTGTGAGAATGGACAAAAGGTCATCTACCTTGCCAACTCTCACAATTACATGTCGTTACTGTATCTATAAATCTTATCATGAGAGTATTTATTACTTGATAATTCAAGGGGAGGAGAGTAGAGCTGAAAATGGTAAACTGTACAAGTTACAAAATACTCATCTTATATCTTATGGCTCCGGCGTATAGAGAGGACCTTACCATTAGAAAAAGAACCATACAAACGAAGAAATCCATAATATATATATATATGCATATATATATTCTATTTTTTTTCTTACTTAAAGGCAAGGTTTGATCCCTTGCCTACTTGGAAGGTACCTAACTGAAGATAATTATGGTTGGGAAGGTTAGAGTAGCAAAAGCCATTGAAATATCTATTTTATACATTAGAACAATCAATTTTATTCTTAATAAACAAAACAAAACAAAAATGATTGATCAAAAAATAGATTATTCATTTATGAAGAATCAACTTCAACGACTAGAGTTAAACGTGGATATATAGCTAAAAACCATCAAAAAGAGATTCTTGGATTTGTATCAGGATCTCGAGGAGCCCATTCAAAAAAAAATAGGACTGATAACCAATAGAAGATCAAGTGGAGCGCATTAGCAAACCTGGTCTGAGAATCTATTATAATGCTCGAGAGATTCCTAAAGCTTTAGGTGGAATCGGGATTGGAATCCTTTCTACTTTGTAGGGAATAATGACTGATCGAGAAGCTAGACAAAAAAAAATAGGAGGGGAATTAGCAAAAAGAATAATAACTATCCACTACAAAAAATATGAGTCTAGTTCAAATGGGTACCAAAAAGAATTTTGTCATTGTTGAGGGTGCAGTTAGCACAACATATCCTATTGGTATGTTTACAGTCTACCTAGATAATGGTATGGTGATTTTAACGGTTGTATTAGGTAAAATGAGATATCGAACAATACGTGTACAACTGGGAGATAGAGTGAGAGTTGAATTACCTCTTTAAGATTTAAGTAAAGGACGTATAATATATAGATATCCCATCAAACGAAATGATGACGATGAATTTCTACTTGTTGCCGATGAATTTTGAGGCCCATTAAATCTATTAAAAGGAACAAGATTTTAGCATTAAATAAAGGACCACAAATCTGAAAATTTGTGCTTTTGTTCGCAAAATTTGTGAAAAGTTCCGCCTAATTCGTAGACGGAAATGCCTTGTAATTTTTTACAATCCAAGGCATAAACAAAAACAGGGATAATTTCTATTACTATTCTATATCAAGATATGAATTCTAAAAGAAATTTTGGCAGCCAATTTTAATTATAATATAGAAATATATATATATATATATATATATATAATATTTATTTTTTACTAATTTAAATATAAAAATTGATAAAAAATTATAAGAAGAATTGTGTTGTGTCAAAAAATACAAAAAAAATTGTGTCAAGAACTAGAAGAAAATATGTGCCACGTAGAGCTACAAGAATATTTTTGCCACGTAAAACTAAACATCGAATATTGAAAGGAGTTATTTATGTTCGAGCAAGTTTTCGCAATACCATTGTTACTGTTACAAATACACGGGGGCAAGCAGTTTCTTGGTCTTCTATCGGTGCTTGTAGATTTAAAGGTACAAAAAGACGTTCACCATTTTCTGCTTAGACTGCAGCAGCAAATGTTGTTCATGCCTTAGTAAATCAAGGTCTTCTGAAAGAAGCAGAAGTTATGATAAGTGGCCCTGGTCCAGGGGGAGAAACAACATTACGAGCCATTGTTAAAAGTGGTATTGAATTAAGTTATGTACATGATGTAACTCCTATGCCACATAATAGATGTAGACCTCCCAAAGGAGACGTGTGTAAGAATTGAATACATTGAAAGAGAAAGAAATGATTAAATTATTTATTCCTATTTTGCAATAGGAAATAGGTTAGGGATTTAGAGTCCCTATCAGTTCCTCCAAGGATTTCAAGAGATTTTGAGTCCCCCATTGCAATTACAATTATAACACACTAAATCCACATTTGTCTACCCCCCATCATATATTTAAGAAATATTTAAAAAAGACCTCTTCTTTTTTTTCTATTTTTGGGATAGAGTGAACAAAAAAATATACATGTCAATTTTTTGTCGAATTTATTCATATAGATCAATAAGGAATAAATATTGAAATATACAATATACTTTATATATAGGAAATATCCAATGTGATTAGATGAAAATGAAGGAATATTAACAATTCCCAAATTTGGTAAAATACAACTTGAAGGATTTTGTCATTTTATCAATCAAGACTTACCAGAAACACTCAATAATTTTTCAAAAATTGAAAGTCCAAATAAACAAATAGAATTTAGCCTTTTTGGTTCTAAATATAAATTAACAGAACCTTTCATTAAAAAGAGAGATGTCGTATATATGTCTCTTACATATCACTATAAATTATGTATACCCACAAGATTGATTAAGAAAAAAAAAACTCATGGAAAGATAGAGAACCAGATTTTATATCTGGGATGAATTCTAAAGGAACTTTTGTAATAAATGGAAATTACAGAGTCGTGGCCAATCAAATATTAAGAAGTCCCTATATTTATTACACTTGGGAACAAAATCCGTCGGGAAACATTACCTATATTGGCAATATAATTTCAGATTGGGGAGGAAGATCAAGATTAGAGCTCAATAAAAAACTAGAAAAAATATGGATTCGTGTAAACAAAAAAAAAAAATATTTGTTTTACTTTTATTATTGGCTATGGATCTAAATTCCAAAGAGATTTTCAACTATAAGAATCTCAAATAATTTTATAAGGGAATGAAAGAGTACATAGAATATTTATATTGGTGTAGCGGGAAGCGAAATGCCATTTTGGAACTTTATAAAAATATCTACATAAGTGACGACAATGAATAAAATTTGGAATTTTCTGCGTCTCTATATGAAAAAGTGCAAACACTTTTTCAAACTAAATGTGTATTAGGAAAGATTGGTCAACGAAATCTGAATAAAAAACTAATTCTTGATATACCCGAGAATGCTATTTTTTCATTAACTACTGTCATAGTTACTGTCATATATACCAAAAATGAAGCAAAGGTAGATGGTCAGAAACACCAAGATATAAAAAAGATTAGTTAAAAAAAGAAACTGATATCTAGACTAGAGATGTTTTCATAAACATGGGATAACAATAAGGGCTTGACATTGGTAGGGATGATCAAGTAGTACTTCCTCAGAACCTCGATCTAGAATATGTTTCTATCTACTTAAAAAAGAATGGCTATCCAAAACGAAGTAATACTTTACACATTTTTCTTTCTCTGACAAAAAAAGTAGAGAAGGTTGAGATAGGTTCTAAAGATCTTATTATTTGTAGTAGAAAAAATCTAATTGGTTCAATTTATGAATATTCTAGTTCTTTTTTTATTGTGTTCTTTATTTCTTAATGACCAATGAGAAGCCGTATGAAGTGAAAGTTTTACGTACAGTTTTGGAATAGAGATGAAAACAGTAATGTTTCTAGCGACTATAATTATCCAACAGTTCAAGTACAATTGATATAGTTGAAGCACAATGTACATATGGCTTTTTAGGATGGAATTTGTGGCACCAACCTATAGGGTTTCTATCTTTTTTCATCTCATCTCTAGCAGAATGTGAGAGATTTCCCTTTGATTTACCAGAAGCGAAAGAAGAATTGGTAGCGGGTTATCAAACTAAATATTCAGGTATCAAATTTGGTTTATTTTATGTTGCTTCTTATCTAAATCTATTAGCTTCTTCATTCTTTGTAAAAATTCTTTACTTGGGCAGATGGAACTTATCAATTCCATTCCTACCCATTCTGGAACATTTTGAATGGGATTCTATTTCAGGAATTAGTGGGGTTTTTAATATAACAATCGGGATCCATTAATGGTAGGTTGAATTCCTGCATTGAATAGATCAGCTGATAAGAAGATTTGTCCGTCAGTAATGGAAATTACGTTAGTGAGAATATAAGCTGAGACATCTCCAGCTTGACTCTCCACTATTGGTAAAGCAGTTAAACTCCCTCCACCTAACTGAGAATTTAATTTAGCTTCTCTTTCCAATAAACGAGAATGTAAATAGAAAACATCTCCTGGATAAGCTTCCCGACTAGGTGGTCTTCTTAATAGAAGAGACATTTGTCGATAAGCTTGCGCTTTTTTGGAAAGATCATCAAAAATGATTGATGTATTTTGTTCTTTATACATAAAGTATTCGGCTAAAGCTGCTCCTGTATAAGGAGCAAGATATTGTAATGTAGCAGGAGAATCCGTAGTTTCCACTACCACAATGGTATACTCCATTGTGCCATGTTCTTGGAACGTATTAACTACCTGAGCTATGAAAGAATCTTTTTGACCAATAGCAACATAAACACATATTTCATTCTGATTTTTTTGATTTATAATCGTATCTGTAGCTACTACCATCTTACCAGTCTATCTGTCCCCAATAATCAATTCTCGTTGACCGCATCCTAAAGGGATCATAGAATCAATAGCAATAAGACCTGTTTGAAGAGGTTCATATACATAACATCTTGAAATAATACCTGGGGTGAAAGATTCGATCAATCGAGATTCGGAAGATGAAATCTTACCCTTACAATCAATAGGTTGAGCTAACACATTTATTACTCGACCGAAATAAGCATCACTTACTGGTATCTGAGCAATTTTTCCTATTGCTCTCATGAAACTGCCCTCTTGTATCATCAAGCCATCACCCCTTAACACAGCTCCAATATTATCTGATTTTATATTTAGGGCAATACCTATTGTGCCATCTACAAATTCTACTAACTCCCCTGCCATTACTTTATCAAGACCATGAATACGAGCAATTCCATCTCCTACTTGAAGTACAGTGCCAATATTAAAAACTTGAACCTCGTTATTATATTGTTCAATCTATTTACGTATGATACTACCGATTTCATCAAGTCGAATATTTACCATTAACACTAGTTAATTATCTTTTGAAAAATAAGACCTACTATACTATATTTAATATATAACTAGTATTAATATATAATATATATGTAGCATTAATCAGTTATGTTTTTCATGGCTAGGAGCAGGTCGATATTATGTTTGATCATACATAAATGTAACTCGTTATTCAAATGACTATTTAGAGTTCGTAGAGCTCTTTATACAACTTGGCGAGAAATTTATTGTTGAACCTGTTCAATTACTCTTTGTTGTTCAAAGTGAATGGTCTCATTCTTTGAATTTTCTAATTGTTTTAAATTAACAGAAGCAACATTGATAAGATAGTCTTTTTCTTGTTGTGTTTGAGAGTATCCATTTACCCAAATTTCGCATGCTCGCATTTCTATTTCCCGTAAGTGAGCTCAGGCTTTCTCAAGCTGATTAGCAGCTCCTTGACATAGTTCTTCAGAATTCAGAATAGTACTCAATTTCTACAATACATTTTGAGAATTATTTGTTCTAGTTAGCTAGGTATTCAAAGCTTCTTTAGCTACATACATTACTTTGACAGTAATGGTTTCAATCCCCTTTTGTCATGCAAATTTCTCAGTATTTATTTCTACCTTTTCTCTAGAAAAACGAGGAATTTTGCTTAATTCTAGTCAACTTTCAGGATTCCAAACTAGGCCTATATCTGTAGACAATGATTTGGATATTATTTCTTTAGTATCATGACCACCAAAAATATCTAGAAGATTTTCCTCCATACCTAGAGCAAATGAGTTATAAATTAGATCAGCTATTTGATTAGTACCTTCATAACCTAGAAAGGGTCGGTATCCCAATGGAAAATTTTGTATATGAGCTAGTGCAGAAATAACTCCACAAGGAATATTAAGATGTTTACCAATATCACGTTCCATTTGAGTACCAAATATTACAGATGGTTCCATGTGAGCAATCATATCTCCTACCTCAGCATGATCATCTATGATAAGTATCTCATCGCAGAAACCTTGGATTTCATCTTTGAGATATTATGCATCGTGTTTGCAATAAGTGCCTGCACAACTCACATGAATCCCCATCTCTTGAACAAGTATTTTAGTTATTGAAGCAACATGAGTTGTATAACCAAAAATGACTGTTTCTTTGCTCGTTAAATTATGAAAATCAATAGATCTTGAAAACCAAGTAGCTTGGGAAACAAATCGAGTTTGTCCATCGATATAAGGTTCATAATTTACTCTTTTACCCGATAAACTAAGAGCCAAGGTATTCACATTCTTTTGAATCTAGCGAATCCACTCCGCCATATCTATAGCTCTCATGGGGGTTGTAGATATGTAAGACATCCCATATTCTTTATTTAAATACATCGTTGTCATTAAACACACTTCACAATAAGGAATTAAATTGAACCAAGATTTTGGTAAATTTTAAAGATCTTCTACATATCCTCCTTCAGGAATTATTTGATTAATTTTGATGTCTAGATCTCGTAATAAACATCTTAACTCATGACAATCGTGTTGATTATGAAAACCCAATCTAAAAATTCCAATTATATTGACATAAGGTGCATCGGTTAGAAATTGATCCCATTTTTCTTGTCTATTACATCTATATAAATAATATCGAACAACCTATTCTAAAGTTTTATCCGCTACTTGAATTTCATTTACTTGATAATGATCAACATCTATAAAAATGACATCGGAATCAAAAATTATGGATGCTCTATTCACAAAGTTCTATAAATCTTCTTGTAAAATACTAGAGGTACATGTAGGTGTCAATATGATAAGATCGGGATGTTCTTCCTTATCTTTCCAGAGAATATTATCCACAACTCTTTCTTGAGATCCATGTGCTAGTACGTGATGATCTACTATGCTAGCAGTTGCAGCAGTAAAATCTCTTTCATATTCTAACATAGAATGCATTACATTGAAATAATCATCTCCTAGAGGAACGTACATAATGGCATGCACATTTTTGAAAGAACTAGCTACTCGTAGGGTTCCAATATGAGTAGGACCAACATACATCCAATATGCTAATTTCATAAATTAGACTTTATCTCCATCTTAATTTCATATGTATTCCCATCCTACACCACAAAAAATATCCCTTTCTCTATTTAGATCTTATTGAAATCATATTTTGTTCTATAAGTATAGTCTATGAAAGGATGAGAAATCAAAAAGTAAAATAGACTGAATGTCTTATTTTTCTTATTTCTCCTTTTTTGTTTCCACCTAGGCCCTCTAAAGATTTTTGGAGGCTTGAGATCATATGCTAGTTAATTCTTTCTGCATATTTATCTTTTTCTCATACATCTCTTATATCTTCTTTTGCAGGTCTTCATATATACTATTCTTTATGGTTGCTTCATCTTCCATCTCCTTTTTCCTTTGTCAGTGCTCCACAGATGTTCCTCACTCAACCGCGATCTTGGATCTCAATATTTCTACCTTGGAATGAAGAAAATCCCTCTCACTTTGATCCCCTTTGAGAAACTTAGTTGCTTCACGTTTTTCACCTTGTAATTGCCTCAAGCAAGCCATCTCCAAATCCTTTCCTTTTATTTCTGCTTGTAGCCTATCCACTGTCACTTTTATGTTTACCTACATTTCCTTGTGCTTCTTCAACTTTTTATCTAGCTTTTCTTAGTTGGTGTAGACCACCATCTAAGTTACCTTTGCTAGAACCACATTTTTGTGTGGGAGAGTCTCACTCAAATTTAGACCCACAACTTGGATGTCTTAATTATCAAACTACATTTCTCCTTTTGGATTGGATGTCTGTGGTCTCATAGATGTGATTAGTAGAACATTCCTCTCTTCATCAAAATGATTTTCCAACTTTTGAGTACTTGTATTTATCGTGGCCCTTTCCCCATAGTTTTTGATTTCTTTATTGTCAGGCCTTTGTTGTTGCTTCAATATGAGTTTGAAGGCTTCGTGGGGACTTAATACATTGTGTGACAAGTGAAACAATGGTAGGGAGACTAAATATGGTGACAAAAGGAGAGGCCTCAATCATCTGTGGTTGTGAAGAGGAAAATTGAAGCATTATCATTAAAAAGGGAAAGATGCCATGTATGGACTAAGAAGGAGGGACACCCATCAGAGTAAAAGGGGAAGTGTGTAAAAAAAGAGGAATTTTCTAAGAAATAGATAGGGATGATGAAACTGGTAGCATAGGCATATCAATACTTATAATAGGTTCCTTTAACAAGGAAATCAAAGAATTAATTATGGCTGAAGTGGAAGATGCTCATTCGGTGCATGGGGTTTCTTCGTGGGGCTCATTATCAAGTATAGCTAGGGGTGTATTAAGGATGAGGAAATTAGAACCCACAAACAAACTATTCCTTTTAGCAGATGAGGGGGAAATAGCAACCAAAGATGCAGTAGAAGGAAGAATGGAGGGTGCAAGACTTACCTTGATCATCGAAGCCACAAATCATGGCAGAGCTCAGTCCACTTCCTTTTCTCCTCTATTTGATACACCCAATCTGCCTAAGTCTTGGACTCATTTTCTTTTTGCAAGGTCTACATAGTTTTTTGATTCAGATTCTTTGGCGACTGACCTCGACAAACCTTGGGTCTTTGGAACTATTGCAGATCTTTTTGGAGACTGTTAGGTCCTCTTTTCTTTTGGTAGCGTGTTGATGGAGGATGTAAGGAAAATCACAACCATTATATGAAAATTTTTATATTATACGCAAAAGAGATAACAATGTGAATAATTTGCTCAAAATCCACATGCAAGAGAATCGACAACATACCCATCAAAGATGAAATGGGATATACCCTAGGAAAAACCTCAAGAGGGAAAAATGTAGCCTCCAAAAGCATCCATACTCCATCATATTAATAATCCATGAAGAAAATACAAGAGTTACAATAAACAACTTTGAAGCATCAAGCCCTACAATTCATTCCCATGTGTCCAAGCATGAATACACACATCCCATGCCATGCTTCAAAAATGCACTCTCAAGAAGACTAAATAATGACAGCCAAACCACTCAGTCAACTTAAGCCACTACATATGTGTTTTCTTTTATAGACACAAGATCACACATAATAAAACTAGTGGTAAGGTGAAACCATGGACCACAAAACCATTTGAATACAAAACCACTAACCCCTTATTTTATATTGGGTACTAAGACATTACTTTATTTAATATTCCCCAATATTAGATTATTATCACATGTCTCCCACACAAATAATAATAATACAATGTTGCAATACAACATCAAATGGGCCCCAAGTAATTACCTAGTGTGATTAACCAAACTACCAAGGTTCATCACAACTAAATAATTATTAAATTACAAAATTATAATAAAACATTTTATTCAATGGTGTACAACACCATATCCCAACATTAGATCCCACTTAGTGTATACATTGTATAAGGGATAAAGCTATGAAATACATCATCATAGCCATCCATAAAACCACATGAATCTGTAACATGCTCTCATGCTCCATCTAAAAGATACTTCCAATAAGAACAAAGTGGCCACAATCTCAAGAAAGAAAGAACTCACATCCGATAACATGCCACCTATGGAGGAAAAGCAACATGACAAGGTGAAAGTGCACCAATCCATGAGCACAAGAATCAAATCCAAGTGATAGAAAAGGCTCTAATGAATATTTTGTCAACTAAAAAACCCACATGATCTACAATAGAATCCACAAAACATGCTATTACATCCAACCATCCATACCTCCAAGGTATCACTACATCTATAAACTTGTTCCAAGAACATATGCAACCTATAAACTGTGACCACAAGCTCCCTATATAAAACTTGTCAAGGAAGAGAATGCATATCCAGGGACTCCCACTACATAGGTAATGTCAAAGAATATCAATGCTACCAAACAACATTATACTTCAAGGTGTGATAAGTAAATCAAAGCATGAAGTACCAAGAACAATAAAAATTATCCACATGTAACCCAAAGAGCTGAAAAATCTCTCGCGACATGTTGCCACAATCCTCCCAAAACATGTAGACATCCAAGAAGGAACCATGAAGAAGAGAAAACCTGTAAACCATAATGTCCTACCAACACCTCAAAGGTGTACTATTGTGTCAAGTATGATCTCCTAAACAAACCCAAATGAAAATCGTCAACAACATCCATAACACTCAATCTCATAGAACAAGTACATCATATGAATCAATGTAATAATGAAAACATGGATGTAAACCTCTCTAATCAAGAAGATCAAACTTATCTAGTAACCATCCCCAATATTGAAAATGAGCCCATAAACCACCTCCTAAAAATCCTCATAAAAGAATGATATCATAAAATAAAATGCACAAGGAGATAGCCATACCATAATATCCCTCAAACTAAATCATCCAAAACTATCTAGCCATAGTTTGAGATTCATATCTATGAAATATAAAGAATATAAACTCATTCTAAAACATCCTCAAATGAGTATCCATAATCAATCACCATGAATCAACTCAATCCCATGAGAAATAAAAGCAAAAAACATAACCCATGTATGAAAGATATAATGGGAAAATACCTCTCAAATCATAAGTTTCCGAATAGACCAAGAGTGGGGAATTAGAATGCTCCTCCAGGATAACCAAGTCATCAAGACTCACTCCAAGAACAATCTCCTCTATCGGTCTATAATGAACTCATGTCTATATCTAGGTGAAAGCTCCTCGATATTCCTGCTGAAACCTCCAAAGAGTAACTATCTCAAGAAACTATCTATAATCACAAGAGAACTCCGACCATCACCTAAGTCTCCAAGCATCCATGAGTACCTATAATCAATCAATCCATGCCAAAATCCAAATACAACATAGTACCATCATGAAGTAATCAATAAAATGATCAATGTACTCAATACCAAGAGAACCACACACGATCAATGTCAAAGTTCTGATCATGAATCACGAACATAAACATGGAATCCATGATCGAACCATATCCTCCTATTTGATCACATGCACCATTACATATATATAAACATCTTACTCTTAAGAGAAAAATTACCATTCCAAACTCTAAGCACACATCAAGAGTAAACCATGAAATAATAGAAAACACTCTAAACCAAGAAAACATATCCCCAATCACATGAAGATAACCATAGCACCACGTTACTACCAACAACTCCCACTAAATCGTGATACGAGCTACACATGGAATCATGACAACCATCCTCTCCATGAAGATCATCCAGGTCTACACACATTCAACTGCAATATCAGTAACATGCAATTGAAATCAATATCTCCAAGCCAAGAAGATACCTACAACCATGAACAAATTGTCATAAGCATATCCATCACCACCAATCCATCATTGTCAAAAGCTCCCACAAAATGTGTATAACCAATGAACGTAACAAGATATTGTGACATCGTTATAAAAATATCCTAATGAAGAACAACCAAGAGTGCCCTCACACAATCAAAGAACTCAAATGCAACATGATCTCCTCAATAAGAAAGAAAAATAAACCATGATCCTCATACCAAGAAGATACACTATCATAACTTGAATCGGGAGCTAATCCAACACCACCAACAATGAACCTACATAAACCATCATTTAACTCCAAATTCTCTAAAGTACAAGAAATATCCATGAAACTATGATCACCAAAAAAAGTACCAAAAACCCAACCCAACCATGTTCATATATCTACATAACATAGTCAACTACATATGTCTCACATCATGATTGTACCTGGTAATACCATCTCACCTCCTCAACATGTGACATCAAGACCAGAAAACCAAGTGACTAAAACAAGCCACCAAAACTGAATATGCATCGACACTTAAATATCTATGGGTATAGACAACCCATGTCCAAGTCATAGGTGCAACAAGTAAGTATAGACCTCCTGCAATGCTACACAACTTGTAGATACAACAATTAAGCATACAAATCCAGCCAAATTGATAACCATGTCAAAAAGAGAATAATTTGAGATGTACAATTGAGCATACAATGAATCCAACATCAAATCTCCTAGATCCGAGAATCCATAAGCTCATAGTATCACCATAGTCAAAGAACCCCGTAAATAGCTCAAGATAGAATATCAGCAAATAAATCATATATCAAATCAACACCAAACTTTATCTACTATCTAGTGCTTTGAACAAAGTCTTTGTTGACTATTCGAAGTCCAAAATCTGACTCTATATGCACCCAATATCACCTCTCAAAGATCAAATAGACCACCTGACTTCAACCAAGAAAAATATGATCAAAATTAAAAAATCTAAAAACATATCTTGAACCAAAGTGTAGAGCTCCGAGTCCGAGAAGTCAAAAAATGGAGCACTTGGGTGAAAGTTATTCCCTTCAAAATAAAATTTTCCAATTTGGCTATACAAGGCAAAAAAATCACCCCCTAGATGGTGGGATGGTGGCTCGTCGGTGGTGGCAGAGCCAACCATTCTAATTCACTAGACTCAAAATTTTATAGATTTAATTTTTTATTTCAAAACCATTCAAAAAAGAGTTGGCTTTATAATATTTATTGGGCGGTATTAAAAAGTGATGAAATATATATAAAAAGGTATTTAAAACATTTTTTTGTTTTTATTAACAATCATCGGTGGTTTTCTAAGGGGTGGGTTGGGCCTAGCACCCATGTTTGTAGGCATACCGATAGACTATTGGCTGGTGCCAATAGGACTACCACCAAAAGTACCTACCTGTACTGTCATCGAAAAACCTATAGGAGGTGGGTATGGGGAGGGGTGCTAACCCCCCAAATAAACTATTTATTTTATTTATTTTCTCAAAAAAATTATATTTAACTTTTATAAGCCAACCCCTTTTATGATTTAACTTTTTTTTAATTTTTTAGTTTTGTAAGATAAATTTTTCCAAGCGATGGAATTTTTTTTTGGATTTTTACTTTTCAAAATAAAATAAAGATGCCCATACAAACCAAAATTAGGGTTTTTACAAAAAAAAATGCTTTTTTTTTAACAAAGTCATCTCTAAAATAGGTTGAGTTATATATCAAAATTCATATCTTGGTCAACCTGAATCCAACCATGAGGTCCATTATGTCCCAAAAGGTCATTTGTAAAATTTCCCTCACAAAACCACCATTTGAATGCACAGCCAAGAAACCCTAATTTTTCCACACCCCAAATCTACAAACAACCCATCATAATAGCAACCCCAAAACCCTTAAATCTATAATAAACAACCTAAAAAACCCTCATATCTCATCATGTCTTCCATTCTCTCATGCACTACATAGATTCAAACTTATCCAACATTTTCTCAACCTAAGGTTATAACAAAAAATCTTCAACCATGAAAACTTTGATACCACTTGTAAGGAAACTTGCATCCATTATATGAAACTTTCCGCATAACCCAAAAGAGATAACAATGAAAATAAGTGTTTAGAATCAATATGAAAGAGAATAGACAACATATCCATCAAAGATGACACAAGATATACCTTTGAAAAACCCTCAAAAGGGAAAAACCCAGCCTCCAAAAGAATCCATATTCCATCATATTAATCATGCATGAAGCAAATACAAGAGTTAGATGAACATCGCTAAACTATCAAGCCCTCCAATGCATTCCTATGTTTCCAAGCATGAATCCATGCATCCCATACCACGCTTCACAAATGCACTCTCAAGAAGACTCAATAATGACAGCCAAACCACTCAGCCAACCTAAACCACTACACATGTGTTTTCTTTTATAGACACAAGCTCACACATAATACAACTAGTGGTAAGGTGAAACCATGTACCACAAAACCATGTGAATACAAAACCACTAACCCCTTATTTAATATTGGGTTCTAATCTGACATCACTTTATTTAATATTTTCCCAATATTAAATTACTATCACATGTGTCCCACACAAATAATAATAATACAATGTTACAATACAACATCAAGTGGGCCCAAATAATTACCTAGTGTAATTAACCACACCACCAAGGTGCATCACAACTAAATAATTATTTAATTACAAAATTTGAATAAAAAAATGTATACAATGGTATATACAACACCATATCCCAATAGAGGATGTGATATACGATCCTAGGTGTTTTGACCCCTTTCCTTTCCTTTTCCTCGTGTCAAGCTACTGAGGCGAGGGGGGGGAACTAGCATGTGTTCTTGTTCCATCTCCCAATCTGATTCAGGATTGCTATTATTGAACCCAACCTCAGTGTCATCGATCTCATCAAACTAATCATCACTCGGCATGATCTCTCTGAATAGGGAACTAAGGTTCTTTATATCCTATCGATATCTCTATAATTTGACATTCTTCCCCTTTGACCTTCCTGAATTCTTTAACTATTTTTTGAGGGATTGTGCCATCTAGATGCTCTATCAGAACTCTACCACTCTAGGATAGAAGTCATGCCATGGGGGCATTCAAATGTTATGAAGGCTAGGTCGATGTAGACCTCTACTTCTCCACAATCAGGTTCTTTCTTGACTCAAAATACTACAAATCTTCATGTTTGATAGTCTGGTGACACTTAATGGGATTGTACCTCCAGCTATCACAAATAAGGACTAGGCCTAAGCGAACCAACTTGTTAGTCAGTACATCCTATTCTTCCTGCTTCACAAGCATTATCTAACTTTTGGCTATGCTAAGGGGAATTGTGTAAAGTGCATTCTTGTGTCTCCCATTACCATAATCTTCTTTGATAATGGATGTCTGATGACATGCCTCCAAAGTGAGGGTTTTGATTATTATAAACATGGGAATCCTAAAAGGTTCCCCATTAAAACCATGAAATTTGATGAAAGAAAAATCTACTTCAAAGAAATAATCCATTAGGGTCTAGTGGTTTTTCATCCATTCCAAACCTTTGGGGGAGAACCTACCTAGAGGGCACAAAGACAAATCCAAGAGTATTGGTTGTAGGAAATAATCAACAAATGAATAGTAATCCCATGTTTTGGAAAGGAAATCATATGGGTCCAAGCTAAAACTAGCTTGTATAACCTCACCGCATCAAACTTACTCAACAAAAAATATCCATTAAAATTTTTAGGGTTTTGGTCTAAAATTAAGTGTACCAGAAAAGAGGAATACCTGAACTCAAGTGTGGTACTATATTATTTTAACTGTTCCATCATTCCATTAGTGATTGTATCAGAAAAATTAGCATACCTCTGGCTCCTTTCCTTCTTAAGGATGGAGGCTAAGCCCATGTGGAACTCATATACCTCCTCATCACTTTCATGGTTGTAAATAAAGTCCATCATTGAGAAAAAGACCTGCACATCCAACTTGAACTCTTTGTGCACCAAAGAGAAGGCGATTTGATTGTTATTTGACCCTAAAAAGTTGTTTCATCCCTATAGAGTTTTAACTTTTTTTCTCTGGTTCTCCAAAAATCTCTCATTCTTTTTCTTTTGAATACCTCAGCCTCCTAATTTGGAGGGATGCATAGCATATCCTAGATGGTTTCCACATTGTTGATAACCCTTCTCTTTTTTCTAGTAATAACCCTAGTTTCTTTGTCCAATTTTTATATGCATGCATTAACCAGCTCTAAGCATGGATGTGTATGGGGGAATATGAATCTTAGCAAACCACAATTCCAAAGATGGGTTGAAAAACCATCCATTGAATCATGGAAGAAAATTCTCTGTGATGATCCTTTTCTAAGGCTCTTAGGATTTACATGCGGCTTTGAGTCATAGATATTATATGTGAAGTCCTTTACCACTTCATCATTGATGGGGTTGCCTAGTTATATGGTTATGGTACATGTAAAGCTCCATTCCTTCGATGTTGGGGTATTAGCATACAAAATGTCTCCAAGGATGTTGGTGTAGCCTGGCCTTTGGAATGAGGCTCTAGCACCTCAACTAGAGGATGATGCTTCCACTATTGTTTCTTTTAGAAACCTCTTTTAGAGTGATAGTTGCTTGAGAAAACCTAACACTTAGCAAAAATATTCTTTCTTGGCACATTCAATCCTCACACGTACATGTAGTAAATGTTTTTCCATTACCAATGGAGCACTAAGTGCTACCAGTGAGGCAATACTTTTGTAGTGGAGGGCTCATACTCCTTAGAAATTTCAACTTCATTGTGAGAATGTATATAGTATAGTCCCTCTGCCGCCCTTTTGATAGCTAATCTTTGAGCAATGGGAATTATGCTTTGAGAAAATGAGAAGCATACCTCAAAAATACATTTACAATTAATGAAGTAGGGTTTAGCCTTTTTAAAAATGTCATTTTCCATAGGAAAGCTCACTGGTGTGGATGATGATGATGGACACATGCCGGTAGATTGTACACATGAGAATTTACTCCGAATGCACAAATTAATTCCTTAAAGCTTGGTTAGAGATCTTTTGTACGATTTACACTTTTCTTCTCATCACCTTAATATATTTTCCATTGTTGAATTATAGGAGATATATTTTTCATTGCTAATCTCCTCGGTACACTTTTTTCTATAAATAGCAACATCCTCTTGGAGAAAATACTTGCTAAGTTAGTTTTTATTTGGTGAGCTCCTTCCAGTATGTTTTCCTTTTTTCTAGTTTGTAAGTTTTCACCTCTATTATGACCCATCTAGGTACCCCAATTCATCTCTTGAGCTAAGAACTATAGAATGATTTTTTAGGAGAGGTTATTAGTGAGCAGATTAAATGCCTGATAGGGAAGAACGACCACCTTGTGGTCATGGAATTCAAATGGGTGCTTAGGAAGGATTACATGAAGGATGAAAACCAACCATGATGCAATTCCAACTTTGTTTCCTAGTTCATGGCCTCATTATTTGACTTGGAAATTTCTAAGCCCTAGATCATAGAACTCTATCACGCCATGTTTGATTTGGTGTGTTTAGATGGGATTGGAAAAATCATCCAAGTCATTGTCCCTCATTTTGGTATTATGTGTGCCATGAATATTCAGGGGCACGTTGATTATGGGGAAGCAATGTCCTGGCTACCCTTTCTTAAAAAATTCCAAAACATGGATGTGGAGAGGCATCAACTACTATCTCAACCCATGATTTCCTTCTTGTTGAGGATGTATAACATGGAGTCCTACCCTATGGTTAAGTAGAAAAGCCACTTTGAATTCTTGGTGTACAATCCTAGTGTCGAGGATTGAAGGTTTGTGTCAAACCCATGTGCCCCATGTTTTTTGTATTGATAATCCCATTGTTTCCTTGCTAGAGAAACCCTAGAAACAAATCCTTTTGATTGTTACAATCGATGAAGGTTGAACTTTATTTCTTCCATTTTCATGTTGCCTCATCCTTTTTCTTTTTGAAGATGTAATTTTGGGTTTTGAATGAGAAGGTTTTAAGCTTCTCCTAGAGCCTTAGGCTTGAAAGCATGTACTATCTTGTAAACATTCTGATGAATATAAAATATAGTACATTTCTACTAGTTTCTTGTGTTCACTCTCATGGCATATTCACAAAATTTTACATATGACCATACATAACTATAAAATTTTAATGAACTTGCTCATACATTAATTGAACAGTTTTAGATGAATACCATTTACTGGTATATCCAAAGCATTGTTATTCATATCCTCCAACTCATACACATTATTTTCTTTGCATGCATGGATGCAAAATGTCGCCCTCCACAATGATTCAAACTTTGCACATTGCCCCATTTTGTTAGCGCATTCATCATATTTTAGCACAAGACTCCTCTCCTTAAAATCTAGGTTGGAGGCCTCTTAATCAAACCAACATTTGACCACCTGTTGGCATCCAATCATGGCATCAAACACATTTTATCTCTTCTCTTTGAGGGTTAAGAGCTCTGCCAATGTTACTTTCATTCCAATGTCTTCTTCAACTTCAAAAGCTTTTAACAATTGTAATGTTAGAATCTCCATGGAAATGCATAAAACTACCTCCTTCCCATACAATAATTCATAAGGGGAGGTTTTCAAGATCATCTTAGGTGTAAATATGTTAGTCCATAGAGTTGCTCGTATATGCTTATGGTATTATTTCTAGTGTTTTGACCCTATGTGCTTTATTAACCTAATCAAGTTTTTGTTAGTTGATTGTGTTAACCCATTTCCTTATGGGTAATAATTTGATGAAGTCTTGAGGTAGACCCCATGATTAAGAGTGAATTCATACATCACAAAGCCTATGAAGGCTCATGCGTTCTCGAAAATGATAGTTTTGGATGAATCGAACCTTGCTACCAACTCTTCAAGAAAAAATATGATTTTTGCTTCTATAGCATTCTTTAGGGGAGTAGCCTCCATCCATCTTGTGAGGTAGTCAATTTCCAATAAGTATCCACTTGTGTCTTGTGATGGAGATGGGATTTATCATCTCGATAAACTCCAAACCGCATTGTGAAAAGGTTTCCTTGGTTATGATCGAGATTAATGGTATGGTAGAATTCTTTCAATTACCAATGAAATATTGGCATTGAGTACACTTCCACACAATATGATGAGCCTTGAAGAACATCAAAGGCTAGTAATAGCTTGCTTGCATTTTTTTCAAAGTGGTGGTCTTGGCAGAAAAGTGTTTGCCCATAGGGCTGCAGTAGAATTTTCCCTGAATCCTTTCTACCTTTGGCTTGTCTATGCAAAAAAGGACTCCATCATAATTTATTTTAAATAAAATTTCCTCAATTAGTACATACTTGGTTCCTTGCTATCGGTAATAGCATCTGCTATGAGGTGGTATGTTTTTTCAGATATTGTCTAGTTTGCATAAATCTCGTTTGATGAGCCACCCATGACTCATCAGAATTGAACTAGTTTCTATAGACCTAGTTGGTCTCTTCTTCCACCTGGGTGCCTAATTCCTATTCGATATATTCACAAAGGCCTCTCCCTTAAACCAGCTTGGTTGGTTGGATGTCCACATCATATTGCTGGATCTTGGTGATCTAGTTTGCCCTCTTCTTGATTATGTCACCTTCAGTGATATACTCCCTAATGTTGGTGTGAGCAACAAGGATGGTGATTTTTTTGGTTGACACCAGGTGTTGGAATTTATTTAGGCTCCTGATGATAGAAAAGGCTTGTTTTTCAAAAAATTTATACCTAGCTTCATATCCTTTGAGAGTCTTGGAATGAAATTCTATGGGGTGTTCTCTGATTCCCTCCTCATCCTATTGAGTAAGCACTGAAGCTATGATGTTTGGGATATTATAGATGTAGAGAAGGAAATCTTTGGAGAATTCCAAGTTAGCTAACACCAGAGCTATGGAGATAGCTTCCTTAATTTTATCAAAATAAAAATTACCTTTAGGATTACATTTGAACATGAAGTCCTTTTTTAACATCAATGTGATAGGTCTCACAACACTCACAAAGTTTGAGATGAACTGATTAACGAAGTTAATCTTTCCCAAAAGTATTGCAGTCACTTCTGGTTGACTAGAAGTAGTAGTTCTATTATAGCTTTCACCCTTTCGGGGTCTACGACTATCCCTTCTTTCGATACCACAAAGCCAAGAAGCTTGTCTTGTAGTACTCCAAATACACACTTCCTAGGATTTAAAGAAGTCTTGGACTATTGACACTTCTGGAAGACCATTTCTAGATGATAAAAATGATCATCTTTTGATTTGGTCAAATTAGTCATATCATCTAGATATATTAGGATGATCCTATTGATCAATCGCTTAAAGGTGATATACATCGCTCTTTGAAAGGTAGCACCTACATTAGAGAGTTTGAAGGGAATCTTTGCATATGCAAACATTCCCCACTTATTGGTAAATTTCATTTTATGTTGGTCCTCCTCTTTTACATAAACTTGGTTATAACAAGAAAAACTATCGAGCAATGAGAACATTTCTAGTCTAGCCACAGTCTATAGAGTTTTCTCCATTGAGGGAAAGGGGTAGTGATATTTTAATGAAGCTTTGTTCAAGTCCCAAAAATCCACATAGAGTTGAATGTTTCCATTCTTTTTTCATGCTAGTACAAGGTTGGATACCCAGGTAAATTGTTTGATCGGATATATGAGTCTTGATTTGATCAAGTTCATAAGCTCCTATGTCATCAGTGCCTTGACCTTTAGTTTCATCGGCCTTTGTTGTTGTCAGATGGGCTTTGAGCCTTAAACTTAGTCAATACCATGTTGAATGATTCTTGGATCATATCCTTTGGGATTTTCATGAGTCCAAGCTATGAACCCATCAATTTTAGCATGCAAGCCTTTCAATATTTCCTTGTCCACTTGTGGGATGTCTCTTCTAACTTTTAGATTTTTGCCTTTCCCAACATTGATGTCTTCATATTCTTCTTCATTGGTGGTGAATCTTCGCTTGATTTTTCTCGCATCCTTGTAGTTTAAGATATTTTCGAGAGCAATCATGCCTTGTGGGAGCTTATTTTTTTTCTTTTGAATTACTTGTCCTTCAATAACCCTTCTAGCTTCGGAGTGTGAATGATTGGAAGCTTTCCTAAATTTTGTAAAAAAGCGACAATTTGAATGTCATCCTCAAAAACTTGCCAATTCTGATCATGTTTGGGTATTGATAGTTGGACGATGGTATGTATTGCATTCTAACTTTTTATTAATTTAAGGGTTGGCTCAAACTGTCAGCCAATTGAAGCTATTTGATCTATGGCTGAATTTTAGGACTATGGGATAACTTGTATGTTAAAAGCTTCAAATCTCTCGATTAGATCCCATATTTTGTTTTTGTAAGACCTCATTCTTACATATTTATAGAGGCTTACAACTAACTCTAAATCTCCAAACACTTGTATTCTCTTTATTCCCACCTACTACGTGAGAATGAAACCATGGACCAAAGCTTCATACTTTACATCATTATTTGAGCACAAGAACTTGAAGTGAAAGGCTTTACAAGTCTCTGATCTAGTCAAAAATACTAATCAGATGCCAGCTTCGAAACCGATTTTGCACTTGGCACCATCGAAATATAGCATCCATACAATATTTTTCCCTAGTCCACTAGGTTCCTCCTATTCCTTCACTAATTTCAAGAAGACATATTCATCATTGAAGATCACATAGGTGCCTAACCCAATAGCATGGAACTTCTTTAATGGGTTGGATTCAATAAACTGATTGAGTTGGACCTCTTTTTTAGGGGTCTAATAACTTGTGTCCTCTTCATCTTCTAACATCTCTATGAAATATGTCTCATTTTTTGAGAAGGAATTATACATTACTTCAAAGCACATGACCCTATTGTCTACTATATGTTCAAGGTGCAAGGATTTAGACAATATATTCATATTTGCATTGGATATTTTTTCTGTAGTATCAAATGAGACCAATCAAGTGATAGACATCCACCAATATTTTTGTGAAGTCTTTTGAAAGACATCCCAAAAATTGGGGGGAATGTCTATTAGGACTACTTCTTGTGTGATGGTTTGGCTTAGAACTGAGAAACAAGTTAAAGATAGATCCTTGATGTAGCCAACGGTCAAGAATTTTTTCTCATATAATTGCATGATTCCCTTCTCAAAAGGCTCGTATTTAAGTTTCAAAGTGTCGGCCACTTGCTTGGGCATGATAGTGGTACTATCTCTTGAATCAATCATATTATTATGTAAAATCTTATCCCCCACAATAACTATTAAAAATAAAGGGGTAGGATTTGGTTTGCTTACCTCTTTTACATTTGTATTGTCTATGTCAGTCACGTATGCCATGGTTGTCGAAGGTCAAGGGTTTGAAGCAAGAACTTTTCCTTGACCTTGATTACACGATGGGATTGTATTTGTCAATGACATTTTTTCCTCCTCCTTCAATGCATCTTGGAGTAATATCTTTTGTTCTATAATTGATATAACATCCCACTGAGACACATTAGTAGGTGCCTTCTTTAGTTGCTCCACCACATTAAGCATTCTGACTAGAAATACCTTACATTTGAATGGTGGTATTTTTTTTGTCTTAGCAAGAGGTCAATCCTACATGAACAAGCTCAAATCTTTGTCAATATCTTTCTCCAATAATGACAAAGCTTGCGACTGCTGAGTGGTTCATATCTATGAAGCTTTCTCTACTTATGGCTGTGGTTATTGTGGTTGTGGACACTATGGAGCTCATTGCACATATTCTCTAGCGAGTTTTCTCTTGGACCATGTGTTGTAGTCTAATTGTACCTATAAGGCACTAGTTGTCAGAATATTATTTGCAAATATTGTTCCTTCTTCTTCCATCCAAGAAAATATGCTTGGTTTGGTGAGACATCCAACTCTTGCTCTAAGTACATCCCTTGTGTTTGCACTCTAAAGTGGGTATTTTCCATTCTAGGAGACTGATATTCTTCCATATTTGGAAACAAACCAGGTCTCTCTATTCATCTATCTTTTGTTGGAGATTTCCCCTTGGAAAATTTTGAGGCATATGGCCATCATTACATGAGACACACCATGCATTCTTATCTTCTACCAAGTTGTTCTGGCTTGGGCCCAAATCCTTGCTCAAGTTGTTCTTGATAGTTTGAAGTGGCATGGTGACTAGAACTATCTGGTTTGTAAGCGCCTATTGTTGGTTACTTCCCTTTGGAGCTCCTTGACATGTGTTTTTTTGATAAGATGACCTTTCTCCTTGTTAGGTTTGCATGGGAGGATTTGGAGGTGTCACAAAAGACCACATAAGGTTCTTCATATTATTGATGTTTGTTACTAGTGAAGAGGAGCCCAATGTACTTGGTTGTGTACTTTGGTACATATATATTGATGGTAGTGGTGTGGCCAATTTATTCGAGATCGGGGTAGAAGTACTAGCATCCATATCCTAGGGGCCACTAGAGATTTCAATGAACATGGGCATCGACGACCATGGTGGAAGCTTATCAGCATCAATTACACTATTCTCTATGCACACAACTAGATCATATGCATCAGGCAAGGTATCTCCTCCTATTGACTATACCATGACTACGATTGATCCGGTGGATATTTTTAGTGAAAATTGAAGTGTCTCATTTCTCTCTAGAATCAGCACCATTAGAAAGAGCTCGGCGTCCTGATTCCAACGCAACTTGAAAGAAGTGAAAAGGAGTCCGTTTGCACAAGTTATGACCAGTCAAACCTTAGGTCAAACTGGGATCAGAGGGCGTCCAGGAAGCGAAAAAAATGATGTCATCAAAAGTTGTTGAAGTTGGCATCATCGCAAAGAGCTCGTCAAGACGATTCTGACAGTGTTCATTTCATCGAAATCCGACATCGGAGGCTCAAGATACAGCTGGTCAAAGTTTCAGGTTGACTTGGTTGACTTGAAGGTACAATGATGATGTCAGCATCCGTACATAATGATGTCAGCACATGTGCAAATCAAAGGTGGACCAATCCGCGGTTGACACGTGTCATCCGTACGATGATGTCAGCATCCATGTGGCAGCACAGTCAGCAGTCCGTACACCATGTCATCATCTGAGTCAACATCCACGTCAGCATATGAGTCAGCCGGTTTGGCGAATCGGACTTGGACACGTGGCATGGTGAGTTGCAAAAAATACAGTCAACATCTGCGTCAGTGGACACATCAGCAGGTTCCAGCGAATAATGGTTTGACATGTGGCATCCTGGTACTCGCCCTCTTTCCACCCGCGGATGAGTTTGTTCTAACAAAAAAGTTGTTGGGTTTCGAACCCGTATCCTCAATGGCACTAACCATCGACATCCACCGTTCGGCCACTGTTACTTGACTTAACTAAATATAGACAAGGGTTGTTTTTCTTGTTTAAAATTTCGGGTTAATTGTTAAAAGCAATGCCGGCGGGAACCGTCGACCCCGCGCCACCAAAATGTTTTATAGCCGTTCAACCACCGAACGTTCCTTGATAAATATGGGAGCTCGGTCGGTTTTGTTGAAGATTTGGAGCCGAAACCTTAACCAAATGGCTAAGTAAGCCATAAACAAGTGAAACTACCTCCAACTATCAAAACCAGAAGCTATTTGGAGACAAAAGGGTTGTTGTACGAGCTATTTAATGGGGGTTATACATTTAATGAGTGGTTAAGCCTTATTAAGCATATTTTATGTATAAAAGGAGGGGTTTAGGTGTGAGTTTAAGTAATTTTTAAGATAATTTTCAAGAGAAACAGGTGATATGCTAGAGAATTCTTGTGGAGATTTTTGGAGCCATTTTCGTACATCGGAGTATTGTTATGCTGCCGAAGTGCTAGAAGAAATGGTCTTGGTGCAATTTTGTAATTGATTTGGAGATTAATCGGATCGGTCTCACTCCATTGGAGCGGACCCGGAGACGTAGTCACGATTGTGGCGAACTCCGAAATCAAACTCTGTTTGCATCTCTCTCTTTCTTTCTCTCACTTTCTTTCATTCTGTTGTTATCACCTTGTCATTTTAATTATTTCCATAAGTTAATTTTGATATTATTAACTTGGAATAATCATTGTAAAATTTAAGCATTCAATCTGCAATTTAGTCTAGATCCAGATCGCGATGTCTAAATTGAAATATTTTAGGATAAACATGAATGAAATAAATTTCAAAGGCCTCGTTGTCACAAGAATTCTTTACCAGGTTTTGTGGAACCTAGTGTTAAAGTCACTCATGGCCTCTTGTAGGGCCCTCTTGATAGTGATTAATTATTATAGAAAAGAAGAGCAATCTCCTTTCTCTAAGAAGAACTCAAGTAATTTCTCCTTGAGTTGTTCCCAAGAGTGGATCGAATTGGAAGTCAAGAATATATACCAATCTTGAGAATTTCCTTTGAAAGACATAGCCAGTAATTTGAGGGCGACATTTTCTTCCATGATATTAGGGACTCTACAAACCTCTGCAATGTCTTGGAGATGGTTGGAAGTGGTTTTAAATTCCTCCCTAAAAAACTTTGGGATTTCCTTTAGAGCATTGGTAGGTATGGAAGACTATATATTTGGGGGCATTGGTGGTTGTAGTAGGGTACTGCTATCCCAGGTTACAAAATTTCTATGATTAGGGGCACCTAAGTGGGCCATTGAGAATAAATTCCTATGGGTGGGGTAGACAGGTATTTTGAATTGGAAGGTCTAGCCTCCTAGTGGAGTGGATAAAGATTTGGATTGTGGGCTAACACTTCTTACTCTATTTCTCATGAAAATTGATATGAAACTTGTAAATCATCTCCTCCTAGGTGTCAAAGCAGGAAGCTAGGAGTAATGGAAATTGCCTCTAGAAGATGCTCTTATTTGAACTCTGGGCATGAGATTGTCAACCTTTAGTTTGATTTATGAAATATTTTTGACTTCTAATTAGTCGATTGTGGGTTTTGTCTTATCGAGCATGCCAAAAAAACAACGGTTGATCATAAAATCTTGTGCCTTTCTGAATAGACTTATGGTAAATTCAGCGAGTAGGGGACCATTTCTTTCCTCACTGAATTACCTCTAGTATTTTTAAAGAAATTTGGCTCTTCTTTTGGGGGTTTTAGGAAAGGGGAGAGAGAAATACAAAGAAAAAAATATATGGTAATGCAAAAAATCTTTTACAACATTTTAAAGATTAGAAATCTCCTACTTATGATGAAATGAACACCAAATGTCAAAAAACCTTCATTGTTGGGAAGAGAATGAACCAACAAATGCTAAGAGAGCACAGTGTGGTCATTCAAATCTCCTCATGGGAAGCATCCATTAAGGTTTGACAAAAGCAAGAAAACCCAAAGATTATCAAGATACTCTGATATTCATAAGACTACCCTTGCTCTTATAGCATAATATGTATTTAAGCCTAATCTTCTATAGAAAAAGGAAAGAGTATAATAACATCATTCATTTTTTTTGAAAGATAGCTTTTAGGAAAATAAGCTAATAACATATAAAATAATTGCTCAGACTATCTAGGTAAGAATTGACATAGAGCTTTCAACATAAGTGATATAAAAAGAGAGAATGATAAAGGCCATAAAATACATAATTTCAAAATCTTCTCCTTAATAATATCTATTTTTCAATAAAATAACTGAAAATAAAGGTTAGATTCCAATCTAATTAATAGCATTGATAAATGATACATGTCATAGAGTAGAAATAGTGCTTTGTGAAAATCTATCCTCAAATAATCTCTGAACTAAAAAACCTCCTCTCTTCACTACTACAAACCCATTTTATAGCCAAAATAAATAGCCACTGCTACAACCAGAAGAGATGAACCAACAACAGATGTTCTCACATGATTTACCACAATCTAATCTAGGGTTTGATTAGATCGCAGTGATCTTTTCTCATAAAGTCATGAGGTGGCTCATTAATGGATCCAGATTTTGTAGAATTTCTATGAAGATACACTACTAGAAGATAATCTCATCTTAGCACAACCCATTTAAAACATGATCCAATTAGTTATGAGGAATGATGATTCCATCTCAAAGGTCCAACCTTGAAAGTAATATCTTCTTCATGCCCTCCAACAAACTTCACCCAAAAGGAAATACATCCATAACTGACATGGAAAGCGGGCAAGTGACTTCAGATTTTATGATAATAGCTTTGAGGAAATCACCACCAAGCAGACTAGTGTCCTTGTTCAGCCTGAAAGAAAAATTAAATATAAAAATATTTGTGTAGCCACCATGTGGTGCATTGTGCACCTTTATGCAAGAGTAATCTTTGTCTTTTGGGCATAACGCCATCCTAATGCAGAAAAATAAGTAGGGCTGTAAATTAAAATGCTTGAAGGAAAAATTTTCTCCGAGCATTATGTCTCTTGCTTATTACTTGCTTGATGTTGTGACCTCTTGTTCAAAGAATGGTCTTTTACAAGTATGAAGCAAGTATGAAGGTTTTGTCATTGATTTCAATTGGTTAACTAGTTATCAACTGGTTGTTGTTGTCATTGATGTCATGGATAATGGTTATTGGTTGTATATGTCGAGCATATTGTTAAAATTTTAGTGAAGAAAGGTTGCAAGTATTTATTGATTGCTTCGAGTTTTTCTCCGAGATTTTATCCTATGTTTATGTGGTTTAGATATGTTGATCATGGTTGTTGGAAGTTACTATATCCAAATTTTGGGTTTCTGGATCATTGTATAGTGTGAGTTATGTTCACCAGTTGTGAACTTTGTTTTTTAGTGTATTTGCTTGAGGCCTAGGAGAAATGTAGTTGCTAAAAAATTCTTTTTTTTCAATATTATGACTTGTGGTTTTAGGATAAGCTATTGGGAATGTTCTCAAGTTAATTTTGTTATCTGGAAATATTGGATCATGTTAAGGTTGTGTGTTCTTAATTGATTTATGTGTTTTACACTAGTTTGGTCGGCCTTGTGTTTAACACTACCTTTGAAGCTTATTGAAGCATGTTGAAGCGTCTAGTTAGGTTTCCCTCATTATAATTCTGCCCTAGAATTTTTTGGCACCAACATAATTTAAATTTGTAAATGCAAATGGTGTGTGGCTAACATTGGATATCTTTCAAAATTAAAGATGGTATAAATAGAGGATGAGATATTGGTGAAAAGTGTGCAATGAACACATGAAATAGTGTGTATGTGATGCGATTTTGGGTAGATAAGTGTGAAACTGAACTGTTGAATTTCTAGAAGTAGTGAGATTGAAGGTGTACTTTATCATTCATGCATGTTTGCAAGTGTGTGAGAGAATTGTGGTTGAAATCTCTATTGCATTGATATGGTTTTTCTCTTGTAACAAATCCCTTCTATCTTCTTTGTAATTCTATGATAGTAAGCCCTCCAAGTGGTTAACCCTTTTTGGATAGTGAGTCCTATTTTTCTAGTGAGTCTTCTTCAGTAGTGAGCTATTGTAATCGGTTTTGATATTCTCTATATTGTGAGCTAATCATCACCATGGTTTTTAGTTTATTGGGTTTTCCACATAAATCTAGTGTTATTGTGTATGTGTAATATTTTTCAGTTTATGAATTTGCACTTAATGATTAATCATATTAGCAAAGTAAAGGATTTATGATTGATCTAATTTTTAGTGGAATTTTTTTAAAGGTTAAAATTTCTCACAACTAATTCACCCCCCATCTTATTTTTCTTGTTCAATAATTGCTATCAAAGCTTGGTTCCTTTAAGAGGATCTTAACCATGTAAGGATGGTTTAGGATGGTAGGCAAGATCATTTTTGAGTATCCTAGACCCGATGGAACTAATTATTCTATTTGGAGTATTGTGGATATGATGTTGAGAAATCTTATTATCTTGCTTACACTAGTCCGACTAATGGTTCAAGTACAACTAATTAAATCAAGGTGCAAGAAGCAAGAAATAAGGAAAATTTCATTATGAAGAATAGTCCTTCACATTTCGAGTTGGTCAAGGTTCAAAATTTGAAGATTGCTAAAGAAGTTTGGGATGCTTTAGAAAAGATGCATGAAGGGGATGAAAAGGTCAAACAAACAAAGTTTCGGAATTTGGAGGAATATTTTGAGGTCCTGTATGTGTCTAAAGATGAGAACATTTAATACTATGTACAAAGAGTGGATGACCCGTTAGGTGGAATGCAAGGACCTAGTGCTACAATATATGAATTCAAGATTGTGAAGAAGATTCTTAAGTCTCTCCTTGATGCATATAGTGAAAAGGTGTTTGCTATTAAATAATGTGTTGATTATAAGACTTATACTAAAGATTAGTTATTGGGAACTCTGAGATCTTATGAGATGAGAAAGTGAAGTTTAAGAAATGGATCCAAATAAGAATATTCATTCAAGGTTACAAGAGATAAAGATCTAGATGAAGAGAACCAAGATGAATTAGAGGCCAACTTTGTGAGAAGGATTAAGAAAGGCTCCAAAAAGTAAGAAGGTAAGTTTCCATTTAAATGGTTTAGTTGTGGAGGAATAGGTCATTATGCTTCAAGATATCTAGAAAGATATAAGAAGAACAAACAAATATTTAGCAAAGAAAACAAAGGTACGAAGATCAACAAAAAGTATTATGTGAATGAGGATGCTTTTATTATTTATGAAGAATGTAATTATAGATATTTTAATGACAATGAATGCTTCTTCTTGGCTATAAAAGATGAACCTACTTTTACTAAATCTGAAAGATGGGTGAAGGAATGTCCTCTAGAGAAAGATAAAGATGTTGTAATCTCTTCCATGCTACATGGTAAACAAGAAAATCACCATAGAGTTATTGATAGTGGTTATTCACATCACATGACTGGAGATAAGAGTAAGTTTTTTAAACTTGAAAAATATTATGGAGGCTTAGTTATGTTTGGAGATGATATTTGTGCTAAGATTTGTGGGATAGGTTCAATAAGTTTTGATGGCAACTATAATGTTGATAATGCCTACTATGTTAAGGTTTTAGAGCATAATATCTTGAGTTTTGGATAGATGTGTAGTAAAGGATATAATCTTATATTTGAGGATGAGAAATGTGAAATCAAGAAAGGATATGGAATAATGATTGTTGTAGAAAATAACTCTAAAGGAAATATATATCAACTTAAGGGTGTTGATGGATGTTTCTTTATGACTTAGATTAATGAATTTTGGCTATGGAACTAGATAATGTGTCATATGAATTTTGATAACCTGGTGAGGATCAGTGTAGTGCAATCCATGAGATATTTACCAAGGATTGCAAAGCTTGTTAATGATATTTGTAGGAATTGTTAGTTTGGAAAGAAAGTGAGAAATAACTTCATGTCAAAGGAATAATCTACTACCAAAATACTGGATTTGATTCTACAAATCTTTGTGGCCCTACAAGAGAGAGAATTCAACAACATGAAATGTACTTTATGCTTTTGATTGATGATTACTCTAGGTATATATGGATTGCATTTCTTAGAGATAAATCTAATGCATTAGATAGATTCAAGACATTCAAAGCTATGGTTGAGAATGAAGTAAATTTGAGAATAAAATGCTTTAGGGCTAATAGAGGTGGTGAATTAACCTCCCATGAGTTTAATATGTTTTTTTGAATTTCATGGAATAAAGAGATAGTTATTTGTTCTAAGAACCCTTGAGCATTATGAAGTTTTTGAAAGAGAACATAAAAATTCAAGAAGCTACTAGATCAATGATTACTGAAGCTTTTCTACCAAAATTCTATTGGAGAGAAGCTATTCACACTATTGTTTATGTGTTCATTCAAGTTCAAGCAAGAGATAATAGTAGTAAGAACCCCTATGAGCTATGGTGTGGAAAAGTTCCTACTATTAAGTATTTAAAGGTATTTAAAAGCAAATGTTATATCAGATGGGATGAAGAAAATTTAGGGAATTTTGATGCTAGAAGTGATGAAGGTATTTTCCTTGGAGATTCTACTAAGAGAAAAGCTTACAGATGTTTCAATAAAAGACTAAGGAAGATTGTATAAATAAAAAATATTAAGGTTGATGAAGCAATGAAGAAATCAATTGAAGTCAATGGATATGTAACTAATGAACCTGATTGTGTAAGAGTTGAATAAAATGTGGAAGAATAGGAGAAGAAAAATGAAGAAGAAGAAGCTCTGGTGGTGTTCCCAAAAACACTTAAATATGTGCAAAAGAATCATTCAAAAGATCAAATCATTGGAGACAAGAGGAAATGAGTATTGACAAGAAGTAGAGTTGTTGCTACTGGTGAGATAAATTTGTTTTTACTTTCTGAGATTGAATCGAAGACCATAAGTGAACAATGCAAAGTTGAGCATTGTATGGAAGCTATGAAAGAAGAAATTATGCAAATTGAGAATAATAAAACTTGGGAATTCATCCCTAGACCAAAAAATAAAAACATAATTTGATCAAAATGGGTATTCAAAAACAAGGTAAATGGGAATGGAGAAGTAGAACTAGAAAAATAGAAAGGCTTGTGTGTAAGGGTTACTCACAAGTTAGGAGACTTTTTCTTCGATGGCAAGAATGGAAGCTATCAAAACAGTTTTTATCATTTATTTCCCATAAAGATTTCAAGGTCTATCAGATGGATGTTAAGTCTTCATTCTTAGATGGCGAGTTCGAGGAAGAGGTCTAAATGGAACAACTTAAAGGATTTCAATTTTCAGATCAACTAAATATGGTTTGCACATTGAAGAAGGATTTATATGGATTAAATCAAGCTCCTAGAGCTTTGTATGCAAGGTTAGATAGATATTTGGCTCAACAAGGTTTCAACAAAGGTACAATAGATAGTAATTTGCATTTTAAAATTGAAAATGGAAAGATCTTGATAGTGGTTGTATATGTTGATGACATTATCTTTACAGGAAATGAAACTATGGGCAAGATGTTTTATAAAGAAATGTAGAAATAATTTGAGATGTCTAAGTTTGGTGAGATGAATTTCTTCTCTAGGATACAAATCAATCAAACAGAGAAAGGAATTTTTATTTCACAATCAAATTATGTAAGAGAAATGTTGAAGAAGTTTGGGATGGATGGTTCCAAAGCGGTAAGCACTCCTATGGTTACAACTAGTTGGAAATTGAGTAAATATGACAATTCACCTAAGGCTGATCAAATAAAATATAGATCTATGATTGGTGGATTATTTTATTTAACTAATACTAGACTGGATATCATGCATGCAATTTTTCTTGTGGCTAGATTTCAATAAAATCCTAAAGAAACACATGTTGTTGTTAAGAGGCTATTAAGATATTTGAATGGAACACCAAATTATGGCTTATGGTATACTAGGGATACTAATTTTACACTAAGTGCTTATACTAACGCAGATTGGGATGGTTGTGTAGATGATAGAAAAAGTACCAGCATGGTGGTGCATTCTTTCTTGGTTGCAAATTGGTGGCTTGGTTGAGTAAAATGCAAGATTCATTTTTTGTATCCATTGTTGAACCTGATTATATTGCAACAACATCTTCCTATACACAAGTTTTATGGATGAGACAAACATTGAAATATATCAAAGTAAGGTATTATGATCCTATTTCTATCTTCTATCATAATACAAGTGCAATTAAAATTTCAAAGAATCTAGTGATGCACTTAAGGAAAATTGTATATCTATCAAGTATCACTTTTTAAAAGAGAAGGTTGTAGAGAATGAAGTAAATCTTGAGTATGTACCTACAAAGGATTAATTTTCTTACATATTTACAAAGGCTCTTCCTAAAGATAATTTTTAGTATCTTCGAGAGAACGTAGGGGTTATTGCCCCTCCTTTCTTGTTCACTAGATGCATATGGAGATGAATCAGTCTAGTGGGTCTATGAATCTATCTTTCTTCTAAATTGATCTTTTGGTGGCTACCTCTCAAGGGGATTAGGTAGTATCTTCTGTGTTTGGGAGTATTCAGCATTGGTATTGGTCATGTCAAAGGGAAATCAATGAAAATATCTTTTTCATTTTCCATTGATGTCAAAGGGGGATAGAAACATGTGGAGAGAAAGATTATCATGTGAAAAATGTTATCTACTAAGGGGGAGAAACAAAAAGTAAAATCATGAGGAAATGTTTACAGATTTTTTGTGTTGTTTTTGATGGTTTTTCACATGTGTTGCCATCAATGATAAAGGGTGAGATTGTTGCAAGTATGAAGCAAGTATGAATATGTTTTCATTGATGTCAACTGGTTAACTGGTTCTCAACTGGTTGCTGTTGTCATTTATTTCATGGATAATGGTTATTGGTTGTATATATCAAGGATATTGAGAAAATTGTAATGAGGAAAGGTTGTAGGTATTCAGTGGTTTCTTTGAGTTTTGCTCTGGGATTTTCTCCTATGTTTGTTTTGTTCAAATATGTTGATCATGGTTGTTGGAAGTTGCTATATCCATATTTTGGGTTTTTGGATCATTGTATAGTGTGAGTTATGTTCACCAATTATGAACTATTTTTTTTAGTGTATTTGGCCAAGGTCTAGGAGAAATGTAGTTGCTCTAGATTTCTTCTTGTTTGAGTCTTATGGCTTGCATTTGTTAGGATAAGTTATTGGGAATGTTTTCAAGTTAATTATGTTATCAAGAATGATTGGATCATGTTAAGGTTGTGTGTGCTTAATTGATTTATGTGTTTTACACTGGTTTGGATGACCTTGTGTTTAATAGTACCTTTGAAGCTTATGGAAGTGTGTTGAAGCATGTGGTTGGGTTGCCCTCATTCTAATTCCACCCTATAATTTTTTGGCACTAACCTAATTTAAATTTCTAAATGAAAATGGTGTATGGAAGAATTTAGATATGTTTCAAAGTTGAAGATGGTATGAATATAGGATAAGATATTGGTGAAAATTGTGTAGTGAATTCAAGCAATATATATGCAAAATAGTGTGTATGTGATGTGAGTTTTCACAAATTAGTGTGAAATCTAGTTGTTGATTTTTTAGAAGCAATGAGCTGAAGGTGTACTCTATCATTCATGCAAGTCTACAAGTGTGTGAGTGAATTGTGGTGGAAATATCTATTGAATTGAATTTTTTTTCTCTCTATAAGAAATCCCTTCAATCTCCATTGTAATTATGTGGTAGTGAGCCCCCCAGGTAGTCAAACCTTGTTGGATAGTGAGTCCTAATCCAGAAAGTGAGTCATGTTTTGGCAGTGAGCCTTCTCTCACAGTGAGCTTTTGTAATTGGTTTTGATATTCTCTATATTGTTATCTAATCCTCATCATGTTTTTTCCCTTATTGGGTTTTCCATGTAAATATAGTGTTATTGTGTATGTGTGATTTTTTTTAGTTTGTGCATTTTCAGTTAATGATTAATCATATTAACAGAATAAGGGATTTGTGATTGATCTAATTTTTAGTGGAATTTTCTTAAAGGTTCATTTTTTTCACAATTGATTCACCCCCCTAGCAGATATCTTGTTCAACATGGTCTTATTTCATGTGATTTGTCTTCTTGTTGGTTACATTAGATTTCCTTCAAGAGTGTGACCTTTCTTGGCATATGGAATTCCCTTAGTGGTAATGCTATGGATTGCATTCCCTAAGGCATGGATCTTTTATCTCTTGACTATTCCTCTCTTGATTGTGATATCAAGCATGATGTTATGGGTGAACCCACAAAAGTGGTTTACAATTGGAGTGAGGAAAGAAAAGTTGAAAAAAATGACCCCATGCCAAAATAAAATAAAATTGGGGTTTGAACGAACCAAAAGAGGTTTTCAATGAACTAGGGTTCGAGTCAACCCATTCAATTAACTTCCCACCATTCCCACAAAAAAAATAAAGGAAGCCCATTTTGAAAGGGGGTTCGAATGAACCCTGGTTCGAGCAAACCACTGAGGGTTTGTTCGAACCTCCCATTTCCCTCCTTCTCCCACTCAAGTGGTCAAAAAGTCCAAAATTTTATGCTTTGAAGCTCAGGTTGAGGAATAAAATGGAGGAGACCTCACAAACCCAACTAGATGATGTTATTCTTCAGAACGAGCTATCCAATGAATATAATTTTATAATGTTTTGGTTTTATTATGTATTTTATTTTATAGTTTTATTAAATATGGGTTTTTCACAAAAAATCAAGCTCTTTGTTTTGCACATATGGAAAAATAGAAAATTATCAAAAAAAATTTAAAAAAAATATGTCCATGCTGGGTATTGATCATGTCCTTGATCCATGAAAAAAATAAAATTGAATTTTGATACATACAGAAAAAGTCATGTTGTATATAGCTCGCCTATGTCTGAATTGTAATTGGTTTGACTTCAAAACTTGATTAAGGAAAAAATATTTAGCAAAACACTATGAAACCAAATAAAAGTGCTAGATATCATAGTTACATTTGAATCTTAATTCACAAACATTAGAATTTTATCCTTCATACTAAAAATTTATGTTGTATACAATGAGCGTCACTCCTTAAAATGTTGTTTTAAAAAAAGAGCTAGTTTTCAAAGGATATGGAAAAAGAAGTGCAATTTGATTCCAAATTTTTTGAAAAAAATATTTATAATCTATAGACAAAACGTTACAAATCACTAGTTTGCATCATCTTCAAATTCCTCATGGTTTAGCTGCTATAGGAGCCAGAAAGTGAAGATTTAGTTTTAAAAAAATCAGTTTAGTGTCCAGTTTGCCCAAAAATTCTAAACCAGTATTGTGGGATCACCCTTCCTTCAATTGATACCTTTCATGAACAAATAAAAATCCCTTTTACTATTTTAAATAGAAACTTTTGGCCACTAATCATAGCACAACTTTCTTTGTGTTGCCTTTGTTTTATGAGTGTCTAGCATAACATAGCTTGCTAGCCAAGTGTGATTATTGTATGTGGCACCTTATAAAAATTATTAGGGAGTACAAATTTTTCCATGATTGATGTATGGGAGCCTATAGTCCTAGCATAAATTTTCCATCACCACTTTTTTTATGGGTACAAACCTAGTGTATATCAGACTACACTAGACCTTGTGTATTTCTCACCTATTTGGGATCACATAGTGTATATTAAATTGCACTTGTGAGCGTGTTTTTCATGGCCATCGACCAAAAAAAAACTTGCTTTCTTGTGGTCCCTTGTGAGTGCCTTTAATGGACTTGGCATAACGCAACTTGCTAGTTCATCTTTTCTTGTATTAATTTTGACATTGTATGATGTTACATCTTGTGTCCTTGTTGTATTCATATGTCTCTATGTTCCTTTGTTGGTTTTCCATGGGATCATTTTATCTTGGGGGCTTGATCATCCTCCATGATCTTTGTTATCTCATCTTTCTAATAATTGTACAATTAGACCTCTATTGACTTATTTGTCTACTTTAGTGTGAGTTTGAATGTGGGCTCATACTCTCATTAAAGTGGGGGATAAATGTGTTGGGAATTAGTGTTCACATAGGTGTTATAAATTAGAGTTTATGTGTGTTATAAATAAGTGTCATAATATTAAGTTTTTGGGAAACAACTTAATATTATTATTAATAGTCACATGGTTTGTTAAATAGGTTAGTATAATGGTTATATAAACATATTTGTAGGAAATTAAGTTGTTAAAATAACTCATATGTTTAGAAGTTGTTATAGATTTTTTTCCTATGAAATAGGATTTCAGAATCCTATAAATATGCAATATATGTTGAAATAAATAAATAATGAAAGCATATTATGTGTAGAAAATTTTATGTAGAGGTTATATAAACTCTCCTCAAATATCTATCCATATTTCTAATATTGTATCAAAGTGATTAGAAAATCTTTGGATATGCATTTTTAGTTGTGCACTTTTAGTTTCAAATGAAAGGATATAAGATTTATTTATAATTTTGTAGCATTCCAAGGGTATTTATATGCCATGCATTCTATGGCAGTCATTATCTATTTAAGCTTGAAAATCTAAATTTTCTCATCTCTTTGTCTGTCGATTGGTATCCATAAATGTAGATTTCATTATGATTTTTTTTTTATTGACATATCATATTTTTTATGGAGGAATTTATGAGTTTGATTCTCACAAGCTCTCACTATTTTTAGTGCTTCTCTCGATTGCTGGAAATAGGAATTGAAGATAGGATTGTCATATTTTGGAATGGGACATGGAGACCTAAGAGCATAGAAGAAGCGTGGTGAGCCCAGAACAAATGATAGTGCACAAGTTCTTGTAACAAAACAAATTCATATCCTTCTTTCTTCACAACAAAACTCTAGATGGATGTTCACACAATTTTCTAAAGTTTCCATTTTGCACAAGCCAAGAGAAATTTTATAGAGGTCATAAAGTCTAAATTTGTATCTGCTCATTTATTTTGGTTGAGTTCTTATAATTTATTTTAAAACATATCCATTCTATACTATTGTAGTGTAGGAAATTGTATCCCTCTATATTTTCAAACTTGTTTGGGCCCTCCATGCTAAAAATGGGCTTCTTTATGTCTTATTTGGTCCTAATTTGCATCCACGAGTCTTATTTAATGCATTTCTTTGAGGATAATCCTGACGCATCAAATTACCAATCATAATTTAATGCTCTTGGGTTGTGTGTTCCAGATTTAGTGATCTAGAACTCATACGCCACCTTGGGCATATGGGTCCCACCTAAGTTTTGGGGCCTAAACATGATTTTGGCATAGAACTTAACATTTCTCGAAATTTATGTCCCAAACCTAGGCTACTAGGATTCATATGCCCCAACTGGTATATGAGTCCCTCTTAGCTTGGACCTATTTTAAATTCAAATTCTTGACAAGATTTTATTCTCCTAGATTTTATGTTAGCTTGTAATGATGTAATTTTGGGAAATTTGGCATAAACAAGTATAAATACAAGGTTATTTCACATCTTTTCTCCTAACAATCTAGAAATTTTCATGAGCAAGAGTGATCTAGCAATTCAAGTATTCAAGAGCATTCAAGAGATGATTATCAAGCATTTTGGGGCTACAATAAAGATTCAAGCATCATGTCAAAGTCATGATACATCATGTTTGTTTTTGAGCTAACATTTATGATGTAGGTTTCCATGGTTCAAGCAAGCATTCAAGTCAAGATTTGTAACATACAATAAAGCATCAAGATCTACATTCATGCTAGCCATTTCATACAAGATTATAGACTTTGTTCCAAGTGTTTGATTTAGGTTGAAGATCAATTGAAGATCAAGATTGGAGAAAATTTTCAAAGTTGTCCCCTTTTTTGCAAAATTACGAAAAGTCACCTATAGGTCAGAATTCAAAATTTCAAACTCAAAGATCAAATAGAAGAGAAGCTACATGAGATCACTAGAGGATATCATAGTTTTAAATCAACCTCGATACTAGGACTAAATCTCCTCCTTGGGTGTTTAATTCACAGTATACCACTTTTTAGTCATTTTCTATAGATCCTTGTTTACCAGTTCCATATTTCATATTCAGCCTGAAACCCGAAATTAGGACTAAATCACCCCAATTGGCATATGAGTTCCAGTGTACATTAAAATTCATAATTTTTGGATTACAAACCTTGTTTAGTGCTTCTTCAATTTTCCAAGTGCACCTCTATTCATCTTATGTTTATTATTCTAATTTGAAGTTTTATATTATAGGTTACATTGTTAGATTTGCATATCATTTACATTTCCTTCTTTCTAAGGCTTTGCTTAGTGGTGAAACCCCTTTTGTATTTCATCACACCCAAGCAGACCTCCTAGTATTTCTTCCCTCAATTGAATCACTTGGTTGAGGGATCTCTAGGGTTTCCTTGAATGCAATAGAGAAAAATAAGGTCCTCTAAGCTGTGTATCTCCTAAAAGATAAGCCCCACCCCCTTTTTTATTTATTTCATTTTGGTGAACCTATCCTTTGGACACCTTATTTCTGATTTGAATTACATCATAGTCCTAGATCTATCTTACATTAACTTTTCATTATATCTTGTATTAATTAATTTTCATTTAGGGCTTCTAAATCTTGCATTAGTGAAAGTGCATATAGGGTGCATTTTTACATCTTGAATCATTTAATTGCATTTGAAATCTATAATTACACATCGTCAAGACTGCATACAAGTTAGAAACCTTAACATTCACTCAATTTTTTTTGAATTTAGTGTAAAAACCCTAATTTGGGACTCATTAGCCCCTCTAGGTGATTTAGTCTTGGTACAGGTTGTTTTACCCCATTCTTGGAAATTTTGTGTTGATTTTTTTTACTATTTGAACCCTTCAAAAACCCTAACTGGGACTCATACACCCCCTCTAGGTGATTTAGTCCCTTGTCAGACCTGAAATTACATTTTTTAGCATTAAAAAACTTGTTTTTGTACTTATGTTTGACGTTGTTAGATTTCTATTTTAGATTCCTAAGTTTCATTTTCATTCATTTCATTGGATCTAGATTAATTTGGTTCAACTCATGCATTGCTTAATTTCAAAATCTCATTTACACATTTTGTTCTAGGTTATTACATTGCATTTCATCATGGATAGGTGCTTTGGTAAGCTTTGTATGTCCTTTAAATCATTATTGGATGTGTCAAGTCATGATTTTGGAAATGATCCTAATTAAATTGAACTCACACATGCTCAATCAACTCCTAATGCATGTCCTCCTCGTGATGTTGACATCATTGGAGAAGATGATGACAACATGAACAACTTCATAAACGATTGTCTTAACAACCTTGATACTAATGCATCCTTTTATCCTTCCATGAAACAACCAACACAGCTTGAGATGTTTGGATTTTTACATCCTCAAATTGAGACACAAACTAAGCCTAAGCTCCCTACAATAGGTGATCCTAGCACCTACAATCAAGTAAAAATTCAACCATCCTATGTTAACAAAGTAACCAACACATCAATCAACATAGAAGAGACATATGGAAAAGGATTCATGATCTTACAAAAACAAGGATATGATACAACAAGCGAACTTGAAATTCATCAACTCTTAGAGGAAATACCAAGTGAAGATACCAAAGGGATAGGATATCTATATCCTCCTCCCAAAATAAGTGTCCTCCCTAAAGAACAACCAATATTTCATAACGATCATAGAATTATCCTAGATCATCCTCCTCAACATCTAACTCAAGAAATTGGTGAATCTAGCAAGCAA
>CM021100.1:86123183-86158762 GCA_007115665.2 Sequoiadendron giganteum | reverse complement strand
GAATGGACAAAAGGTCATCTACCTTGCCAACTCTCACAATTACATGTCGTTACTGTATCTATAAATCTTATCATGAGAGTATTTATTACTTGATAATTCAAGGGGAGGAGAGTAGAGCTGAAAATGGTAAACTGTACAAGTTACAAAATACTCATCTTATATCTTATGGCTCCGGCGTATAGAGAGGACCTTACCATTAGAAAAAGAACCATACAAACGAAGAAATCCATAATATATATATATATGCATATATATATTCTATTTTTTTTCTTACTTAAAGGCAAGGTTTGATCCCTTGCCTACTTGGAAGGTACCTAACTGAAGATAATTATGGTTGGGAAGGTTAGAGTAGCAAAAGCCATTGAAATATCTATTTTATACATTAGAACAATCAATTTTATTCTTAATAAACAAAACAAAACAAAAATGATTGATCAAAAAATAGATTATTCATTTATGAAGAATCAACTTCAACGACTAGAGTTAAACGTGGATATATAGCTAAAAACCATCAAAAAGAGATTCTTGGATTTGTATCAGGATCTCGAGGAGCCCATTCAAAAAAAAATAGGACTGATAACCAATAGAAGATCAAGTGGAGCGCATTAGCAAACCTGGTCTGAGAATCTATTATAATGCTCGAGAGATTCCTAAAGCTTTAGGTGGAATCGGGATTGGAATCCTTTCTACTTTGTAGGGAATAATGACTGATCGAGAAGCTAGACAAAAAAAAATAGGAGGGGAATTAGCAAAAAGAATAATAACTATCCACTACAAAAAATATGAGTCTAGTTCAAATGGGTACCAAAAAGAATTTTGTCATTGTTGAGGGTGCAGTTAGCACAACATATCCTATTGGTATGTTTACAGTCTACCTAGATAATGGTATGGTGATTTTAACGGTTGTATTAGGTAAAATGAGATATCGAACAATACGTGTACAACTGGGAGATAGAGTGAGAGTTGAATTACCTCTTTAAGATTTAAGTAAAGGACGTATAATATATAGATATCCCATCAAACGAAATGATGACGATGAATTTCTACTTGTTGCCGATGAATTTTGAGGCCCATTAAATCTATTAAAAGGAACAAGATTTTAGCATTAAATAAAGGACCACAAATCTGAAAATTTGTGCTTTTGTTCGCAAAATTTGTGAAAAGTTCCGCCTAATTCGTAGACGGAAATGCCTTGTAATTTTTTACAATCCAAGGCATAAACAAAAACAGGGATAATTTCTATTACTATTCTATATCAAGATATGAATTCTAAAAGAAATTTTGGCAGCCAATTTTAATTATAATATAGAAATATATATATATATATATATATATATAATATTTATTTTTTACTAATTTAAATATAAAAATTGATAAAAAATTATAAGAAGAATTGTGTTGTGTCAAAAAATACAAAAAAAATTGTGTCAAGAACTAGAAGAAAATATGTGCCACGTAGAGCTACAAGAATATTTTTGCCACGTAAAACTAAACATCGAATATTGAAAGGAGTTATTTATGTTCGAGCAAGTTTTCGCAATACCATTGTTACTGTTACAAATACACGGGGGCAAGCAGTTTCTTGGTCTTCTATCGGTGCTTGTAGATTTAAAGGTACAAAAAGACGTTCACCATTTTCTGCTTAGACTGCAGCAGCAAATGTTGTTCATGCCTTAGTAAATCAAGGTCTTCTGAAAGAAGCAGAAGTTATGATAAGTGGCCCTGGTCCAGGGGGAGAAACAACATTACGAGCCATTGTTAAAAGTGGTATTGAATTAAGTTATGTACATGATGTAACTCCTATGCCACATAATAGATGTAGACCTCCCAAAGGAGACGTGTGTAAGAATTGAATACATTGAAAGAGAAAGAAATGATTAAATTATTTATTCCTATTTTGCAATAGGAAATAGGTTAGGGATTTAGAGTCCCTATCAGTTCCTCCAAGGATTTCAAGAGATTTTGAGTCCCCCATTGCAATTACAATTATAACACACTAAATCCACATTTGTCTACCCCCCATCATATATTTAAGAAATATTTAAAAAAGACCTCTTCTTTTTTTTCTATTTTTGGGATAGAGTGAACAAAAAAATATACATGTCAATTTTTTGTCGAATTTATTCATATAGATCAATAAGGAATAAATATTGAAATATACAATATACTTTATATATAGGAAATATCCAATGTGATTAGATGAAAATGAAGGAATATTAACAATTCCCAAATTTGGTAAAATACAACTTGAAGGATTTTGTCATTTTATCAATCAAGACTTACCAGAAACACTCAATAATTTTTCAAAAATTGAAAGTCCAAATAAACAAATAGAATTTAGCCTTTTTGGTTCTAAATATAAATTAACAGAACCTTTCATTAAAAAGAGAGATGTCGTATATATGTCTCTTACATATCACTATAAATTATGTATACCCACAAGATTGATTAAGAAAAAAAAAACTCATGGAAAGATAGAGAACCAGATTTTATATCTGGGATGAATTCTAAAGGAACTTTTGTAATAAATGGAAATTACAGAGTCGTGGCCAATCAAATATTAAGAAGTCCCTATATTTATTACACTTGGGAACAAAATCCGTCGGGAAACATTACCTATATTGGCAATATAATTTCAGATTGGGGAGGAAGATCAAGATTAGAGCTCAATAAAAAACTAGAAAAAATATGGATTCGTGTAAACAAAAAAAAAAAATATTTGTTTTACTTTTATTATTGGCTATGGATCTAAATTCCAAAGAGATTTTCAACTATAAGAATCTCAAATAATTTTATAAGGGAATGAAAGAGTACATAGAATATTTATATTGGTGTAGCGGGAAGCGAAATGCCATTTTGGAACTTTATAAAAATATCTACATAAGTGACGACAATGAATAAAATTTGGAATTTTCTGCGTCTCTATATGAAAAAGTGCAAACACTTTTTCAAACTAAATGTGTATTAGGAAAGATTGGTCAACGAAATCTGAATAAAAAACTAATTCTTGATATACCCGAGAATGCTATTTTTTCATTAACTACTGTCATAGTTACTGTCATATATACCAAAAATGAAGCAAAGGTAGATGGTCAGAAACACCAAGATATAAAAAAGATTAGTTAAAAAAAGAAACTGATATCTAGACTAGAGATGTTTTCATAAACATGGGATAACAATAAGGGCTTGACATTGGTAGGGATGATCAAGTAGTACTTCCTCAGAACCTCGATCTAGAATATGTTTCTATCTACTTAAAAAAGAATGGCTATCCAAAACGAAGTAATACTTTACACATTTTTCTTTCTCTGACAAAAAAAGTAGAGAAGGTTGAGATAGGTTCTAAAGATCTTATTATTTGTAGTAGAAAAAATCTAATTGGTTCAATTTATGAATATTCTAGTTCTTTTTTTATTGTGTTCTTTATTTCTTAATGACCAATGAGAAGCCGTATGAAGTGAAAGTTTTACGTACAGTTTTGGAATAGAGATGAAAACAGTAATGTTTCTAGCGACTATAATTATCCAACAGTTCAAGTACAATTGATATAGTTGAAGCACAATGTACATATGGCTTTTTAGGATGGAATTTGTGGCACCAACCTATAGGGTTTCTATCTTTTTTCATCTCATCTCTAGCAGAATGTGAGAGATTTCCCTTTGATTTACCAGAAGCGAAAGAAGAATTGGTAGCGGGTTATCAAACTAAATATTCAGGTATCAAATTTGGTTTATTTTATGTTGCTTCTTATCTAAATCTATTAGCTTCTTCATTCTTTGTAAAAATTCTTTACTTGGGCAGATGGAACTTATCAATTCCATTCCTACCCATTCTGGAACATTTTGAATGGGATTCTATTTCAGGAATTAGTGGGGTTTTTAATATAACAATCGGGATCCATTAATGGTAGGTTGAATTCCTGCATTGAATAGATCAGCTGATAAGAAGATTTGTCCGTCAGTAATGGAAATTACGTTAGTGAGAATATAAGCTGAGACATCTCCAGCTTGACTCTCCACTATTGGTAAAGCAGTTAAACTCCCTCCACCTAACTGAGAATTTAATTTAGCTTCTCTTTCCAATAAACGAGAATGTAAATAGAAAACATCTCCTGGATAAGCTTCCCGACTAGGTGGTCTTCTTAATAGAAGAGACATTTGTCGATAAGCTTGCGCTTTTTTGGAAAGATCATCAAAAATGATTGATGTATTTTGTTCTTTATACATAAAGTATTCGGCTAAAGCTGCTCCTGTATAAGGAGCAAGATATTGTAATGTAGCAGGAGAATCCGTAGTTTCCACTACCACAATGGTATACTCCATTGTGCCATGTTCTTGGAACGTATTAACTACCTGAGCTATGAAAGAATCTTTTTGACCAATAGCAACATAAACACATATTTCATTCTGATTTTTTTGATTTATAATCGTATCTGTAGCTACTACCATCTTACCAGTCTATCTGTCCCCAATAATCAATTCTCGTTGACCGCATCCTAAAGGGATCATAGAATCAATAGCAATAAGACCTGTTTGAAGAGGTTCATATACATAACATCTTGAAATAATACCTGGGGTGAAAGATTCGATCAATCGAGATTCGGAAGATGAAATCTTACCCTTACAATCAATAGGTTGAGCTAACACATTTATTACTCGACCGAAATAAGCATCACTTACTGGTATCTGAGCAATTTTTCCTATTGCTCTCATGAAACTGCCCTCTTGTATCATCAAGCCATCACCCCTTAACACAGCTCCAATATTATCTGATTTTATATTTAGGGCAATACCTATTGTGCCATCTACAAATTCTACTAACTCCCCTGCCATTACTTTATCAAGACCATGAATACGAGCAATTCCATCTCCTACTTGAAGTACAGTGCCAATATTAAAAACTTGAACCTCGTTATTATATTGTTCAATCTATTTACGTATGATACTACCGATTTCATCAAGTCGAATATTTACCATTAACACTAGTTAATTATCTTTTGAAAAATAAGACCTACTATACTATATTTAATATATAACTAGTATTAATATATAATATATATGTAGCATTAATCAGTTATGTTTTTCATGGCTAGGAGCAGGTCGATATTATGTTTGATCATACATAAATGTAACTCGTTATTCAAATGACTATTTAGAGTTCGTAGAGCTCTTTATACAACTTGGCGAGAAATTTATTGTTGAACCTGTTCAATTACTCTTTGTTGTTCAAAGTGAATGGTCTCATTCTTTGAATTTTCTAATTGTTTTAAATTAACAGAAGCAACATTGATAAGATAGTCTTTTTCTTGTTGTGTTTGAGAGTATCCATTTACCCAAATTTCGCATGCTCGCATTTCTATTTCCCGTAAGTGAGCTCAGGCTTTCTCAAGCTGATTAGCAGCTCCTTGACATAGTTCTTCAGAATTCAGAATAGTACTCAATTTCTACAATACATTTTGAGAATTATTTGTTCTAGTTAGCTAGGTATTCAAAGCTTCTTTAGCTACATACATTACTTTGACAGTAATGGTTTCAATCCCCTTTTGTCATGCAAATTTCTCAGTATTTATTTCTACCTTTTCTCTAGAAAAACGAGGAATTTTGCTTAATTCTAGTCAACTTTCAGGATTCCAAACTAGGCCTATATCTGTAGACAATGATTTGGATATTATTTCTTTAGTATCATGACCACCAAAAATATCTAGAAGATTTTCCTCCATACCTAGAGCAAATGAGTTATAAATTAGATCAGCTATTTGATTAGTACCTTCATAACCTAGAAAGGGTCGGTATCCCAATGGAAAATTTTGTATATGAGCTAGTGCAGAAATAACTCCACAAGGAATATTAAGATGTTTACCAATATCACGTTCCATTTGAGTACCAAATATTACAGATGGTTCCATGTGAGCAATCATATCTCCTACCTCAGCATGATCATCTATGATAAGTATCTCATCGCAGAAACCTTGGATTTCATCTTTGAGATATTATGCATCGTGTTTGCAATAAGTGCCTGCACAACTCACATGAATCCCCATCTCTTGAACAAGTATTTTAGTTATTGAAGCAACATGAGTTGTATAACCAAAAATGACTGTTTCTTTGCTCGTTAAATTATGAAAATCAATAGATCTTGAAAACCAAGTAGCTTGGGAAACAAATCGAGTTTGTCCATCGATATAAGGTTCATAATTTACTCTTTTACCCGATAAACTAAGAGCCAAGGTATTCACATTCTTTTGAATCTAGCGAATCCACTCCGCCATATCTATAGCTCTCATGGGGGTTGTAGATATGTAAGACATCCCATATTCTTTATTTAAATACATCGTTGTCATTAAACACACTTCACAATAAGGAATTAAATTGAACCAAGATTTTGGTAAATTTTAAAGATCTTCTACATATCCTCCTTCAGGAATTATTTGATTAATTTTGATGTCTAGATCTCGTAATAAACATCTTAACTCATGACAATCGTGTTGATTATGAAAACCCAATCTAAAAATTCCAATTATATTGACATAAGGTGCATCGGTTAGAAATTGATCCCATTTTTCTTGTCTATTACATCTATATAAATAATATCGAACAACCTATTCTAAAGTTTTATCCGCTACTTGAATTTCATTTACTTGATAATGATCAACATCTATAAAAATGACATCGGAATCAAAAATTATGGATGCTCTATTCACAAAGTTCTATAAATCTTCTTGTAAAATACTAGAGGTACATGTAGGTGTCAATATGATAAGATCGGGATGTTCTTCCTTATCTTTCCAGAGAATATTATCCACAACTCTTTCTTGAGATCCATGTGCTAGTACGTGATGATCTACTATGCTAGCAGTTGCAGCAGTAAAATCTCTTTCATATTCTAACATAGAATGCATTACATTGAAATAATCATCTCCTAGAGGAACGTACATAATGGCATGCACATTTTTGAAAGAACTAGCTACTCGTAGGGTTCCAATATGAGTAGGACCAACATACATCCAATATGCTAATTTCATAAATTAGACTTTATCTCCATCTTAATTTCATATGTATTCCCATCCTACACCACAAAAAATATCCCTTTCTCTATTTAGATCTTATTGAAATCATATTTTGTTCTATAAGTATAGTCTATGAAAGGATGAGAAATCAAAAAGTAAAATAGACTGAATGTCTTATTTTTCTTATTTCTCCTTTTTTGTTTCCACCTAGGCCCTCTAAAGATTTTTGGAGGCTTGAGATCATATGCTAGTTAATTCTTTCTGCATATTTATCTTTTTCTCATACATCTCTTATATCTTCTTTTGCAGGTCTTCATATATACTATTCTTTATGGTTGCTTCATCTTCCATCTCCTTTTTCCTTTGTCAGTGCTCCACAGATGTTCCTCACTCAACCGCGATCTTGGATCTCAATATTTCTACCTTGGAATGAAGAAAATCCCTCTCACTTTGATCCCCTTTGAGAAACTTAGTTGCTTCACGTTTTTCACCTTGTAATTGCCTCAAGCAAGCCATCTCCAAATCCTTTCCTTTTATTTCTGCTTGTAGCCTATCCACTGTCACTTTTATGTTTACCTACATTTCCTTGTGCTTCTTCAACTTTTTATCTAGCTTTTCTTAGTTGGTGTAGACCACCATCTAAGTTACCTTTGCTAGAACCACATTTTTGTGTGGGAGAGTCTCACTCAAATTTAGACCCACAACTTGGATGTCTTAATTATCAAACTACATTTCTCCTTTTGGATTGGATGTCTGTGGTCTCATAGATGTGATTAGTAGAACATTCCTCTCTTCATCAAAATGATTTTCCAACTTTTGAGTACTTGTATTTATCGTGGCCCTTTCCCCATAGTTTTTGATTTCTTTATTGTCAGGCCTTTGTTGTTGCTTCAATATGAGTTTGAAGGCTTCGTGGGGACTTAATACATTGTGTGACAAGTGAAACAATGGTAGGGAGACTAAATATGGTGACAAAAGGAGAGGCCTCAATCATCTGTGGTTGTGAAGAGGAAAATTGAAGCATTATCATTAAAAAGGGAAAGATGCCATGTATGGACTAAGAAGGAGGGACACCCATCAGAGTAAAAGGGGAAGTGTGTAAAAAAAGAGGAATTTTCTAAGAAATAGATAGGGATGATGAAACTGGTAGCATAGGCATATCAATACTTATAATAGGTTCCTTTAACAAGGAAATCAAAGAATTAATTATGGCTGAAGTGGAAGATGCTCATTCGGTGCATGGGGTTTCTTCGTGGGGCTCATTATCAAGTATAGCTAGGGGTGTATTAAGGATGAGGAAATTAGAACCCACAAACAAACTATTCCTTTTAGCAGATGAGGGGGAAATAGCAACCAAAGATGCAGTAGAAGGAAGAATGGAGGGTGCAAGACTTACCTTGATCATCGAAGCCACAAATCATGGCAGAGCTCAGTCCACTTCCTTTTCTCCTCTATTTGATACACCCAATCTGCCTAAGTCTTGGACTCATTTTCTTTTTGCAAGGTCTACATAGTTTTTTGATTCAGATTCTTTGGCGACTGACCTCGACAAACCTTGGGTCTTTGGAACTATTGCAGATCTTTTTGGAGACTGTTAGGTCCTCTTTTCTTTTGGTAGCGTGTTGATGGAGGATGTAAGGAAAATCACAACCATTATATGAAAATTTTTATATTATACGCAAAAGAGATAACAATGTGAATAATTTGCTCAAAATCCACATGCAAGAGAATCGACAACATACCCATCAAAGATGAAATGGGATATACCCTAGGAAAAACCTCAAGAGGGAAAAATGTAGCCTCCAAAAGCATCCATACTCCATCATATTAATAATCCATGAAGAAAATACAAGAGTTACAATAAACAACTTTGAAGCATCAAGCCCTACAATTCATTCCCATGTGTCCAAGCATGAATACACACATCCCATGCCATGCTTCAAAAATGCACTCTCAAGAAGACTAAATAATGACAGCCAAACCACTCAGTCAACTTAAGCCACTACATATGTGTTTTCTTTTATAGACACAAGATCACACATAATAAAACTAGTGGTAAGGTGAAACCATGGACCACAAAACCATTTGAATACAAAACCACTAACCCCTTATTTTATATTGGGTACTAAGACATTACTTTATTTAATATTCCCCAATATTAGATTATTATCACATGTCTCCCACACAAATAATAATAATACAATGTTGCAATACAACATCAAATGGGCCCCAAGTAATTACCTAGTGTGATTAACCAAACTACCAAGGTTCATCACAACTAAATAATTATTAAATTACAAAATTATAATAAAACATTTTATTCAATGGTGTACAACACCATATCCCAACATTAGATCCCACTTAGTGTATACATTGTATAAGGGATAAAGCTATGAAATACATCATCATAGCCATCCATAAAACCACATGAATCTGTAACATGCTCTCATGCTCCATCTAAAAGATACTTCCAATAAGAACAAAGTGGCCACAATCTCAAGAAAGAAAGAACTCACATCCGATAACATGCCACCTATGGAGGAAAAGCAACATGACAAGGTGAAAGTGCACCAATCCATGAGCACAAGAATCAAATCCAAGTGATAGAAAAGGCTCTAATGAATATTTTGTCAACTAAAAAACCCACATGATCTACAATAGAATCCACAAAACATGCTATTACATCCAACCATCCATACCTCCAAGGTATCACTACATCTATAAACTTGTTCCAAGAACATATGCAACCTATAAACTGTGACCACAAGCTCCCTATATAAAACTTGTCAAGGAAGAGAATGCATATCCAGGGACTCCCACTACATAGGTAATGTCAAAGAATATCAATGCTACCAAACAACATTATACTTCAAGGTGTGATAAGTAAATCAAAGCATGAAGTACCAAGAACAATAAAAATTATCCACATGTAACCCAAAGAGCTGAAAAATCTCTCGCGACATGTTGCCACAATCCTCCCAAAACATGTAGACATCCAAGAAGGAACCATGAAGAAGAGAAAACCTGTAAACCATAATGTCCTACCAACACCTCAAAGGTGTACTATTGTGTCAAGTATGATCTCCTAAACAAACCCAAATGAAAATCGTCAACAACATCCATAACACTCAATCTCATAGAACAAGTACATCATATGAATCAATGTAATAATGAAAACATGGATGTAAACCTCTCTAATCAAGAAGATCAAACTTATCTAGTAACCATCCCCAATATTGAAAATGTAGACATGCAAAACTAACATCGTGCATCGAATTCTCCTATTAATCAATTAAGACAATTTATTGATTAATTTCCTAAGGTTCATTAAATAAATCAAATTATTTAATCCTTAAAGTTCTTCTCATTTGATTTAATAAATCAAACTGATTTAAAATCAAATATCAAATCCCTAAAATCCCCTAAGTTAATTAATCTAAATTAATTGACTTCTAAGCATGATTATCATTCTCTAGCTTTTGACTCAACTAGAGTCAAATCCAAACTCCTAACTAACCCACCCACTTGCACCAATAAATCATTTATTTGATTTATTATTTCCTCTAATTACATTCAAAAAGGGCATCAAAATGGAATATTCTTCCAATTTGAATCTTCCCCCCAAAAAGGGACTTGTCCCTTCCAACAAGGTTTTAAATGCTATTTTCACAAGTCAACACAGCATTTATTACACCTTTCATCCCCCCAAAACATGTCAAGTCATGCAAAATTCAAATTCAAATTGGCACATTGCCAAGACTTGCACATTCCTCACCCTCTCACAACTTGACAAGTGGCACCTTGTCACTGGCTTGTGAATTATCCCACATTCATCTAAAATCACTCAATCTCCTACTCTTGAATCTATAAAATGCAAAGCATTTCAACACAAATGAGACACAACACACAACTCATCTTCATTGCAAGGTTATTCTCTTCACTTGAGACTAATCTTGCTCATCACAACACCATTTTCTTAGCAACTATATCTTGAGGCAAGGTTGCTCTCTTCATTTGAGAGTCAATCTTGCTCTTCACCATCTATCATTTGGCATCTTGCTTATCATGGATTGGGAAAGGGCAGCTTCCTACAACACTAAGTTGCACCAATCCACCATAGGATAGATTATGTTTCATGTCTTCTTTATATGCTTAATTTGGTTTTGTCATTTTGTTTTGAAGAATGTTATGTTATCCTATGAGGATGTTAAAATCAAGCTAACCATGATGCAGATTTTGACATCTACAAATTGGCGCTAGAAGGAGGGCTATGGATTTTCTTCACATTTGTTGTGTATTGGCTTACTTTTAACTGTTTTTTAGCATAACATTTGATAAAATTTCTAAAAGCGTCTGCAATAAATCTATTTCATGCATATCTAGATTACATTTCTTTGAAGAATCCTTTCAAATAAATAACGTGCTTTGTCTATGCTTCTGTATTTTGGATACATTTTTGTTGCTCGTACTACCTTACCCAATGATTTGATCCATGCAGCACTTATATCTTTCTTTAGAACCTGGATTTTCTCTAGAGTAAAGCGAAGACCTCTCACCAATACATGTGCAAAGGAATAGTTTGTTTTCTGGTCCATTCCAACAACTATCTCAGATAGTTCATGAAATAATTGCTCATGCATTATTTTGGATTCATTATCATTTTCTTGAATAGCAAGCTTTGACACAACACCTAATGAGTATTCCAAAAGCTTGCTGAGATACTCCATGTCTTGGTTTCCTGACTCTAATACCTGAGACAAGAGATCTATGTCAATGCTGTCAAGGATTTCTTGCTTCCATCTTGCAGGAACTAATGCAAAAAGTTCATTCCTGACTCTAATATCTGAGACAAGAGATCTATTTTAATGCTGTCAAGGATTTCTTGCTTCCATCTTGCAGGAACTAATGCAAAAAGTTCATTCCTGACTTCTTTCACCAGTTTAATAACTTTAGTATAATCAGGGGGGTTTCTTGTAAGAGACTCTTTGACACAATCCCAAAATTCTGTCTCCATTATTGATTTTATCTTCACCGTGAATTCATCTGAAGACTATTCATTCCACACATAATATCAACAAATGTTCTATCTCTGTCATGAAGAATATCATTAACAGTTTTTTTTTTCTCATCCGCTTTTCCTGTTGGAACAAATTTTTTTGAATAGATCAAATCATAATCGAACAGGCCTGTCTATAGCTTTATTATCCATGTTATTTCTTACAGTTCTGAAGTTGTTCCTTTTCAAACAAATTCATCTTCTGTTGAGCAAGTGGTAACTCCCAAATGACTCCACGCAGTGGTCAGAAATAGATCTGAGCTTTATTTTGCATCCTTTCCTCCATACCTTGAGGCCGACACAAGACATCTCTCAAGCTCACGTATTTGGTGGTTCAAGCACTTCATTGTTTGGATCAACTCTGGCTGCTTCTGCCTACGTCTAGCGTTTATCTCCCTGGCAGGCTCGAGTGTACCTAGTCCTTAAGAGTCCATATACCACATCACTCCATACAAGATCACTGTCAAGACTTCATACGCCACATGGGGTAGGCGATAGTCTAGATGGACATCATTATTGAAAAGGAGCGGCTGAAATGAGTGTATGGTGATGCATCGATAATTGTAGTTTGGAGGAGAGTCACAACACTGCCTTATCTCTGTCTATAAATGCATTTATTGTGAGACGTTGCCTTCGTCTGTCTGTCAGTGAGGAGTACTAATCTAGCAGTCTGCTTTTCAAATTTTCTTTACACCTTCCAATCACATTTAACAGAGAAAGTTTTTAAAGTTTGTTCACCAATTCTACTCTGTGTAGGGTGGGTGTAAGAATAAATCATATCAATTGTTGTGGAGGGTGGAGTGTTTAATACTGCTTCTCTCACTAATCCATTGGGATCATTTAATATCAATTTTTATTTATTTATACATATCTACAATTGCGCTTAAAGAAGGTAAGGTTCATTTATGAATGATTTGACTTTGTTGCTAGCTTAGAGAAGGGAGTAGTGGTCTATGGGAAATTGTGGTTCATGTTGTACCCGTACAAAATTTTCAGTATTGCGTCCAATTTTAGACCAAAACCCTATCACTTCTCAATTGTGAATCATAGCTAGAGCTTCGTTATGGTCATCCATGTTTCTGTCATCTCTCATTTTCTTTGCGTGGGCTGAGGGAGGATGCTTGAAGGAATTCTTCTTTGTACTTACCAACTACTTTTGACAGTCTAAAGGTTTTTTATTTCCATGCTACCATCAATGCAATCCATAAAACAACGTCTCTTTGAGGCATCTTGTCAATCAGTTCACATTCCATACCTATCTACCAAATCGATGATGACAGTCGCTCCTTTGAAACTTGGTGTGTGTTTGACTCCTCATGATACCCTATGATTTATTTTCTGCTAGATTCATGGCCCTTATCCCAATATATCACCCCACTAAAGCTGACCATGTGAGGTTGGAGTTGCTATTGCGAAAGTGATGCTGGAATGAGCTTATTTTAATGCTTCTCTTACTAAAAAAAAAAAAAAATCTTTGCTGCAAATCTTTTTCGTGTGAGTAGCTTCATAAATGATCTTTATTCACTATCTTTGCTATAGGCATTTTGTCTTGTTCATTAATATTGATTTAAAGCATTCACTATTCACCCATGTTTCAGATCTACTTTCTTGGGGAAATACACTTTAATATTGCTGCTCTCATTGGATGGTTGTGTAGGGTACATATAAGAAGAAATCAAGATTTTTTCGAGTGATATTAAATATTGACTAGTTCTCCAAGATTTCCTCTTACATTTACTGTCATTGCCTAAGGAACATTTGGCATAATTTCAAATCTGCATTCTGCAAACATTGATGAAGGGTAGTAGCTAAAGTTATTTGATTATGGAGATTAGATGAACGAACACCTTGAAAAGAGGGATTCTTATTAATGCTTCTTTTATTAGTTCATAATTGCTAGTTGTTTCATTTGACACCTTTCTATTGTTTGAAGTAAATTCTTGAAATGAATTCAAATAAATAATTTGATCCTTGCGCAATGGTCTCATTTTATTTATTTTTATCTTGTAGGAGGAGCGATTTCATTTGCACAAGGAACTTGTAGCATTGAAACATAAAGAAAAAAAAACAATTTGTGGATAAGATTTGAGTTAAAGAAATCAAACATCGAAATTAAGACTTGAAGAGCATTTTTTAATGCTTATGGTTACAATCTAGAGCTTACACTTCTACTCTCGTTTTCTGTTTTAAACCAAGTCACTTTTCGATTTGGGCTTAAAATTAACCATTGATTTGACATTTTCAAAGTTGGTTAAAATTTGAACCTTAGCAACATTCACTAGATTTCAATTTGGATTTAAAATTGAACAAAGCAACCTTTACACTTGGATTTTGGTGCTTAAAACGAATTCATCACTGCTTTTTTTGGACTTAAAATGAACAACTGTTTGTCATGCTTTGTAATCTTTTTCACAAAGTAATATCATCAAAAAGACGTATGCGTTTCTCCCGCGCCTCACGGCGATCTTGGGAATCAAAAGTCTTTTTCTGATATTAAGTTGTGAAAAATATTGCCTCCACACTTCGATTTGGGATCTAAAATTGAACAAAACATGCGAGTGTGAGCACCATATATTGCGAAGGTTCTCCCCTTTGTTTTTCAACGAAGGTTATGTGAACGACGGGATATGTTAGCTCACTTTTGTTTATCTTAGAGGGCCTGCCTTGTGGGAAAAAGTACTCACCCAAGGGAACGACCCAACCGGGAACACGCTAAAGCCAATCGACTTCCAACCGGTATATAAGTGTGGATTCTTGAGGAAAGTTCAAGAATCACGAGGATTATTCCGACGAGATGGATAGCAATGGACTCTCGCCGATGTTGGATAATCCCCCACGAACGGAATGCCCGAATTAGAACCCCTTGTTTAGAAATTGGCCAAAACCTTGTCTATCTTGTTGGTGCAAAAGGTTATGTCCTTTGAAGCCGCCCCACGTAACATGCGGTCTTGTTGTGGAAATGGAAAGTATGCCATGGGAGATTCATGGGTACTAATGCTTGGTTGACCCGAATAAGTGAGTGCCGTGGAGGGGAGCCAGTGTGGTCAAGCATTTAGCCATTCGCACAAGATATGCGCAGCTGGATTTATCCAAGTGGGAACCCAACAAGGTATTGTCTCATCAACCTAAGAGTGTGAAAGTGCTTGGAAAAAACACATTGCTTGATCTTGAAAAAATTTTGAAAACAAACATACACAAAAACCTTGAAATTTCAAACACCTTGTGGGGAACAAATACCTATTGACGAACTTGCCCACTCTTGCTTTCCCTAGGAATCACATTCCTAGAGGTTTCTAAGTGTGCAAATTCTATCATCATTTGTTTCCAATAAGGATAAGCATAAGGAACTTTTGCCCTATTTTCCTCGATTTCCACACAAAGGACATTGTGGGATGAGAAAGAGAATGGGACATTAGACATATAGTTTGAAAACCTAAGCAAGCAAGTGTCTTGGATAAAATGAACCTCATTTAACCAAGATAAAGAGACAAATTGGATTACACATGTGTTTTCTAACATGATTTCCCGCAAGATCAAAATCCCAAAGCCAAAGTTCAAGAAGCTTAGTCTAAAAGCTCGTGAGGAGCGTCTTGAGAGACTTTTCGAATTCAGGGAAAGATTGGTTTATAAATTTTATAGAAAAGCCTCAAGGAACAATCCAGCATTATATGCATTTTACTGTCAACAAAATCCCGAATTGTTTCAAAGGTTTGCATTTCTCCCATAGGAAGTCAAGCGTGTTCTTCAACACCGAGGTTTTGTAGAAAGAGAGTCACATCTAGGTTAAGGTTCAAGATCAAAGTTGTCATTCCCATTCATTCATCCATCAAATCAAAGTCTCATTTCATCATCAAACCTTTTTGAGAACTCTAGAATCAAACATCACACTAAACTTAGAGGGCTAAATCAACATCATCATATCTTGGCTTAACACACTTAGCCAACATAGTCTCAAATCATTGAACAAATTTTCTTTGAGATAACACAACTTCTTAAAGTCTATTAGTTCTCCAAAACATTGGCATAACACACTTTGTCAATTCATCCATTTTTGTGCAAGTTCCCTTAGGATAACACAACTTCCTAGGGAAAACAACTTCACAACCAATCTTGTTTGACTTAATGCATCTAGTCAAATTATCACATTCAAATCAAATCAAAAGCCCTTTCAAAGTTTAGCACATACATTCAAAAAGTTTTCCAAAGGTTTCATTCACTCATCTCATCCATTTTAACCCATCACCATCATCACCATCTTTGATCTTTTAGCTACCCTAGTTCTTCTCTTTTTGGACTTAAAGGATTAGGATCGAACAAATCCCTATTTTTATGGTCCAAACAAGATCTCAACACAAGAAGGACATGGAGAATATCAGAGACATATCAACTTCTATGGACATGAGTCATCTAAATATCAAAGTGAACCTAGCAGGATCAAGCAATCCCCCAAGCAACTCTCTCGTATCATCACAAAATCTTCAAGAGGAGAGTCATCAAGAGGATGACATAAATGAAGACATAGGGATGACACCAGAGGAAATCATGGAAATGATTCAAAATCCTAAGAAACATAAAATTGTTAGTGCTATGTTCAAATGCATAAATTCAATAGAAAGAGGAGGGGACATGCCCCCTCCCAACCTTAACACAAGCACTAGTGCAGTTGCATCCCTGTTTTCAAACATCAATCAAGAAGTACCTTGCATCACCTCAATCATCACACCAACCTCCCTGATTGTGAACAAGGGGAATGCCATGTTCCAAGAATTGCAAGAACACCGCCTTGTGGCTAATGAAGAAGAAATCATCACCCCTACATTTATTCTGGAAAACTCATTTCACCCTTACATCCCACTCACATTTCATAATCCCGCTGGTTCATCCTCATTTCATGCCACACCAGCTTATCAATTGAACATACCAACTCCCCCACCGCTTGAGGAAGTTGGTTTGCTTGGAACGACAGAAGCTATCAACCCTTTCTCTTTCCAAAGTGGTGCGTCATCCCTTCCCCTGCTTCCTTTCACATCTGCATCGCCTCCTGGAATAGGTCTTCCACCTTTAACCATCGAAAATTTTGCTAATCCAAGCAATCTGACCACCACTTTGAACCCACTTCTTTTGCCCATATCCTCACAACAAATCGCAACCATTCCTGTCACCATGGTTAATGCATCTATTGGTCCTCAAGTCTCCCAAAGCATGCCTCATCAAGGACCAATTGTCTCAACCACCCTGCCCACAACCCAAATCACAGTCACAACCACAATCCCTCCACCCGCCACGACAGTTGGCATGATTCCTGCTCCACCACCAATCCCACCGCCAAAACACAACACGACCAATTCATTCTCCATCATGTTGCAAAATGCACAACAAGTTGCCCACCAAAAGGCACTCCAAAAACAACAAGCCACACAAGCACAAGCTGCACAAGCTCAAGCTCAAGCACAAGCACAAGCACAAGTGCAAGCGCAAGCTCAAGCCCAAGCTCAAGCTCAAGCCCAACAAAAGACACAAGCTCAATACCAAGCGCAATTGCAAGCAATCCACCTGCAAGCATACCACCAAGCCCTGCAAGACTTTTAGGCACAACACCAAGCTAAACAACAAGCTTTATTGGCACAACAGCAGCTCGACCAACAACAAGCATTGTTGGAAAAACAGTAGCTAGACCAACAACAAGTGTTACTAGCTCAACAACAACTTGACCAATAGCAGGCTTCATGGGAACAACAGCAGATGGATCAACAGCAAGCGCTATTGGAACAACAACAACAAGATCAACAACAAGCGTTGTTGGCACAAATGCAAGCTTACCAACAAGCCCTAAACGCACAACCAAGCTCGCAGCAAACGCCGACCAGTACGCTCCCCACCCATAAAACACCTCCAACACCTCACCACTCATTCATCCCGCCCCCCGACCCAAGCAAGGATGTCGCAACACAGATCAAATTGCTTTCGCAGCAGGTGTTGGACTTGCAAGCAGGAAAAACCACAAGGACACCAGGCAACTTGTGCCCTTATCCGTTCGATAGAAGTCTCACCATGGTACCGTTTCCAAATGGATTCGAGATCCCCAAATTTGATAAGTACAATGGAACGGGCAACCCTGAAAACCACGTCAGGGAATTTCAGGTGCACTGCATGGAAGTCGCATATGATGACACGTATCTAATGCGGCTCTTCCCCCGAAGCCTGACTGGTCCAACTATGGAATGGTTTTCTCGCCTACCCACGGGCATTAAAACATTCAAGGAAATTGTGGAGGCTTTCCTTAAAAATTACGCTTTTAATATGGGTGCGGATGTCAGTTTAGAAGAACTATCTGCACTCAAACAAAGAAGAGGAGAGTTATTTGCATCCTTCTTGCAAAGATGGCGATCCAAGGCCAATCAGAGCAAGTGGGCCATGCCAGAGGAACAACAAGTTTGCACCATCATAGCCAACTTAGATGAAAACCTGGTGTTCTACTTAAAAATGCAGTGCATCACATCTTACGATCAACTAATTCCAAAGGCACTGAACATCGAAAGAGCCCTTACTAAGTGAGGAGGCGCACCTACATTCACTCCACCACAGGATAACCGCCTGTCCAACAACTACAATGATAAACCTCGAACATGGTCGAGGAACAAAAATATCACGAACAACGGCGTGGTTGATGCTAAGGTAGTCATCAGTGCTCCTAAGCAAAATACCCAAAATCATCATCATCCGCAAACTCATAACCACAACAATGTGCAGGCTAATGCGGTAGTAGCACAGTCACAACCACCTTCCACCAGCCAAGTCAATAATGTGGGTAATCAAGGAGGACCACCTCCCCGCAACAAGTTTCCCCCCAAGAGAAATTTCACAGCTCTTGGTGAATCGATTGAGTTTGTCATGAAGAAATTGCTCAAAGAAAACCTAATCAAAATCTCTAACTCCGAACAATACACGGAGCCCATGACCAAACCACCGTGGTACAACGAGAATCTCCTGTGTGACTTCCACAAAGTTAAAGGACACACCACCGCCAACTACATGAGACTCAAGAATATCATCCAAGACCTCATCGAGGATAAGGTCATCAACATCGAGCAGCCAGTCGGAAACCAAGACCTAAAAATCTACACGAATCCGATGCTGAATCATAATCAAGGAAATAACCAAGGGAATAATAAGGGTAAACAAAAGTATGCTAGTGCCAATCTAGTATACGAGGAGATAGTTAGATGTGTCGACGAGTTGGTCACTGTCATAAATATCAAGGGAACCAACAATGACTGTGGAGTCACCACACGAGGCAGAAAAGTTACCATTGCCGGGGCACCTGCTAAAACCCCCATTACCAACACAAAGGCCGTCCCCTATGATTACAATGTAATTGACCAACTGAAGAGAACACCCGCGCAAATATCCATCATGGAATTACTAAAAATCTCCACCGCTCATCGACAGATCCTGGATGAAGCACTAGCTGCCTCTACCATCGCTGCTACCCTTGACACAGAGCAATTTCAGGCTATGGTAGGTAACATCGTTACCCCGAATCTCATCACATTTTCGGACCAAGATTTCCCCCCGCAGCCATCTCATAACCGGGCACTTCACCTCCAAATCCTAGTTCATAAAAAGAAAGTCAAGCGAGTCCTGGTAGATGGTGGTGCAGGTCTTAATATTTGTTCTCTAAAACTTATAAAGAAATTGGGATTCGCCGAGGATTCCATCAATAAGAACAAAAGTATCACCATAAGAGCATATGATGACCAGGAAAGAGTGTCTCAGGGCACTATCAAGATCCCCATCCAAGTGGGGCCAGCAACCATGGAAACAACTTGTCAAGTTCTTGACCTTGATTTTCCATACAACATCCTCCTAGGATGCCCATGGATACACAGAATGAAGGCAGTGGCCTCAACCTATCATCAGTGCATTAAGTTCTCATATCAAAACGAGGAGGTTACCATATATGGGGATCCCGAACCCTTCACCTATTGCAAAAACTTGGAAGCCAAGTTTTACAAGATCCCTCAAGTACCTAAAAATGATGAAGGACCATCCACTTCATACATAGACCCAGCTAATCTCGCCTCCACTTCTGCGACAGAGACACCCGCCATCCCCGACATATCCGAGATCAAGAACATGATACAGGACAATGGATGTGGTGATTATAGAATGAAGAGAAATGCTTTTGTTGTAGGAGAGTTACCACAATCTCCTAGATCACATGGGCAACCACAATTGACTCAAACACCTGTCCGCACTAGAATAGAACCCTCTGGATTCCATAGTTGGGGGGATCTCAGTCAGGAAAATGTGGACGAGGAGGACATCACAAACACTCTATACCAAGATGAAAGACCCACTCCCACCCTACCCATGGAGGAAACAAACAGAGGGTTACAAATGATGTTCGGCATGGGCTATAACAGGAATGAAAGCCTAGGAAGAAATAGTGATGGACGGTTGGAGCCCATCATTGTAGAAAGAAGAACGCAGAACCTTGGCCTCAGCTGTACCCCTTTGAGTATAACTATGCGTGGCAGAAGTGTTCCTAATAGGGTAGTCAAGTCCTCTCCTCGGGTCTCGACAACTAATCTTAGATTACCCGTGTCCACAGGCCTACCTCTCGATAACTTCACATTTGACATAACTGACGTTTGTAGTAGCAGTGACAACGATGACACCATAGGTGGCCTACCTAGGCTCTTTGAAGATTCCACCTTACTGATGATTAGTGTCTCACCCGTTGAGCCAATCCAACAAACCCACCAAATCCACTTAGTATACCCCCAACTCATCGATCACGACCAACGGGGACTGCCGATTCTAGACTCATTCAAAAATGATGAGGCTCTCTCCGAATTCATGGGACTAAGGGATACTGTTCCATGTGGAGATCACAAGGTAGGATTTGATATCACTCTAGACACACAAGCATACTATGGGGAGACGATTGAGTCTTTCAGTCGCAAAAGAAAAAGAATAAGCTCAGAGTTATTGAGTGAAAACCACACTGTGGCACTCTCTAACCATAAAATAGTAAAAATAAATGACGCATCCAATGGCGAAAACCTCTTTGAGGCACCAGAGGATGAAGGATTCAATCTCCCCCCTACTACTCTACACCAGGAGAAGTCAACAGTATTGGCAGAACAGTGCAACCCGGTCAACTTAGGAACAGAATCAGAACCACAAATTACCTTCTATGCAGAATCCCTCCTAGAAGAAGAACAAAAACTACTAGCAGCTTTCCTAAAGGAGAGAAAGGTAAATTTTGCGTGGACCTATGCAGACATGCCAGGCCTGGATCTTGAAGTAGTAGTGCATCATTTGGCCGTTCACCCCGGAGCAAAACCAGTCAGACAGAAGCTAAGGAAGATGCACCCACAAATAGCCTTGCTTGTAAAGATTGAGCTACAGAAACTTCTGGATGTTGGCTTCATATGCCCGATTGACTATCCAGAATGGGTATCTAACCTCGTACCAGTCTCAAAACCAAAAGGGGGCATCTGCATCTGCACTGATTTCAGAGACCTAAACAAAGCATGTCCCAAGGATGACTTTCCACTACCCAACATTGACATGATAGTGGATATGACGGCCGGACATGAGATGCTGTCCCTAATGGATGGTTTCTCGGGGTACAACCAGATATTGATCGCAAAAGAAGACCAACACAAGACAGCATTCACATGTCCTTGGGGCACCTACTGCTGGAATGTAATGCCATTTGGGTTGAAGAATGCAGGAGCTACCTACCAAAGAGCCATGACATTAATCTTCCACGACATGATCCACAAAATAGTCGAAGATTATGTAGATGACATACTTGCTAAATCAAAGAAGAGACAAGACCATATAGCAACTCTAAGTGCTATCTTTGACAGGCTCGAACAATATAAGGTTAGACTCAACCCGAAGAAGTGTGTCTTTGGGGTGCAATCAGGGAAGCTGCTAGGATACATAGTTTCAATGAGAGGGATAGAGGTAGACCCTGCAAAGGTAAAAGCAATCCTTGAAATGAAAGCACCAAGAATGTTGAAACAACTAAGAGGATTGCAAGGAAGACTCCAGTCCATCCGAAGATTCATAGCACAATTGGCAGATAAACAGATTGCCTATTCACACCTACTTCACAAGGGAGTAGCTTTCAGATGGGATGACAAATGCGAGCAAGCATTCAACAAAATAAAAGAATATCTACTTACACCACCTGTATTGATGCCACCAATTGTGGGGAAATCACTAATCCTATATATCTCTGCAACAACAGCAGCCCTGGGGGCCCTTTTAGCCCAACATGATGAAAAGGGAACCGAGCGGGCTATCTACTACATCAGCAGAACAATGGTGGGACATGAGCTCAATTACACATCAATAGAGAAAGCTTTCCTAGCATTAGTATTTGCAGCTCAGAAATTCAGACACTACATGCTAGCACACCAAATCAAGTTGATTGCCAAAATAGACCCTCTAAAGTACCTATTGACAAAAGCAGCACTTACAGGTAGAATGGCTAAGTGGGTAATGATAGTATCTAAACATGATATCGAGTATGTAGAACAAAAAGCCATAAAAGGAAAAGTCATTGCGGATCAGCTGGCAGAAGCTTCCCTCTACACAGATAATCCACTCATATCAGAATTCCCAGATGAGTTCCTTTTTAACCTTGATGCAACAGACCACTGGAAGCTATACTTTGATGGCTCTCACACACAACATGGGTCAGGAGCTGGTGTGTTTTTCATCACACCACAAGGAGACTGCATACCTAGATCATACAAGCTGGCATTCCCTTGTACGAACAATATAGCAGATTATGAGGCTTTGACCATAGGACTCAAGATTGCAGCACAATGGCAAATCATGGCACTAAAAGTCTATGGCGACTCGCAACTTATCATCAACTAAGTCAATGACGAATACCAAACCAAGGATGATAAGCTCACACCATATAAGAAGGTGGTAGAAAGCCTCAAGGAATATTTCATCGATATTACCTTTGAGTAGATACCAAGGACAAACAACAGAGCGACTGATGCAATGGTGACAATTGGATCCTTACTCGACATCCCTCATAACGTCTCAAAACATGAATTCCTCGTAGAGCAGCTTCTCGTACCCACATTCGAGGTACCAGAGTCAGAATACGCATGTGAACTCATTGGTCCCGGTGATCTTTGGTATCATGATATATACACCTACCTAAAGTTAGGAATCCTCCCCACTGACATCACCCCGAACCTAAAATGCACTTTCATCAAAAGAACTTCACGATTCATCATCCTAGGAGAGACCCTCTTCCGTAGGAGTACCGATGGAACCCTGTTACGTTGTTTAAAACCCGAGGAAGCCCTGACTGCTCTAACTGAGGTACACAATGGCACGTGTGGGTCACACTCAAGTGGTATGACCTTGGCTAAAAAGTTGCTAAGAACAGGGTACTACTGGCCGACGATGGAAAAAGAGGCACACAATTTTGTCAGAAAATGCTTGCAATGCCAACAGCATGGAGATCTTATTCATGCACCAGCTCAAGAACTGCATCCTATTGTTACACCTTGGCCCTTTTCACAATGGGGGCTTGATCTCATTGGTAAAATATCACCCACCTCATCCAATGGCCATAAATTCATTATCACCGCCACCGAATACTTCACTAAGTGGGTCGAAGCAATTCCCATGACCTACATCACCGAAAGCAGATATCCAAGTTTATCCTGAATTACCTCATTTGTCGGTACGGTGTCCCCCAATCCATTATCTCTGATAATGGGACGCCCTTCAAGAATCAGGATGTCCGTGACTTGTGTGAAAAATTCAAAATCAAGCATCGCTTTTCCACTCCATATTATCCACAAGGCAATGGCCAAGCAGAAGCTACAAATAAAACCATTTTGAAAATCCTCAAGAAAACAGTCAATGACTCTGGTCATGACTGGCATCTGCAGTTAAATCCGCCTTATGGGCCTACCGCACCAGCATCCGCACGCCAACAGGTGCCACCCCATTCTCTCTGGTCTACGGATCAGAGGCCATACTCCCCATTGAGATCGAGCTCCCATCACTAAGGATATCACTGCAAAACCTTATCACAGATGAGGAATACAGGGTCACAAGACTCAATGAGCTGGAATTACTAGATGAAAGGTGCATGGATGCCCTTAATCATCTACAAGTGTACCAGAATCGCCTAAAAAGGAGCTACAACAAGAACATCAGACAACACACTTTCCAAGTTGGTGACCTCGTGCTGAAAGAAAACCAAAAGAACGTGCCAAATCTCAGATACAAAGGGAAAATTTGAGCCCAACTGGCTGGGACCTTTCGTCATCACTGCAAGTTACACATCAGGGGCATATCAACTAGCAACACCAAAAGGCGAGCCTCTGCAGGAGCCTCTGAATAGCTCTCATCTCAAAAAGTTTTATGCCTAAACATTGCAAGGTATAGAACCAGAAAATACAAAAACAATCAGAAAAAGTCCTGAAAAAATGGTTACCTCGATGAAAACCTAGCAAACAGGCATCTTGGTGACAACAAAAAAAAAATCAAAAGATCAAAAAATCCAAAAAAAAAAAAAATCAGAAAAGGATTGAAAAATAGTAAAGAGAAAAAATCGTCCTCTAGTGAAAACCACTTCGGTGGCGCTTTGGGCAAATACCTTGGTGAAAACCTGGAAAACAGGCGTTAAGTGTAAATAAAGTACCTTCCCCATCTATCAGGATCTGCACAACTCATCCACTCCATCGCATTCCACTTATCCGCTCGCATCCATACCATAGCCTGCGTTGGTATCTGTACTATATTCCACCATCGGAACTACTTGGCATTTCAAAGGTTAGTCTATCCCACCTTTATCTAAGTAGTCTATCGCACCACACTGGGGGCACGTTCTCGCAACATCGGATTGGATTTGTGTATATTCTCATGATCTTTTTCAAAATTCATCAAAAAATTCCAAAAACATTCAGAAAACTCATTCAAAATTCCAAAAACATTCAGAAAATTCATCAAAAAATTCCAAAAACATTCAGAAAACTCATTCAAAATTCCAAAAACATTCAGAAAACTCATTCAAAAAACCAAAAACATTCAGAAAAATCATCAAAAATCCAAAAACATGTCGAAATATCAGAAAATCTTCAAAAATTTCATCATTAAGTCTTGTCAGTTTTTTCTACCTTGTCGAACTACGTCGTCTCTGAGCTTGAACGTAGGCAAGAGTAATCTATGGATCATCCCCTGAGACGGTTGGGTCAGTCCTTTAGGCGTCTGTCGAATTGGCAATCCGTTCGCCCATCTAGTCTGCATCTTAAGTCAATCCTTTAGGCAATAAAATGGCAATCCATTTGTCCATATTATCATCAAGTCAGTCCACCACCAGTAGAACTACGTGGTCTCTACGTATATAACGTAGGCAAGGCTAATCTATGGATCAGCTCCCGAGACCCCTAGGATAGGTCATTAAGTTAGTCTGTTCGTTGTAAAATCTTGAAAATACCAAAAACATTGGAAAATCTTGAAAATACCAAAAACATTTGTAAAATTCCCAAAATACCAAAAACAGCCTCAAAACATTTGAAAAAAAACCAAAATGGTGCATCCATTTCATCTCGCTTTCACTCGTGATTGTCATCACTCATAATAAATCATCGTCGCTTTCACCCTTTGGTGAGTTAGTCAGAAGCAAGTTTAGTAGGTTCTAAAGTGAACGCCTAATCGTCAAAGTCTCGAAGGTCTAAGTCAATAAGTTAGCAAGTTGGTCAACTCGGAGTATCAATAGCTTATCACCCAATCAGTCTCACCAAAACCCTGATCACTACATGTCCTAGGATGAAGCTTTCCTGCGATGGACATAAGCATCAGGTACCCCACAGTAGTTTAGTCTTGGCTAGTGATACGAAGAACATCAGCTTGTTTACTTTATTTTAGTCTTTAGACTTATCTTATTTTCCGCTCATTCCAAGGACCTCTCGATGATGCCTAAACAAAACTGGTTTAGAGAGAAAGGAATGGGGCAACGATCAGTATCTTTTTATCTGCTGTGCTTGTTGGATATTCTTGTAAAATAACTTCGTCACGCATACTTTGTTTTGTTTGTAGGAAGGATGTTTTAGGTATCTTGTTGACCACATAAGAAGGCTTTCCTTTTTATGTTTTGGCCCGAGATGTCTAGAATATCTGAACTGCATTCTGAATAAGGTTATGTCTATCAAGTGTGAACAAGAGTACTCCTATCTGATTGTCGAGTCAAAGTACATCACACTAGGCGCAACGCCATCCTGGTTCTTAATACCTTGATGCATCGCACCTACATGTGTTATCAAACATAAAGAAAGTTACGCTCTTTATCTCCCATTCCTGGATAAGCAATACATCATCATCATTCATCATTTCTAATAAAGTTGTCTTGTTGGACTTCTTCATCTTCTCGAATTTAAGGGTTGATCCCTCTCATTCTTCTACCTTCTTTCACACTAACAATGCATCCATCCTACATCCATGCTGCATTCATCCTCTCATCTTGCATAATCATGTCATATCATTATAGGACAACATCATCCATCTCATCCATCTCACATGCATCGCATAATCATTTAACATGCTTAAAATAATATAGATTTGTTATTCTAAGAATCTTCTGAACATATCATTTACATCATCATTATCATATAGTCTCATCATCCATACATCCATTTTGAACCTCTTTGTCGTGAGATCCACCTCAAATTGAATCTTTTCGCTCGATCTCTCGAGGGGGCAATGTACTAACATACTCATTTCCACTGGGGCATCTGAAAAACCAAAGAATTTTTTTAATTTTGATGCCGGCAACATCATTCTTTGAACCAATGCAACGAGTACATTGCTTCAAAGAGGGGCAAAATGTAGACATGCAAAACTAACATCGTGCATTGAATTCTCCTATTAATCAATTAAGACAATTTATTGATTAATTTCCTAAGGTTCATTAAATAAATCAAATTATTTAATCCTTAAAGTTCTTCTCATTTGATTTAATAAATCAAACTGATTTAAAATCAAATATCAAATCCCTAAAATCCCCTAAGTTAATTAATCTAAATTAATTGACTTCTAAGCATGATTATCATTCTCTAGCTTTTGACTCAACTAGAGTCAAATCCAAACTCCTAACTAACCCACCCACTTGCACCAATAAATCATCTATTTGATATATTATTTCCTCTAATTACATTAAAAAAGGGCATCAAAATGGAATATTCTTCCAATTTGAATCTTCCCCCCAAAAAGGGACTTGTCCCTTCCAACAAGGTTTTAAATGCTATTTGCACAAGTCAACACAACATTTATTACACCTTTCATCCCCCCAAAACATGTCAAGTCATGCAAAATTCAAATTCAAATTGGCACATTGGCCAAGACTTGCACATTCCTCACCCTCTCACAACTTGACAAGTGGCACCTTGTCATTGGCTTGTGAATTATCCCACATTCATCTAAAATCACTCAATCTCCTACTCTTGAATCTATAAAATGCAAAGCATTTCAACACAAATGAGACACAACACACAACTCATCTTCATTGCAAGGTTATTCTCTTCACTTGAGACTAATCTTGCTCATCACAACACCATTTGCTTAGCAACTATATCTTGAGGCAAGGTTGCTCTCTTCATTTGAGAGTCAATCTTGCTCTTCACCATCTATCATTTGGCATCTTGCTTATCATGGATTGGGAAAGGGCAGCTTCCTACAACACTAAGTTGCACCAATCCACCATAGGATATATTATGTTTCATGTCTTCTTTATATGCTTAATTTGGTTTTATCATTTTGTTTTGAAGAATGTTATGTTATCCTATGAGGATGTTAAAATCAAGCTAACCATGATGCAGATTTTGACATCTACAGAAAATGAGCCCATAAACCACCTCCTAAAAATCCTCATAAAAGAATGATATCATAAAATAAAATGCACAAGGAGATAGCCATACCATAATATCCCTCAAACTAAATCATCCAAAACTATCTAGCCATAGTTTGAGATTCATATCTATGAAATATAAAGAATATAAACTCATTCTAAAACATCCTCAAATGAGTATCCATAATCAATCACCATGAATCAACTCAATCCCATGAGAAATAAAAGCAAAAAACATAACCCATGTATGAAAGATATAATGGGAAAATACCTCTCAAATCATAAGTTTCCGAATAGACCAAGAGTGGGGAATTAGAATGCTCCTCCAGGATAACCAAGTCATCAAGACTCACTCCAAGAACAATCTCCTCTATCGGTCTATAATGAACTCATGTCTATATCTAGGTGAAAGCTCCTCGATATTCCTGCTGAAACCTCCAAAGAGTAACTATCTCAAGAAACTATCTATAATCACAAGAGAACTCCGACCATCACCTAAGTCTCCAAGCATCCATGAGTACCTATAATCAATCAATCCATGCCAAAATCCAAATACAACATAGTACCATCATGAAGTAATCAATAAAATGATCAATGTACTCAATACCAAGAGAACCACACACGATCAATGTCAAAGTTCTGATCATGAATCACGAACATAAACATGGAATCCATGATCGAACCATATCCTCCTATTTGATCACATGCACCATTACATATATATAAACATCTTACTCTTAAGAGAAAAATTACCATTCCAAACTCTAAGCACACATCAAGAGTAAACCATGAAATAATAGAAAACACTCTAAACCAAGAAAACATATCCCCAATCACATGAAGATAACCATAGCACCACGTTACTACCAACAACTCCCACTAAATCGTGATACGAGCTACACATGGAATCATGACAACCATCCTCTCCATGAAGATCATCCAGGTCTACACACATTCAACTGCAATATCAGTAACATGCAATTGAAATCAATATCTCCAAGCCAAGAAGATACCTACAACCATGAACAAATTGTCATAAGCATATCCATCACCACCAATCCATCATTGTCAAAAGCTCCCACAAAATGTGTATAACCAATGAACGTAACAAGATATTGTGACATCGTTATAAAAATATCCTAATGAAGAACAACCAAGAGTGCCCTCACACAATCAAAGAACTCAAATGCAACATGATCTCCTCAATAAGAAAGAAAAATAAACCATGATCCTCATACCAAGAAGATACACTATCATAACTTGAATCGGGAGCTAATCCAACACCACCAACAATGAACCTACATAAACCATCATTTAACTCCAAATTCTCTAAAGTACAAGAAATATCCATGAAACTATGATCACCAAAAAAAGTACCAAAAACCCAACCCAACCATGTTCATATATCTACATAACATAGTCAACTACATATGTCTCACATCATGATTGTACCTGGTAATACCATCTCACCTCCTCAACATGTGACATCAAGACCAGAAAACCAAGTGACTAAAACAAGCCACCAAAACTGAATATGCATCGACACTTAAATATCTATGGGTATAGACAACCCATGTCCAAGTCATAGGTGCAACAAGTAAGTATAGACCTCCTGCAATGCTACACAACTTGTAGATACAACAATTAAGCATACAAATCCAGCCAAATTGATAACCATGTCAAAAAGAGAATAATTTGAGATGTACAATTGAGCATACAATGAATCCAACATCAAATCTCCTAGATCCGAGAATCCATAAGCTCATAGTATCACCATAGTCAAAGAACCCCGTAAATAGCTCAAGATAGAATATCAGCAAATAAATCATATATCAAATCAACACCAAACTTTATCTACTATCTAGTGCTTTGAACAAAGTCTTTGTTGACTATTCGAAGTCCAAAATCTGACTCTATATGCACCCAATATCACCTCTCAAAGATCAAATAGACCACCTGACTTCAACCAAGAAAAATATGATCAAAATTAAAAAATCTAAAAACATATCTTGAACCAAAGTGTAGAGCTCCGAGTCCGAGAAGTCAAAAAATGGAGCACTTGGGTGAAAGTTATTCCCTTCAAAATAAAATTTTCCAATTTGGCTATACAAGGCAAAAAAATCACCCCCTAGATGGTGGGATGGTGGCTCGTCGGTGGTGGCAGAGCCAACCATTCTAATTCACTAGACTCAAAATTTTATAGATTTAATTTTTTATTTCAAAACCATTCAAAAAAGAGTTGGCTTTATAATATTTATTGGGCGGTATTAAAAAGTGATGAAATATATATAAAAAGGTATTTAAAACATTTTTTTGTTTTTATTAACAATCATCGGTGGTTTTCTAAGGGGTGGGTTGGGCCTAGCACCCATGTTTGTAGGCATACCGATAGACTATTGGCTGGTGCCAATAGGACTACCACCAAAAGTACCTACCTGTACTGTCATCGAAAAACCTATAGGAGGTGGGTATGGGGAGGGGTGCTAACCCCCCAAATAAACTATTTATTTTATTTATTTTCTCAAAAAAATTATATTTAACTTTTATAAGCCAACCCCTTTTATGATTTAACTTTTTTTTAATTTTTAAGTTTTGCAAGATAAATTTTTCCAAGCGATGGAATTTTTTTTTGGATTTTTACTTTTCAAAATAAAATAAAGATGCCCATACAAACCAAAATTAGGGTTTTTACAAAAAAAAATGCTTTTTTTTTAACAAAGTCATCTCTAAAATAGGTTGAGTTATATATCAAAATTCATATCTTGGTCAACCTGAATCCAACCATGAGGTCCATTATGTCCCAAAAGGTCATTTGTAAAATTTCCCTCACAAAACCACCATTTGAATGCACAGCCAAGAAACCCTAATTTTTCCACACCCCAAATCTACAAACAACCCATCATAATAGCAACCCCAAAACCCTTAAATCTATAATAAACAACCTAAAAAACCCTCATATCTCATCATGTCTTCCATTCTCTCATGCACTACATAGATTCAAACTTATCCAACATTTTCTCAACCTAAGGTTATAACAAAAAATCTTCAACCATGAAAACTTTGATACCACTTGTAAGGAAACTTGCATCCATTATATGAAACTTTCCGCATAACCCAAAAGAGATAACAATGAAAATAAGTGTTTAGAATCAATATGAAAGAGAATAGACAACATATCCATCAAAGATGACACAAGATATACCTTTGAAAAACCCTCAAAAGGGAAAAACCCAGCCTCCAAAAGAATCCATATTCCATCATATTAATCATGCATGAAGCAAATACAAGAGTTAGATGAACATCGCTAAACTATCAAGCCCTCCAATGCATTCCTATGTTTCCAAGCATGAATCCATGCATCCCATACCACGCTTCACAAATGCACTCTCAAGAAGACTCAATAATGACAGCCAAACCACTCAGCCAACCTAAACCACTACACATGTGTTTTCTTTTATAGACACAAGCTCACACATAATACAACTAGTGGTAAGGTGAAACCATGTACCACAAAACCATGTGAATACAAAACCACTAACCCCTTATTTAATATTGGGTTCTAATCTGACATCACTTTATTTAATATTTTCCCAATATTAAATTACTATCACATGTGTCCCACACAAATAATAATAATACAATGTTACAATACAACATCAAGTGGGCCCAAATAATTACCTAGTGTAATTAACCACACCACCAAGGTGCATCACAACTAAATAATTATTTAATTACAAAATTTGAATAAAAAAATGTATACAATGGTATATACAACACCATATCCCAATAGAGGATGTGATATACGATCCTAGGTGTTTTGACCCCTTTCCTTTCCTTTTCCTCGTGTCAAGCTACTGAGGCGAGGGGGGGGAACTAGCATGTGTTCTTGTTCCATCTCCCAATCTGATTCAGGATTGCTATTATTGAACCCAACCTCAGTGTCATCGATCTCATCAAACTAATCATCACTCGGCATGATCTCTCTGAATAGGGAACTAAGGTTCTTTATATCCTATCGATATCTCTATAATTTGACATTCTTCCCCTTTGACCTTCCTGAATTCTTTAACTATTTTTTGAGGGATTGTGCCATCTAGATGCTCTATCAGAACTCTACCACTCTAGGATAGAAGTCATGCCATGGGGGCATTCAAATGTTATGAAGGCTAGGTCGATGTAGACCTCTACTTCTCCACAATCAGGTTCTTTCTTGACTCAAAATACTACAAATCTTCATGTTTGATAGTCTGGTGACACTTAATGGGATTGTACCTCCAGCTATCACAAATAAGGACTAGGCCTAAGCGAACCAACTTGTTAGTCAGTACATCCTATTCTTCCTGCTTCACAAGCATTATCTAACTTTTGGCTATGCTAAGGGGAATTGTGTAAAGTGCATTCTTGTGTCTCCCATTACCATAATCTTCTTTGATAATGGATGTCTGATGACATGCCTCCAAAGTGAGGGTTTTGATTATTATAAACATGGGAATCCTAAAAGGTTCCCCATTAAAACCATGAAATTTGATGAAAGAAAAATCTACTTCAAAGAAATAATCCATTAGGGTCTAGTGGTTTTTCATCCATTCCAAACCTTTGGGGGAGAACCTACCTAGAGGGCACAAAGACAAATCCAAGAGTATTGGTTGTAGGAAATAATCAACAAATGAATAGTAATCCCATGTTTTGGAAAGGAAATCATATGGGTCCAAGCTAAAACTAGCTTGTATAACCTCACCGCATCAAACTTACTCAACAAAAAATATCCATTAAAATTTTTAGGGTTTTGGTCTAAAATTAAGTGTACCAGAAAAGAGGAATACCTGAACTCAAGTGTGGTACTATATTATTTTAACTGTTCCATCATTCCATTAGTGATTGTATCAGAAAAATTAGCATACCTCTGGCTCCTTTCCTTCTTAAGGATGGAGGCTAAGCCCATGTGGAACTCATATACCTCCTCATCACTTTCATGGTTGTAAATAAAGTCCATCATTGAGAAAAAGACCTGCACATCCAACTTGAACTCTTTGTGCACCAAAGAGAAGGCGATTTGATTGTTATTTGACCCTAAAAAGTTGTTTCATCCCTATAGAGTTTTAACTTTTTTTCTCTGGTTCTCCAAAAATCTCTCATTCTTTTTCTTTTGAATACCTCAGCCTCCTAATTTGGAGGGATGCATAGCATATCCTAGATGGTTTCCACATTGTTGATAACCCTTCTCTTTTTTCTAGTAATAACCCTAGTTTCTTTGTCCAATTTTTATATGCATGCATTAACCAGCTCTAAGCATGGATGTGTATGGGGGAATATGAATCTTAGCAAACCACAATTCCAAAGATGGGTTGAAAAACCATCCATTGAATCATGGAAGAAAATTCTCTGTGATGATCCTTTTCTAAGGCTCTTAGGATTTACATGCGGCTTTGAGTCATAGATATTATATGTGAAGTCCTTTACCACTTCATCATTGATGGGGTTGCCTAGTTATATGGTTATGGTACATGTAAAGCTCCATTCCTTCGATGTTGGGGTATTAGCATACAAAATGTCTCCAAGGATGTTGGTGTAGCCTGGCCTTTGGAATGAGGCTCTAGCACCTCAACTAGAGGATGATGCTTCCACTATTGTTTCTTTTAGAAACCTCTTTTAGAGTGATAGTTGCTTGAGAAAACCTAACACTTAGCAAAAATATTCTTTCTTGGCACATTCAATCCTCACACGTACATGTAGTAAATGTTTTTCCATTACCAATGGAGCACTAAGTGCTACCAGTGAGGCAATACTTTTGTAGTGGAGGGCTCATACTCCTTAGAAATTTCAACTTCATTGTGAGAATGTATATAGTATAGTCCCTCTGCCGCCCTTTTGATAGCTAATCTTTGAGCAATGGGAATTATGCTTTGAGAAAATGAGAAGCATACCTCAAAAATACATTTACAATTAATGAAGTAGGGTTTAGCCTTTTTAAAAATGTCATTTTCCATAGGAAAGCTCACTGGTGTGGATGATGATGATGGACACATGCCGGTAGATTGTACACATGAGAATTTACTCCGAATGCACAAATTAATTCCTTAAAGCTTGGTTAGAGATCTTTTGTACGATTTACACTTTTCTTCTCATCACCTTAATATATTTTCCATTGTTGAATTATAGGAGATATATTTTTCATTGCTAATCTCCTCGGTACACTTTTTTCTATAAATAGCAACATCCTCTTGGAGAAAATACTTGCTAAGTTAGTTTTTATTTGGTGAGCTCCTTCCAGTATGTTTTCCTTTTTTCTAGTTTGTAAGTTTTCACCTCTATTATGACCCATCTAGGTACCCCAATTCATCTCTTGAGCTAAGAACTATAGAATGATTTTTTAGGAGAGGTTATTAGTGAGCAGATTAAATGCCTGATAGGGAAGAACGACCACCTTGTGGTCATGGAATTCAAATGGGTGCTTAGGAAGGATTACATGAAGGATGAAAACCAACCATGATGCAATTCCAACTTTGTTTCCTAGTTCATGGCCTCATTATTTGACTTGGAAATTTCTAAGCCCTAGATCATAGAACTCTATCACGCCATGTTTGATTTGGTGTGTTTAGATGGGATTGGAAAAATCATCCAAGTCATTGTCCCTCATTTTGGTATTATGTGTGCCATGAATATTCAGGGGCACGTTGATTATGGGGAAGCAATGTCCTGGCTACCCTTTCTTAAAAAATTCCAAAACATGGATGTGGAGAGGCATCAACTACTATCTCAACCCATGATTTCCTTCTTGTTGAGGATGTATAACATGGAGTCCTACCCTATGGTTAAGTAGAAAAGCCACTTTGAATTCTTGGTGTACAATCCTAGTGTCGAGGATTGAAGGTTTGTGTCAAACCCATGTGCCCCATGTTTTTTGTATTGATAATCCCATTGTTTCCTTGCTAGAGAAACCCTAGAAACAAATCCTTTTGATTGTTACAATCGATGAAGGTTGAACTTTATTTCTTCCATTTTCATGTTGCCTCATCCTTTTTCTTTTTGAAGATGTAATTTTGGGTTTTGAATGAGAAGGTTTTAAGCTTCTCCTAGAGCCTTAGGCTTGAAAGCATGTACTATCTTGTAAACATTCTGATGAATATAAAATATAGTACATTTCTACTAGTTTCTTGTGTTCACTCTCATGGCATATTCACAAAATTTTACATATGACCATACATAACTATAAAATTTTAATGAACTTGCTCATACATTAATTGAACAGTTTTAGATGAATACCATTTACTGGTATATCCAAAGCATTGTTATTCATATCCTCCAACTCATACACATTATTTTCTTTGCATGCATGGATGCAAAATGTCGCCCTCCACAATGATTCAAACTTTGCACATTGCCCCATTTTGTTAGCGCATTCATCATATTTTAGCACAAGACTCCTCTCCTTAAAATCTAGGTTGGAGGCCTCTTAATCAAACCAACATTTGACCACCTGTTGGCATCCAATCATGGCATCAAACACATTTTATCTCTTCTCTTTGAGGGTTAAGAGCTCTGCCAATGTTACTTTCATTCCAATGTCTTCTTCAACTTCAAAAGCTTTTAACAATTGTAATGTTAGAATC
>CM021100.1:86053240-86123083 GCA_007115665.2 Sequoiadendron giganteum | reverse complement strand
TCTATTTGTATCATCATTCTTCCATGTTTGTGATTGACTTTCAGAAAATTGGGGACGATGCAAAGCGTTAGAAGCATTTAGGCTTCCTTCCATGTTGACCCAATTTTTTATTTTTACTTTGTCTTCCATGCATTCCTCTTGATTTGGTTGGGGATTGATGATCTTTCACCTCTCACCGCAGTTACCTATTATATGTATAAATAAAGGCAGATCTAACCCCACAAAACTAGATACCCCTATTCCCTTTGTTCATGTTCACTTCTCTTTTCTTTTGCTTCCCCTTTATCTTTCTCTATTCTTTGCTTGAGTTGTCCCTTTCATGTGTGACAACACCACTTCTACATTGTGTGGTCTTTAGAAAATGCATTCGTTGCCAAACAAATCTTTTCTTGAAGACCCTTCACACACTTCTTTATTAGAATTGCATTCTCGACTTGAAATCCTAACGAAACGTGTTTCCTTCATCACGGGTTTGTAAAGAAAGGACTTGGGAACTTTCCTCCAAAGTGGGAAATTTTTTTATCTTCCCCTCGTGTGAGGGAATATCCTTCCTTTTGAATTCCTTGATGAAGTGAACATTTTCAAAAGGATTCCGTGATGATGAATCCATTCAAGAAAGAAGACATCGAATTTTGAACAGTGTGTCCCTTAAGTGGACCCTTTCCTTTCACATTGGGTTTGTGAGGAATCCCTTCGAAAGTTTTATCTCTGATGATTTTTGTGATGTCTAGCTCGGGGGCAGCTCGACTAGAACGGTTTCACATCTTCGTGTCTAGTCCGGGAGCAGCCCGACTAGACCTACTTCACATCCTTGCATCTAGCTTGGGGACAACCCGAATAGACCTTACCTTTCAAACAACACGTCCCTTGAGTGGGCCCCTCTTCCTTTTGAAGGGTTCCCAAGGGACCCCTTTGAAAGTCTGTGTGATTGTTCATTCACTAGCCTACACAACTGCTTCCTCACATGTTCTATCTACAGGTAAACATGTCGTCTTCCTTGACTTTACAGAGTCCCCTTACTCAGTCTCCCTCATGTGAGAGTTCTTGGGGGATACCTGCCTTGCAGGTCTGCGGGTTTGTAAGGTGCTCTTCCTGGTTTCCTTCATGTGAGAGTTCTTGAAGGATACCTCGGGCCTTGCAGGATCGTGAGCCTGTAAGCCTGTAAGGCCCTTTCGTTCTTCAGCTTCATAGTTCCACAAAATTATAAGTCCTTTCCTGCACTTTTAGGTTTTCCAAATTGTGATTTGCTTCCTCGTCGGTATAGGTATGCATCTCTAACTTACTACTCTACTTTATCGAAGCACTCACCAGTATTCATGCTTGCTAAAGTGGGAGAAAAATGTATAGGAGCGAATTTACGCCCCTAATGCAAATTCCCCTTTCACCCCTTTACACTTTAGAAAACCAAAATTTGAGGCTTAATTCCACATAAGCCCACTATTCACATCACACTTGGCGCCCTATTTGTGTGTCAGTGGAGGTGTTTCTGTCAAGGACACCCGCACAGTGTGCAGACATCCATGCAGCGCGCTTACATACTTGGCAGATTCCTACGGCTGGAGACTGTAGAAATGTTACACTTCCTATTAGGAGTCGAAGTGTAATGCCTTTCTTCGGTTAACCAACCCGAATATGGCCGTTTTTCTTCCATTCTTCCTTCATATTCTTCATCCATTCATCCATTTTGATCTTCTCCACAAGCTTACAAGATATTTTAGTCATCTCTTCACAATTTCTCCACACTTTGAGCATTCACTCCAAGATTTGTAGCAACACTTCACACCTTATAGCAACAATCTACCATTCCATCACTTCAATAGTGCAAGCGCGAGACAAATCCATTGCAATAGAGGCTTGAGTTCCTCTCATATTTCTCCTCCATTAGCCTTGAGCGCTTTGGATGAAGGTGGTAAGCTCCTCACATCTTCTTTATCGTTTGGTTGAATAAGCACGTAGTGTCTTTTGTATGCTTAGCTTGTATTCTCTTCTTTATCACATTATTTCTATCGTTGCAATATTGGTCGTCCGTGGAGGTGGAAACTCCAAAATGGGGGGTTTGACTGAGGCAGACCCCTAAACAGCCCCCCAACATTTTCCCACTTTTTTGTGTGCAGGTGGAGAGATCTTGGAGCAAGCTGATGAGAAGATTGTTGTGTGAGATTGTCTTCATCACCCTTGCGGTAATATACTTTATTTATCATGTTCATCTTTACGTTTCATACTTCTTAATCTTATTTCGTCCTTCTCAAAAATCTTAAACTAGGCTGTTAGTCCTTATTTTAGAAGTTAAATCTTGTCTCATTGGTATTTTGACCGTACAAATGCCAACACACCTATGAGACGCCAACACGCCACGTTGTCATCCCAAAACCACACTTTTGTGCTCGGATAGAGAGCTATCTAAGATACAAAATTGACTCTAAAAGATCGACTTGCCTAGTCCCTTTTCAACTGTCGGGTTTGTGGAGTGATCGAAGGACCTCATAGTCCTCATCATTCTCATCCTGTCTATCCTAATATTCCTTTTAACTGAGGTAAGTAAGGGCAGCCATACTGCTCTTGGCCTTTCGTGACCTGGGGCCTTGCAATGGTTAGTCCCCCTCTCTTACAAATGTATGGGGATGTGTCACATTCATGATTCTCTATTTTTTCAAAGAATATGTTTTACAACGTTTCATGATTTTAATCTTTGGATGCAATACAACTTCAAATTAAAGCCAAGCAATAATTCCAATACTCCTAACTTGTCAAAGAAAAGTCTAGGAATACCAGTATGATAAAGACAAGTAACAAATAAGAAAGCTCACGAAGGCACAAAGTCGTTCCGTAGTTTCCAATAGTTAATTCTTCAAAATAGTAACCAACGTTGTAAAAGATTAAGAAATCCATGAACAACATGAATAATTATAAGCACATAGTATTATAGATAATACATCAATAACTCCGACAATATCACAATTTCAGGCAATGGGTGTAGCTTAAAGTCTACATAGATTTACTCAAAAGCCCTTTAATCTCAATTATTAAATACTGTCAATTCAATCAAATAACAAGATAATTGTCCCAACACAAAGTTTGGTGTGCAACTTAGCTTCTTTATTGATAAAAAATAGTTTCACAAAAATGAACTCAAAGTTCCAATATTTGCCTCACAAACGAGCAACACTTCGTTGCATAAGATAAAAGGTAAATAATACAAAGGAATCCTCTCATATTTATAGATGGGAGAGGAGGATGAAAACACAGGCTAAATGAAATTAAAACAAGATTAAAATGGCTTAAGAAGCTTTAAAAAGACCTTTAACCATCATCATTAATGAAGTACAAGTTCATTAACTCGTGTGTGAGAGATTGGGCGGGAACATGCAAGGGCGCTGAAAATCACCACCCGATCATATTCAAAATTGTCAAAACATAAAGGTGTAAAAGCAAAAAAAAAACCACTTGGACATGACAAAGAATTAACAAAAAATAACATGTTAAAGTGCTAAAAATCAATGATTTGACACCTAGAAAATTTTCTTAACATATGCTCATGTAGAAGTGTTGAAAATCAACGCTCTGGCACGGGCAAAAAAATTTCTAACTCCTAGAAGCTGAAATTGACGAAACATTCATTTTGAAGATTTTCGAGAAATGATGAAAGATGAGCACTCAAAGGGACAATTCAAGGCTCAGGACCACGCGTGAAGATAAATCAAAATTTGTCTCATTTTATGTGCTTGAAGTACACGGGCCTACAAAACGAACCAGTTTCATAAGGGGGTTATCCCATGAATCGAGGACAACTGGATTCAAGGATAACAAATATCAAATTTGAATCAAATTAAACGTGTTTGTGGGTCTTCGTTTATTTTAATTTTTCATTCCCTAGCTTACCCTACACCTTTTGCAACCTAAGAACCCCCTATCTTTGCATCGTGTTTGCATATTTGCATTTTTTAGTCAAACCAAATTTCATATCAATCATTTTATCAAATTTCAATTAAACTTTTGTTTGTGGATCTTCATTTTTTTTCATTTTTATTCTTCACACATTATCCCTTCCTCTTTGTAAGCCCTATAAGTCCCAATCTCACTATTTTTTGCATAAATCTTACATACCTCAACATTTTCCCACCAAACCGCTTGCCTCATAGACCTATATCTAACACCTCTATAACCATTATGCTTTTACTAGTTTTTGTTTCCACCCGTTGTATTTTTGTCAACCCCCAAGCCACCCATTTATAAGTTTTCTTATATTTATCAAAATTCAAAATCTTTTATTTGTACTTAGAATAGGTGTAAATTATTAGTATGAACGTATTGTCACTTTATGTTAGTTATTTTTACTAAATTCCCACACAAGGGGTAATTAAGATATAATCCCCTTTAAACATTTATTTTTCAAGGTTTCCTATACATTTTTGGTGTTGCAAGTTGAATATAAAAAAATATCGAAGAATTTTTGAATGCGCCAAGAGGAAAATGGTCTTAAAATCACTTAATGAAATTCCCTCTAAATTTTCAAGACCTTGGCAAGACATTCAAGTAGGACTAGCATATCCAATAGGGTGTTTTGACCCTAGATATCCTTGCTATTTTTATTATTTAAATATTCATAATAATTTTTAGCATTTTATTTGATCACATCATTGTAATATATGTTAATAATAATATGACTATTATTAACATGTTTGAGTGGGATTGTTACAAGTTCATCGATCATGTTTCTTACCTAAGAACCGACTATCCCTTGTATACATATATTTTTCTTCCAATAAAGCTCTCTCATTTCTCCTCTAATATTTGATATGGTACCAAAGCAATAATATTTGTGTGCTTGTGTGCTTGTGTATAAGAAGCCATATGAAGGCACTGAAGGGAGTATTAGAAGGAACCCTAGAGGGACAACAATAAAATGAGGGAGAGGAGGAGATTGGTGTAAAAAAAAACTCCAAACACCACTATATTTTCCAACACAACAAATAAACAACATTCATATTGATGTAGCAAAAGAATGAGTTTGTGATAAAAGGTGACAACAAGATTAGTGTGAATTTGGTGTGAGACTAAGCATTTAACTTGTTTGCTAGCTAGTAGATCAGTTGCTAGGTGTTCAAATTTTATTTTCTCAACACAAGAACCATGGAAGAGAATGCCACACAAGAAGCAATAATCATTTGGAGAGCATTACATTGAATCTTATTGCTAAGACCAAGTTCAAAGAGGCAAAAGTGAGGCCATAAGAAGTTGCAGATTAAGTCTTTAAGGTCATAATTTTGGAGAGAAGACAAGTCAAGAAGGAGTGAACTTATTTTCCTGTAAAAATATGCAAGGTGTTCATAATAAGTCACATTTTTTTCTTGGACAACTTGCAAACTCATAAACTAGTGGAAATTTGCCAAGAAGAAATAAAAGGTGCAATTTTCAATTTATCTCTCATTTTTTTAACCTTTTTTTTTTGGAACAAAAAGACTACAGATTTGAAAAAAAATAAATAATTTAAATAAAAAACAAGTTATTTTTATTTATGTTGAATTTTACAAAATAAAAAATGCATGATCAATATAGTTAAATTATATTATTTCTTGCACTTAATATTTCTTTTGAGAGAAAACATTTTTTGCAAGTCATTATTAGTTTTGAAAGCTCATTTAAAACCAAACATTGGGGAGTTATAAGGGTTTTGTATGGAGTGATAAGAATCCTCAAAACTATTAATGGCTACCAATAAACCAAAAATCAAACTTCTTGACTCTCAACTTTTGAGAGGCAACAACTATGCTGCATGGAAAATAAAATTTCAAACCTAACTTGAGTTTGAATACCTTTGGGATATAGTTTCTAAGCATACAACTCAACCTACACTTGCTGGTGTTGATCAAACTAGATTTGACAAGGCCAATCAAAAGGCCAAATTGATCATTTTGTTTGAAGTTTTAGATGAGCTTTAACCTCATATTAGAACAACCACCACTTCGAAAGATGTTGGGATCATCTTAAAACAATTTATGAGGTTAAAAATAAAAAACAAGTTCTCCATTTGCAACATCAGTTACACTGTCTACAAATGTAAAATAATGAAAAAGTACAAACATTTCTTAGAAGAGTTGCAAAAATTAAGACGACATTTCAAGTGTTAGGGGAAGAAGTAACATATGCCTCTCTTGTACTCATTATCCTGAGAGCACTACCCCCTTCATTTCACATGTTTGTCATTTGTCTCAATGTGGCAAGTAAAACACCCTCTTTTGAAGAGTTGGTAAATTCGCTTCAACAAGAATCTGAAGCAATCCATGGTGAGACTTTAGGCTCCCAAAACAATTAGGACCTTACAACAAAGCATAAGGGAAAACAATCTAAACGTTGGAGTGGTCCATTGAGTTCATCAAAACCAAATCAAGAAAACTCTTCTACAAAGAAAACAAATGTCTCATTTGTGGAAGAAAGGGACACGATCTCAAGGATTGTTGATAAAATTCCTATTATAATAGTGAATCCCACCATAGAAATCCACTACAACCTTCTTAGGGGGACAAAAAGAAGAATCCCCATTGGTCAAAAATCCTAATAAGCAACATGGCAATGTTGCATCTATAGGAGATTTAAATGAAGAAAATTTCTTGTATGCTATAGAAACTAAGGCCTCCACTTCAAAAAATTATGTTTGGTATGTTGATTTTAGTGCATCTAGACATATGACAAATGAACACGAGCAATTTTACGATATTACCTCATATAGGCAAGTATCCCTTGATCATGATACATCGTATGAAGCTCAAGGAATTGGAGATATTTCCTTTCCACTCAAAACTCACAAATATAGACATAGTAAGGTTCTATATGTTCTAGAGCTCACAAAGAATTTTCTCTTAGTAATTCAATTACTTGACCATAACTTGAAAGTTGATTTTGACCATAATAATCAAGAGAAACTTAAAAATGGTGAAATTGTTTCTTGTGCTTTAGGGGTCGAAAAAATGTTTCAACTTGTTGATATCACACATGAAGACAAAACCCTTGCAATCAAAACTCATGCATCCACAACCCTTTGGCATTGAAGATTTGGTCCACTCAAAATTTCCTATCTTCTTGCATTGAGTAAGAGAGCTATGGTGTGAGGACTTTCCCCCATACAATAAACAAAAGTTCTTTGCTCACATTATCTTGTTGGAAAGAAACATCAAACTCCTTTTCCTATTGCAAAAATTGGAGCCTCAAGTCATAACAATGTCGGTTATTTTCTAATCTTTATGGATGACTATTATACAAAAATGTGGGTCTATTATTTGGATCACAAAGATCAAGAATTTGAGAAATTCAAAGAATTTTAAGCCCTTGTTGAAAGGTCACTAGGTCAATCTCTCAAATCTCTACACTCAGATCAAAGGGTGAATTCATGAGTAATGAGTTCTCTCACTATCTCGAAGAGCATGGGATACAAAGACAATTGATTACTACTTATATGCCTTGAAAAAATAGTGTTGCAGAAAGACATAATTATACTATTATGGAAATTGTGTGATGTATGTTGAAGGATGTAGATCTTGCTCCTATAGTATGGGTTGAATCAATTCACACATCAATCTGCTTTTTGAATCAAGCACCCACCAACTTGATTGAAAATATCACACTTGAAGAAGCTTGGACCAAAAAGAAACCCTTTATATCACATTTAAGAGTGTTTGGATGTGCAACTTACATGAATGTTCCCAAGGTACAATGGACAAAATTGGATAGTAAGTCTTTGAAATTTATTTTTCTTGGGTATAATTTAGAGTCGAAGGGATAATGACTTATGAATGTAGTAACAAAGAAAGTTTACATTAGGGGATGTTGTTTTTGATGAGGAAATAGGATGCAACACCTCTTCCTCACCATCAACTGTTAGTTCTCAAACACCAAAAAATATTAAACTTACAGATAAGGAATTTGATGAAGAAGCACAAGAAGAGGCTTTGTTTCCATTGAATCAATCCCCCTCTTTCACCACCTCCATCCTCATCTCATGTACACAAAAATATTCGTAAGTGGTACAAGGCACAATGAAGGATGCTAAAGATGATGTAGCTACAAATGCATCTCTCACTAGGCCCAAAACTCATAGAGTATTATGAGGAGGTAAATTTGGCTCTTATGTGTATACTTATTCAAAGTTTAGAACTAGAAACAATACAATAGGCTCTAGAGTCACTGCCTTAGAAAGATGCCATGGATGCAAAATATCTGGCATTACTGAGGAATAATACATTTGAATGTGTTGATCTTCCACTAGGGAAGAAGGCAATTGGAGCTAAGTGGGATTTTAGAATCAAATCTAAGGTAGACAATAACATTGATAAGTACAAGGCCCAACTTGTGGCTAAGGGCTATGCACATAAGGAAGGTATTGAATATGATGAAACTTTTGCTCCTACAATAAAGATCAAGACTATTCATTCATATGGTATTGACAATGACAACATAGTTTGGTTAGAAAGTTCATCAAATGGACATCAAGAGTGCATTTATTAATGGATATCTCAAATAATGTCTACATTACTCAACCAAATGGATATGTTGCACCTAACCAACAACATAAAGTATGCAAACTTGTCAAATCCCTCTATGGTCTTAAATAAGCTCCTTGGGCTTGGTACATTAAGATCGATGAGCATCTCCTTTGTCATAGATTCATTAGGAATCCTTATGATCCCAATCTCTACCTCAAAGAGCAAGCGGGGGATTGTCATTTTGATTATATATGTCAATGATTTGGTCATCATAGGGATTCTCCATAGATGATTGATGCAACAAAGAATGATCTCAAATGATCCTTCAGCATGAAAAATCTTGGGATCTTGCATTATTGTCTTGGATTTGAAGTGTGGCAACATAAGAATCAGATCTATCTCTCAAATGAAATATGCCAAGACATTGCTTGAGAAATTTAGAATGAAATATTGCAAACCTATGTCAACACCTATGGATACAGGCTTACAATTTTCTCACCACGATCCATCTCCTCAAGTGAATGCTACTCTCTCTTGTCAGTTGATTGTGAGTATCATCTATCTAACTTATACTAGGCTCGATAGTAGCTATATTGTTAGTTGTCTTTCTAGGTTTATGCCAAAACCCAAGGTTGTTCATTAGAAAGTAGAAAAAAATATTTTGAGATACATTTGTGGTACATTGGCATATGGCTTGAACTACAAATAGAATGCTGATTTTTCTGTGTGGATACACAGATACAAACTATGTAGGTTTAATGGATGACAATAAGTCTACTTTAGGCTTCGTTTTCGTTTTAGAATCTAGTTTGATATCATGGGGGAGAAAAAATCCATTGTTGCTTGCTCTTCCATAGAGGTAGAATATCATGTTGCAAGTGGAGTTGTATATGCGGCAATATGGTTTCGTTGCATTTTGACAAGCATGGGTGTTCTTGAGATGGGTCCTACCACTTTGTTTTGCGATAATCAGAGTGTGTTGAATCTTGTTCGTAATCCTCTTTTTCATGAGTGTACCAAGCATATTAAGGCTCAATGTCACTATATATGTGAACATGTTCAACAAAAAAATATCTAGCGCCAATTTTGTTTGACTCAAGAGCAATGCCTAGACATATTTACCAAATCTCTTGCACCTATGAAGTCCAAAGCTTTTCAAACTTTCTTGCTTTGTCCTCTTGGGCATATCATTTAATAAGGGGGAGATTGTTAGCATTTCATTTTATTATGTCATTGTATTATATGTTAATAATAATCTACTATTATTAACATATTGTAGTGTGATTATTTGTTTGTTGATTAAGTTTCTTATCTAAGAACTAGTTATCCCTTGTATATATTGATATATCTTCATAATAAAGCTCGCTCATTGCTCTTCCAATACTCAATAGTAGATGTCTTATGATATTAGGTCTTAAATCTTCTAATATGAAATCAAAGATAATGTGAAATATTTTTTATTTTATCATTTCTCATCCTCTTTCCTATAATAAAGAAATATAAGGTTTTATCTCCATCTTGCCATCATTATTGTAGGTTATCAGGTGGAGTCTTTATGTACACTCTCAATTGTTGTTTCCAACTAATCCTCAAAGTTTTAGGTCTAGACTCTTTTATAATTAGGTAAACTATTTCCCTCTTCTTCTCTTTCATACCTAAAATCTCTAGTTCCTATTATTAATATCTTGTTTTCAAAGTCTATTGATTTGTTGATTTATTAGTCCTAGTTTCAAGTGTGTCTAAAAGATGTTTTAATTCAAAATTTTCATGTCCTTTTTTTATCTTAAATATTATACACTTAAGAGAAAGATAACATTATAACCTTATTTTAAATAATTTCAACTTCAAAATGGATCTTGAGATGATTATTGCTTGAAGAACTTATGTAATATGACATTACTTAACCCTGTGAAAGATGAATTTTAGTTATATAGTTAAGCAAGTTGACATTTTATCTAAGAGTTAACTTGAGAATCAAATGTTTTTTTCTATTAATGTTTGTAATGGCTAATTCATGTTTTAATAATCTCTTATGTTGATTCAATCGATATCATGTATTTGACTAGAGTTATCTATATAAGGAGATCTCATCCACAATCCTAACATAATTTTTCATCTTGACAATAAACCATGTGGTGTAATCCAAAACATCAATTTCAATAACTTTCACACAATTTTTATAAAAAATCTTGCTCTAAAACTATACAATAATTTAAAAATAACGATGATTATATACTATACTAAAATCAAAGAAAGGGAAAATAATAAATTAAGAAAAAAATATATAAACATGACTTTTGTGATACTCACTATGAAGAATTAAAGAATCAACTAAAAATAGTAAAAATAAAAAAAACGTCTCTTTAATGCAAACTAAAGATATCAATAAAATATAAAAAAAATTAAAAAATAAAGAATATACTACTAGAACTTGCTAAACATATAATTACAAATTTTGAATGTACAACAAAGTCTTACACTAAGGCTCAAGTCTAAAACCTTTGTTGCAAGATTATACAAACTAATTCTACCAATGTATTTATTAATGGAAACGTTATAAACTCAACTTTCTACTGTTGTGATATCCTCCAGAACTTGAGACACATTAGCTCAATTTTACGAATGTGTTTGTCCATTCTGAAAGTATATTTTAATCAGATAGTCATTATTGTCAAGTGAATTTCCAATGATATTAAAAGTTTCTTTAACTGATATTCGGAAGATTCCATATTTCAAGATTTTCTCTCAACTTATACACATAAAAAAATGAAAAGAAAATTTCACCAAAACTAGAAAGACATAAAAATCCTATTAAAAACTGTACTGATGGATACTTACAAGACCATTCTTCGTTGATATGGGTGGACTTAGGCTTTCATGTTCTACAAAAGGAAGTCTTTCTTACATAAATTGAAGCAGGTAAAATGTCATTTTAAAGGAATATATATTTTCTCACTGTCATAGATAACCTATGATTATGTATGATTATGAAGATATAAGGGAGAGGATCCAATATCTGAGCATGTTTCAATAGTTATATTATTTTGTATTTATTTGTATTTAATAAGAGGTAGAAACCGTGTTGCAATGTTGGACTATTTAAAGGTGATCCTCTTACGGTTAAGGTGCAATGCTAGATCATTCAAAGGTGATCCAATAACAGTTAAGGTGCAAACATTAAGGCTCTTGGTTGTTTCAAGATTTTATTGTGTTATCCTAAATTTTAAGAAAAATGTCAACTGAAGTAGAGCAGAAATGTTTTTCCATCCTCCTGAACTATAGGTAAGCAATGTGGCATAAATTTTGTACATAAAAATTACATGAATTTCCTTTTTTAAGATATTTTAGCAGCTATTTCACTACAAGATTTGTTCGAGAAGGATAAGGCTGGAAAAACATGGGAGCTCATCATCAAACTTTATAATAGTTGTTCAACATTTCTGAAAGCTAGAAAAACAGGTACTGCTTGTTGGAAATAAGCCACACCCGGACCGACGATGGGCTGGCCACAAGGGGCCATTAGCTCAGTTGGTAGAGCATTCCAGCAACAAATGGAAGGTCCTAGGTTCGAATCCTAGCTGGTCTAAATGAGCAGGAGCTCAACACTGCTGTCCTATAGACTATGTTTGACCTCATGGATGTTAAAATTCTTCAATTCTTCTATTCTATTCTAGTGTAAAAAGACACTTTAGCAGTTATTTCACTACAAGATTTGTTCGAAGAGGATAAGAGCAATACATGTAAAAAAAATTGTACTTTGTTCAGTTACGTATTACTAAGCCTTAACTGACCAATTAACCGATGCTCCTTCTCGTTTAACGTTATCTACCAATGACTCCTTTCCTGATGATAGTGTATCTACCATAGAACTTCCTACATGGTAATTGTACTTTGATGGATCCAAATGTCAAACAGGCTCTTGTGCTGGAGTTATCTTAATTCCACTTGTAGGGAAGCCTATTCCCTTGTCCTATCACCTTAATTTCCTATATATGAATAACATAGCTAAGTATGAAGTGTTAATCACTGGATTGTGCATTGATTGAGAATTAAGGATATAAAGATCTATGGTGATTCACAATTAGTGATTAAACAAATCAATGGTCTCTATCAAACAAAACATGATAAGCTATCATAATATAAGGATCCCATCTTGACCTTGTTAGAGTAGTTTGACTCATTCACCGTTGATAACATCCCTCGAAAAGATAATTGACATGTAGATGCAGTGGCTAGTGTGACTTCCCTTATCTCCCCCATCGATCCTTCTAAAAAAGTCATGTTTACCATTCAACCCATCATGAAACCTTCCATCAACATTAAACCTGATGATGTCCTCCCAACCATCGTAGAGAATCAGTGTGAATGGTATGATGCCATATATAATTACTTAAAAGATGGCACTATTCCCAAGCCTATGACCAGAAATGCCTGAATTCACCTTAAAAAGTTAGCCACTAAGTACATAATCCTTGTTGATACATTGTATAAAAGATCCTTTGACGAAATTCTTCTGTGGTGTCTCAAGGATTAAACTCTGTGTGGGGATTGGATCTAATTAGAAAAATCTCACCATCTTCTTCCATTGGAGATATATTTATCATTACTACTACTAACTATTTCACCAAATGGGTAGAAGCTATCCTCTCTGGTCTGCAATCGCTGATGTGATATGTCGTTTCTTATTGGAACACATCATTGCTCACTTTGGACTTCCTTTTGTGTTAGTTTCAGATAACGACACACCATTTAAAAACAATGATGTAAGGAAGTTCCTCCATACCTTTCATATTCAACATCACTTTTCCACACCTTACTACCCACAATCAAATGGCCAAGCCAAAAGTACTAATAAAATTCTTAAAAAAATCCTTATGAAAACTATTAATCTAAACCAAAAATATTGGCATATGCAATTGAAATATGCATTGTGGGCCTATCACACAAGTGTTCACTCTTCTATAGGTAATACACCTTTCAACCTTGTTTACGGTATCGAGGCAATCCTACCTTTAGAGTTAGAAATCCCCATGTTGCGGATTGCTCTCCAAGGTCTTGTTGATGATGACACCTATACGAAACAATGTTTACACCAACTTGAAATGCTTAATGAATAGTGCATCAATGCTTTCGATCATATTCAATCTTACGCCAAACAATTACAACACAAACATGATATTGGTGTCATTCCTTAGACATTTAACAAAGGTGATTTTGTTTTATATGAAAATCAATGAAACACCACTACCGACTATGCTAACAAAGGAAAGTTCAGTCCTAATTGGTTAGGCCCCTATGTGGTCGATACAAATTATGGATCTGGTGCTTACACCTTAATCGAGTGTGATGGCACTCCTCTTAAAGATCCTATTAATGCTACACATTTGTATAGGTATTATGTCTGATCCCCTTTTGAATTGTATGACTTGTAAAGCAGTGTTGTTAGCATTATTGGATTATATCCTATATGCTTTCTCATTGCTTTGTTCTTTACAAATCATTATGTATGTGTCTTGAACACTAAAGTGATTATTTAATTTATTTTTATAATTGCCTTAGGTTTCATACTATTCAAAATATCTCTTGTGTACATTATGTTTCTTTACAATAATAAGTACATAACATACTTCATCTTTATGTTGTATTTAATGAAATATTTGCTAAGTTTTTTAATTAAATCACATAAAGCTTTGTTAAATCATGTATACATTAATTAAGTAATCCTTTTTAATTAATCAAACTGTTATTTCACATTCACACATAAAATGACAACATGTAACATAAAAATGCATATATATATATATCTAATTTTTTTTGTACATATCATCATAACATACAATGTTACTGAGGACTATGATTACCAGATCCCTCAGGATCTGATACTCATGCTGCATCAAAAGCTGGGCGATGGGAGATGGTCGTGCATGATCATGAACTCTATCCCCTCCATCCATACAAGTTCCACCCACTACTCTCTTGCTATCTGATCCCTCTCTGCTTGTACCCATGCTACCTCTCTCTCTAGTATCTCCACCTCTACTTAAGCCTATGACGACTCTACCTCTGGTGCAGCCCTAAATTGGTGGATGTATCTCCTCAAACCCTTGTATGCTACCTGTAGTCTTGCAAAGGGTCTCAACATCTCTGGATCTCGCTCCACGATGGGTGGGGGAACATAATCAGAGTCCATCTCCCCTTCGTCGAAAGATGCAGACACTATCTCTGTAGTTGTCTAACAGTAGAGATCTTGCCAATCCTCTAAGGGCCCTATAAGATAGAAGAAAAATTTAATCCTGGTACACCACCATATATATATGCATCAAATAATACATCCAAATATAAAATACTTGTATCAAATTTAAATATCATCAACTATATCTCTGGTGGGATGAGCAATATCAACCTCATCCTATATAGGGAGCATGGATGATGTGCTAGCCTCTCCTTGACTGTGAGTGCTGGTGCCTACTGCTACTATTCAAGATCTAGTCATATGGATGGGTGAGGCCTCTCCCCAATCATATCGGTCTCCAACTGCTACCTCATCACTCTGACTCAAGGGTGGCTCCTCATCTCCATCCTCCTCCTCCTCTCCCTCCTTCCCATCATAATCTAGGTCTACATCCTCATCATACTCATTTATAATGTCAGTAAATATATCTATAGGGCCCTTTAGTGTGTCTCATCGACTCTATCCTCCCTCTCATCTCCCTCATGTGGTACAGGTCCTGCATCCCCTACCAGCTCATCCATTTAAAACACCAGATCTGGTCATGATGCTATCCACCACTCCTCATGATCCCAAGTGGCACTGACATCATCTGCATATGACATCAACGACTGATCATGATCAGAATAGTTAGAATCATTCTAGATGAAATCATCTAGTGTGAACCATGCTGTATCACCCAACCTATGGGCATGCTGAGAAAACCTCCTAAAAATGACCATGGTTGAGGTGGTCTCTAGATCTATCCAAACTTTCTCATCACTTGATCATAATAAAAGGGATGCACTATGTGATCGTGACACCCCACCAAAAATCTATCCATCTATAGTCTCCTCATCTGTCTGGTATGATCCAACCATTGTATTACAAGTTAATGTGATCTCCATAGGATGTCATCCTCCTCTAGTCGGTCCAATCTCACCCACCAAAAGTGTAAATCCCCATACTGCCATAGCTATCGAAGAGGATAGCTAAATTCTTGAGGATACCCTACTACTATCAGACATGGGAAGCCAATAGGCCTAGTACATGTGATATGCTCTAGGCACCACACCTATAGAAGTGTATAGTGTACCATGCTATCTAGCTCTCAGAATACAAATTGCCCAAGATCATAATATAAGTGTGCAAGGATGCATCGTCCCTAGGCATACACTATTATGTGCTCTACCATCTCTCATACCAGGTGCACTAGCCCACCCTTGAGGTATGTTGTTTGTCCATCTAGAAGGAGAACCAATGCGATAGTGTGCATCATGATCTACCTCACTACTGGTGCTTGTGAATATAGTAATAGTGCTAGATCAATCTGTCCCGCCACTCTATCATCATGCACTGGTCCACCCAGGCAATATTGCATGTCTACGCGCTGCTCGTGGAAAGACCGACCCCTCTACCTGCTTTGAATAGGGACTCAGATTATCCAATGTACATCGTCGAATGTGATGGTCATCTCTCTTGTCAGAAGGTGGAAGGTGCAAGTATCCGTGTTCCAACATTCACACAACACCATCAACATCGCATCGTGGTACCTCATGGAAGGTATGAGGTGCACCCAATATATTCTTACCTCCTGTAGGTACTATGTATCCACCACTGACAAAGTGAGGGCTAGATCTCTTAGAAAACTTAGCTATCTCCCACCAAGATGCTGACGAGATCATGTGGGTACCTATCAAAATCATCAAAATATGCTCTCTAAATCATCTAATATCTTCAATTTTATTCTAATTCATCATGCAAGTGTATTAATGTTGTTCTAGTGTGATTTTTCTAAGGCTCAAGACACTTTAGAACCCTTTTGGGACACCTCATGAAGAAACATGACACTTTGACAAAAAGTAGGACACTTTGTGAACAAAATGGACACTTTGCGAATAAAAGGGACACTTTGCAAAAAAAAGGGACACTTTGTGAATTTTTTTTCCAAGATCCTAAATTAACCTAAATATGCATTAAATTCATCCCACAATTGAAAAATCACAAAGTAAAAGCTCCATAATTGACTTGTGCCTCGTGTTTCTTCTCGCCGTTGGCTACTTGGTCACGCAACGCATCTAATCTCGTAGGCTTGAATCCACGTGTGCTTGGCATATTTCATTCTCTCCTCATCACTCTCATGCTACAAAAGGTAAATGAACAAGTAAGTTACAAATTACACCATTTTCATTCCTTTTACTCTCCCACTTTTCATATAAGCACATTTGTACTTTTACCATCTTAGACCTTTTAGTGTGCTTTCCATTCAAAGCAACCTATCGGGTGCTAGTGAGCTTCATTTTTGATGTCGTTCATTGCATCAGAATCACGTTTCCACACCCTACATCATCACTCACTGGTCATTATGTGGCATGGTACATGGAAATGCCCTCTGATATGCATGTCCTCATTCGATGTGGCTATATTGCTACCTTGATTCCACCTCCGTAAGCAAGCAAAATCAAGGGGGGGCATACATCTACCCTCAAATTTGATCTCTAGGAATTAGATAAGAGGAGTTTTGGACTTCTAACGAATTTGTGTTGCAGGATGCAATTCCTAACATTGTGGTTTTGTAGATAACTACATTGGGGGCTTCATTCTCCCACCTTTAAATGAGTATCTTTCTATGAAAACAAAGTGCATTGTTTAGAGTCCTTTAGTTGATATATGCACATAGAGTCATATGGGCGCTGAACTGGGGGCTAAATGTGTCATCAAAAATTATATACCTTTGAAGAAAAGGACAATTTTGTGCCTATTTTGGTCCTACTTTAGGTCCCCTTTCATCAATAATCATCCTAAAAAAACATTTATAGGCCCCTAAGGTTCGTTATTTTTTACTTTGAGGCCTATTTTACCTAAGGAATTATGCAAGCCCTGACAAACAACATCAAAATTATCTAATCATCACCAATCCCACATCAAAAATCCCGGGTGGGACTAGGTTGCCCAAGTTGGCGACCTAGTTGTTTTTAGGGATTTTTGCATTTTTAAGAGGAAAAATGTCTATCTTGCTAAAAATTCCCAATGGGTGTCGGCCTCTTAGGTCAAAATTACTGACAATTAGGTATTGTTTCTTATAAATACTTGTTTTTAGGTCATTTTTTCTCTCTTCATCATTTTTCACAAGCAACTTCAAGAATCAAGTACAAAACATCTTCCTCAAGAAGTTTCATCTCTCTTCTACAACAAAGTTGAAGCTTTTGGACAACAAACTATGGATTTTTCAAGTCTTCAAGCTCACTTCCCATTCAAGATCTCACATTACCAAAAGTTGAATATGGATTCCCATGGAGATTCATGGAGAAATCTAGGTTGAGGAGGTGCAACTAGCCACCAAATCACACCTAAAGACTTGTTTTGAAAGTGACCCCATCTCCCATTTTCAGGTCATATTCAGATTTGAGGTTCGCATCCCATTTGCATTCCTTTCACATTCATTTGTAATGTTGTAGGGTTTGTTGGATTTAATTTTTGCATCATTCAAATCTCTTGCATGCATCTTATTCTAGCACAATAGAATAGGGTTTTTGTCTTATTTCAGGTTTTTCTATTTCTAGACACACATAGGGCTAGGGTTTATCTAGATTTTCTCTCTTTCAAAGTTTAAATAAAAACTAGGGGTTTGACCATGGAAAACCCCACATTAGAAACCAAAATATACTTTGGTTTTCAGGTGATCTTGCGAGTCTGAGACCATATTTCAGTGGAGAAGCAGAGTGCATACCATAGACCTTTGTGTCCACCTTCAGTTTTCCTGAGAAAATGAAAGGGACTAGGTCACCAATAGTGGCAACCTAGTCCCATTAGAGGTTTCTATAAGAGTTATTTTCTAGATTTGAGCACCCACTTGGTTGGAATGGAACCCAAAATAGTTAGCTAGAAAAGGGACTAGGTCACCCAACTTGGCATAAGTGTCCTAGTGGGCATAAAACTCAATTTTTCTATATTTTTAAAGGTTTTTGCAATCCCTACTTTGACCCTCTTCAGTTTCCAAGTGCACTTGTTTGATTTATTAGGTTATATTGCTTCAAATAATCTTTACTTTATCTTTGTTGCATTACATCATTTGTTTTCAAACAACATAGGTACTCTTAGTTTAGGTGCAATAGTTAGTTTCATTTATCAAGCTTCAACATTTAACATACTTCACATTAGCATTCCAATCATACATTCAACCCTAAAAATTGAATGAATCACAAGATTTATGTTATCACAAAGGGATATCCTCTTCCTTCTAGTTGAAATCCCTAGAAAGTTGTATGGGACCCATCCCTTTATCTGAAAAAGCATAAACTTTTCAATTCAATTGTATCTCACATAGGGGGTTTATTTTGTCTTGTAATTTCAGAATTATGTTCTTCTTTATCATGGGTGACCCCACAATAGTGGTTTACACTTTTTGGCCAAACTGGACATTGAACTAAATTTTTTTAACTAAATCTTCACTTTTGGCACCTATAGGTGTTAAACCATTAGGAATTTGAAGATGATGCAAACTAGTGATTTGTGACATTTTGTCTATAGATTCTAAGTATTCTTTTTTAAAATTTTGGAATCAAATTGCATTTATTTTTCCATCTCCTTCAAAAACTAATTTTTAGTAGTAAACACCATTTTTAAGGAGTGATGTGTACTTGCTAACACATAAATTTTTTCTATGAAGGATAAAATTCTAATTTTTCAAATTTAGATTCATAACTATGATATCTAATGCATGCAATTGGTTTCATAGTGTTTTATTGAATATTTTTTCTTAGTTAAGTTTTGAAGTATAGCCAGTTACAATTTAGACATAGGTGTACATACTAACACAACTCTTTTTGTATGCATCAAAATTCATTTTTTTTTTTATTGGATCAAGGACATCAATATCTAATGCATAGGTATTTCTCAGATTTTTTTTGATAATCTGAGCTATTTTTCCACATGTGTAGAATAGAGAGCTTGATTTTCGGTGAATAACCTATGTTTAATTAAACTAAAAAAAATAAAAAATGAAACCAAAATATATTAAAATTATATTTGATGGATAGATCATTCTGAGGACTACCATCATCTGGTTGGGTCTATGAAGTTTCCCCCATTTTCATCCTCAACCTGAGTCTAGAAACACAAAATTCTATAGTAAAATGAGAAAGGAGGGGGAGAAGGGGAAAAAAGTGGGGTTTGAGTGAAGCCCGCTTTGATTGAACCCCCCTGGACTCCTTCAAGTGAAGGGGTGTTCACTTGAAGGGGGGTTCACTTGAACTCCCATTTTTTTTCAAATTTCCTTTATTTTCATTAAAAAAATGTGCCAAAAAGGGGTTTTCTTGGGGATTCAAGCGAACCCCTTTTGGGTTCATCGCCCGAGTGAACCCCTACAAAAAAATTCTTTGGAGCATTTTTTCAAATTTTCTTCTTGAAGGGAATTGCAAACTAGTATTGTGGGATCACGCTTGTTAATGTCAACGTCATTGAGTTCCTTTTGTTCATTCACTTGTTTAGCACTAACCATAGCACAAGTGACTCCTTGATTATTAGGGGAGGAAATGACTTGTCATAAACTCCTAACATTTCTTTCAAAGCTTTATCATCTTCAAAATACTCCAATGATTCTTATCAAACAAGAAATCTTATAAGGAAGTGAATTAGAGAGAGTTCAACATGAGTATGCAAGCATAATGATTCAAGAAGTATTGAAAGAGCTATAGAAAGTGATCCTTGGTGCTAGCTTTAATTCATCTGTATCATATGTGGAAAATCTCAAGAATTTGATTAAATCTTTGAAAGCTTACATTACCAAATTAGAAGTACAGACTGTGAATAGGTCTAAAAAATAAAATCTAGAAGATATAATGAAGAAATGTGCAGATGAACATCACAGAGTGGTGAAGGAATTAAAGGATGTATAGGACTATGAGAAAGAACCTCAGGAGTTGATTTCTTTCTATTTGAATTTGTCCAATAGCACACTAACTATAAGAGATGAAATAAGGAAGAGTGAAACTCTCCAATGAGTACTCAAGAATATATGTATAGCTTGGAAAATGATAGGAAAACTTAGAGATGGTCCTACATTGTGCAAATACAAGATAAATTCATTTCCCTTCACGATCAAAGAACATAAGTAATTAAGAAGTTTGTGGCACTCAGAGATATGGTAAAACTCAGACAAATTCCTATATCTAGTGATCTTTATAGTATTGGTGGTCTATTAGAAGTTAATCTATGTCCCAATACTTTAGAAGATGGTGTAAATTCTTTGAATAAGCTTGAACTACTACACAAGACTCTTGCAAGCACAAAAGGATCATGGGAAGAAGGAAAAGCCACATGGGAAGATATTATGAAGAATCTCAAAGCTTTTTCCTCAGGTTAACAATTTTTTTATGACTTGATCAATGTTTGGTGCACTTACTTATTTAAGGGTTTATAATGAACCCATTCATAGCTTTTATCATTGATGTCAAAGGGGGAGATATATAGATAGATAGAGGAAAAAATATTTTTGAGAAGCATTAAATTTGTAAGGGGGAGTATTCAGTTGTCTCTTATTGGTATAAAAAGGTTTTTGATATGCATTTTGCCATCAATGCCAAAGGGGGAGATTGATGGAAATGTGGGAACCTTGCAACATGAGAATGAAGTGTACATGGGATGTTTTGATTATTCTAGTTTTTTCATTGATGTCAACATTATGACAACATAGTGGAAAACTTATTTGGTATAACCAAAAGCTGATCTTTACTTAAAGTGTTCTATACTATTAAGCCAATGTATTAGTTTTTGAGCTTGAACTTCACTACAATATGAGATTTGAATATTCTCTCTTAATGTAATTATTATGACTCTTTTAAAAAGCTATATCCAGGATCTTGAGGAGTTTTGTGTTGTGTACAGAAAGTTATCATTGACTAAGTTCAATTATATACACTACAATTATTTCTTTGTTCAGTATGCTAGTGTGGGAGACTTTTCATTTCCTTATAGAGAACATTTTGGTGTTGTGGTTCCAAGGGTGATCTCCTTAATTTTAATGTGATGAGAAATTGACGTAATATTGGATTTGGAAGGTTTTTATCTTAAGAAGTGTGGGTTTGTTAACTTGAAGTTTTTGTGATTAGGTCCCATTCTCGGCCGACCTAATATATGAATTGTATTAAGAAGAATAATTATACTTTGTACATGTTAGTTGGATCTCTTTCAGATCTACACTAACTTTATATGATACAACACATGAATCATTTTTTTTTAATCTTATATGGTCCTGACATGAGGTATTTTTATTGTTTTGTTTACATCCAATTAGGCCGGCCTAATTGATGTATGAAATATACTTGTATATATCCAAGACATTTTTTGAGTTGAAGAGTGTGTGTGAAGAAGTGGATGAAAAGAATGTGCGAGCATAAATGATTTATCATTTGTGAGAGGTATATTATGGAAGAAGTCAAGGATCAAAGCATAATGGTTAAGTGATTGATATGCAAAGAAGTACTTCACATACAAAGCCTCATTGGAAATGAACTTAGCACACAAAAGGTGCATTCCATTAGTTCATACTATTGGTAGTGAGCCATTTTCTTTTGTATCTTTACGGTTAGCCATTTCTTTGTGTATTCAGGCTGTGAGCCTTTTAAGGATAGTGAGTCTTGGAAGTGAGCCCTATAATATTCTATATCTGAATATATTATATTGTGAACTAATCCTCATCATGGTTTTTCCCATCTTGGGTTTTCCACATAAAAATTTGGTGTTGATGTGTTTTGTGATGCGATGTTCATCTCAATGTATATTTTCTGGTTTGCAAACATACGTGCTTTAATAATTCAATGGTTTACATCTAAATGGTTTAATGGAATATTGATTCACCCCCCTCTTAGTATTCCAAAAAATCAATAGGTGTTGTTGATAGTAGAAGATCCACCAATGTTTATGTGTTTACTTTATTTGGTGGCTCGATTAGTTGGATGAGTAAGTGACAGGATGTGGCTTCTTTTTCCACTACTAAAGCATAGCATATGGTAGCTACTCATGCTTGTAAATAATCCATTTGGCTTAAGAGACTATGTTCAGATATTGGAAGAAAAAAAGATGCAATGACAATTTATTTTGATAGAAAGAGTGTGATATGTTTAGCTAGGAACCCAACATTTTATGTCAAGACCAAGCACATTGATGTACAATATCATTTTGTGAGAGATATGGTTGAAGATGGTTAAGGTAGAGACTCTGATGAATGTTTCTAATTATTTAACTAAGCTTGTGAGCATAGAGAATTTTAGATGGTGTTTAGGTACTATTGCAAGGTGTTAGACAAGTGTGATATTTGTTGAGAAAATGTGTTTCAACCTTGTAATTACATAAGGTATTTTTCAACTAATGACAACATGGGGTGGGGGGCATGGGGGAGATCGCCCCATGAGGGGTCTGAGGGGATCATCCCCCTAGCTAGCGTCCAAGGATAGTGCACCCTAGTGGGGACTTAGGGGCAGCACCCCCGAAAGGAAAAAAATATTTATATTTTATTATTGTAAATTTGGACCATTTATCATTATCTCAATCTAGTGATCGATATATTATTAGCTTTACTTTCCCTAGACGTCAACCCTATTTTATGAGGGCATTGTATTATAGCTAGGTATTATGATGTATTATGAGAGTATGATAGTGGTCATGTTGTCTTTGGTTCTCTAATTGGTGATTCTCCTATGAGAAGCTTGCTTTGAAAATATATTGCAATCTTTTTGATTATTGAATAATATAGTGGGTGGCTTTTGAAGTGTAAGATTTTTCTCCTTAAAGGGTTTTCCCCATGTAAATAATTGTGTTGTGGTATTCATGATATTTGTGCTTATTTCTATTTAATTTTGTGTAACTATTAAATATCTTTAAAAGTTTCCATTATTCTCTTCTCAATATTAGTGTAGGAAGTTGTTTTTCTACGTTAGCTTCCTTACAAATAGTAGTTTTTGGAATATCTTTTTCCCTCATTCAGATATGGTGGTATCCAAACCTCAAATAAATCTTTGATAAGTATATTGTACCATGCAGTTCATCAATCCTAGATCATCTATCCATGACATGTGGCACCAATTCTTAATGGTCTTCTTGTTCAATGCTTGGTGTTGTATGCACATCCGTACAGTGCAATCTTTCTTCTTTACCAACACCAAAGAAGATGTCAAAGGGCTAGAGATTGGTTTGATGTATCCCATATCCAACAACTCCTTTATGGATTTTTCTATCTCCTCATACATTTTAGGATGGTGGTAAGGAGTGTTCATAATAGGCTTTGATCCTAGTTTAAGAGCTATGATATGATGGAAACCTCTATCTAGTAGTAATTCAGGAGGCATGTCACTTAAAACCAAACTATGCTTATCCAAAATATTATGTACATCAATATGAACTTGACCGTTCTTACCTTCAGAATAGTCCTTTGAAATCACTAAACAACTAGCAAACTAGGCAACTTGGTTATTCCAAAAGATCCTTTCCATTCTCTTGGTTGATACTACTTGTAGACCGCCATTCACCATTCCCTTTAGGACCACATCCTTCACTATTCAACCTGAGATTCATAATTTTGTAGCTTATAGTGTACTCACCCAAAGAATCTAACTACTACACACCCAAAATTACATCAATTTCATCCAAACCAATAACATAGAAATCATCACAAACCTTATGATCTCCAAATGTTATGTCCAACTTCTAGAATTTCTCCTTGTAGGATAAGTTATACCCATCCACCACAATGATAGTGAAGCCTTCAAAATTCTCTACATCCAGCCTTCTTCTCCTCACATGTCCTTCATCAATCAAGAAAATCACTCTTTGTCTGAAAAGGACTCCTCAGACCTTTCAAAAGGATAGTATCTATGTGCACTAGATAGAGATGCTAGGATGTCATGACTTTCCTTCTCCTTATCTACTTTCTTCAGAGGGATGTCTTTTGGATCATGAAGCTCTTTAGACCAATCTTATTCTGATTCTTTGTTAGAGATAACCTATATATAGTCGAATTTCCCTTTTCCAAGAAACCTATGTCCCATAACCCATGGTTCTTTATAAGAAAAATAATGTTTCTTCATTTTGAGCTCATTCTTGGCCTCATCATCAATCTTCTTAGGTGTGGCAGGGGGAGTCGATTTCTAAGTAGTCAAAAACTTCTTTTGGAAATTCCTCTTTAGCTTATTTCATATTGAAGGTTTGGATTTCTATTAAGGAACACAATTCTCTAGATCAAGGGATTTCTAGGTAGTCTCTTGAAGTGTTAAGGGGTGGAATGCTTTAACTAATCCCTTGAGTTGTTCTTTCAAGCCTTCTATGAATAGGACTATGAGTCTTCTCTCTAAAATGTTAGTTACCATGACTGATAGTTTCTAGAAATCTACTTGACATATTCCTCTACACTTCCTCTTTCTTGAAGCCAACCATTTCTCTAAAATTATCCTTTGGATCTCTTCTATCAAACATTTCAATTAGTTTTCTACAAATTTCACCATAATATTTGATCAATTTATGGCCTTGAGTTACCAAATAATGGTACCACCAATCATAAGTAATTCCTTCAAAATGGAGGGTAGAAAATTTTGTGCATCTTCCTCAGATATTGGCTAGAGTGCCAAATTTGTATAATTTTTTTACAACCATACCCTAGCAATGGTTTTCTTAGATCCATCAAAATGGAAAATATATAGCTTTCCGAATGAGTGGTCCAATTCTTTAGGCTTGAGGGTTGAATGGTAAGTTCCTCTTTTATTCTTCTTCATCACCATGAAATATTTCAAAGAAAATATATCTTTGATTGGAGGGTCCAAGGCCCTATGTTCTTTATAATCTCTTGATATGTTATCTTGGAGGATAGTTTCTTCCTCTAGAACTTCATCCACTCTTTGAATAAAATTTGTAATAAGGGGCCTATTACTAAATTCCATTTTGGAACTTTGTGTATCAATCACCTTCTTGTTCCCCTTTCCACCACTCGATGAACACTAAAAACACTAGCTCTATTCATGTTATCATTCTCCTTCCTTGCATTAGTCTACATCCACTGAAACATTTGGGAAAACATGTTCGTAAGATGATTTTTCCCTTGTATCATTTCCTCAAATTTTTATTTGGCTTCATCATCCCCCATCATTTATTCTTGGCCCAATTTCTTTAGTGCTCTCCTCAGGAACTTGATCTCCCTTTCACTTGGCAACATTAATAATTAGGAAACCCTATAGGCTAGCAGAATATGGATTTGATACCACGATAATATCCCTAACATATAATTTTAACAAAATCATTTACAAATTGAATTTAACACACAAAAAATAGGCACAAGAGATATTGCTCCAAAAATATGAAGATAAGTCCAAAATATATGTATAATATATTGACTACAATTTATAAAAATGGTCCATAATGATTTATAATTTTTTCCATTGATCAAATAGAAATAGTACCAACTTTCTTACAAAATATTTGAAGCTCATATGTAATCCCTAATTGAGAATTCCCTCAAGAACCAAAGGGGTTTCATCGTCTGATCCTAGTGAACACTAGGTTTTCGTCCAAAGAACACAACTCCTAAGCATTTTCATCCAAAAAAGGAAATAGAACATGAGTGTCCCAAATTTACAAGAAAGTGACATAATAATTCGATGCCTTTACATGAATTGGTTTCCCTACATTTATATGCTAACATTCCCCTTTAAGGAATAGGTCATCCTTGAGCCCTATTGCCACTAAAGCCATAATTTGAATTCTCAGCACACTACATTAAGTAAGCCTTAAATCCAACATTGATCCCTTTGGAATAAGAACATCATCCTATGAACCCATCCATACACTTGCCTTGCCCTTTCCAACTTCTAGAAACTTCATCGATACTATCGCATGATCCTGTGATGTCTTATCCTCCAAGCCAGTGGAAGTGGATACCATTTGACTAGCACAGTCACTTTCTATTAGCGATATCTTTCTGCTGCCCAATCCTCCCTTCTTGATTTTTGGATATGATTTGTAAGTTCCATCATAGGTGTTATGTTCTAAACTGCACACTTGAACACGTTCTTGCAGAAGAGTGCAGAATGATTCCCTGAATCAACTCTATCCTATGGTGATCCCACAATATTGGTTTACAACTTTTTGCCAAACTAGACACTAAACTGATTTTTTCTAACTAAATCTTCACTTTCGAGAACGTATAGCGGCTAAACCACATGAGGAATTTGAAGATAAGGCAAACTAGTGATTTGTGACATTTTGTCTATAGATTCTAAATATATTTTTTTAATTCTTTTGGAATTTAATTGTATTTCTTTTTCCATTTCGTTCAAAAACTAGTTTTTCAGTAAACACCATTTTTAAGGAGTGATGCTCACCATATACAACATAATTTTTTTTCAATGAAGGATAAAATTCTATTTTTTTCAAATTTAGATTTGTAACTACGATATCTAGTGCTTTCATTTGGTTTCATAGTGATTTACTAAAAATATTTTCCTTAATCAAGTTTCAAAGTCAAACCAATTACAATTCAGACATAGAAAGATCGTATACAAAATAAATTTATTTGTATGTATCGAAATTCTTTTTTTTTTTTTGTTGGATCAAGGATTTCAATATCTAGTGCACTGATATTTTTAAATTTTTTTTTGATAATTTGCTATTTTTTCACATGTGCAGAACAAAGAGGTTGATTTTTAGTGAAAAACCTATATTTAATCAAACTAAAAAAAACAAACATAATAAAGCCAAAATATATTAAAATTATATTTGTTGGATAGCTCGTTTCAAGGAATACCATCATCTAGTTGGGTCTATGAAGTCTCCTCCATTTTAATCCTCAACTCGAGCTTTGAAGGGAATTTTTTTTGAGAAATTTTGTGCCAGAAGGGGAGAAGGGGGAAAAGTGGGGTTAAAATGAACCTAGGTTCTAGTGAAACCCCCTTTCCACTAAGTTTTCCTTTGTTTTCCATTTCGAGAAATATGGAATATGGTGGGACCGAACATTAAATAGGTTTTCTCATGAACCGAAAGTTCGTTCGAACCCCCAAAAACCAAAATTTTCTACATGGGGGCGGTTTTTGCAATTTTCCTTCCTCACTGGAATTGTAAACCACTTTTGTGGGTTTACCCCCTAACATAGTAACCACAAATAGTTGATCTTCTGATGGTGATATCTTTCTTTTAGATGACCCTTTTCTCATGAGCTCTAGATATGTTGTGGAAATTTTATTATAGATGCTACATCCCAAACCACAAACTGAGATGAACTCCTATGGAGGAATGCAATAAAATTCTTGGATTCCACTTTGCAACTATCTTTTTGGAGAAAGTGACATGAAACACGTCCAACACAAGTTACATAATGATGGTAGATTCCTAAGGATAGGTTTTAAAAAATTCCATAGTATCTTTTTATATATTGATGGTATGTCGAAGCACAAGAATATATACATAATATCTTTGATGGTATGGCTTGAGAAGGGAACCCTTCTCTTCTTTTCTAAAAACCTATAAGAGGAAAACCATCTATTTCAAAAAAGATAAATCTTACCTAGCTATGCTTATTTTGAACCCATGGTATTATGGAAGAAAGAACACTTCAAAAAAATAGAGAGAAATCAGTGTTAGTACTATTGTAACCAAATTTTTGGTCAAGACCCCAAATTTTTTGAGGTGAGAGCATATGATGGATAACAATAAACACATTGATAGGTTATATTAACATTATAAGTACTTTTAAAGATTTTTCACTATAGTAAACTCAGCCCTATAAAGACTATAATACCAAATGAAGCTTCTTGTAGCATATTAGTAAAAGCACAAAAGTATATAAATTACATATAAAAATTAAAAATTATATTCTATCAAATAGATATATCTGTATTAATAAATAAATTGCCCTTTTGAAAGGAAAACCTCATTTAAGCAATGCTCAATACAATATAATTCACTAGTAATAAAATAATAAAAACTAATATTTCTCAAACATATGAGATTTTCCAAAATAGCTCAATGGACAACTTACAAAAACATATGTATGCAAATCCTTTTTTATAATAAAGAGTTAGGACCAAGGGAGCCCTAGCAGAGAGTAATAAGGTCTCACTACATAGATCACCGTAAAAGACTCACTTTAACCTCTTGAAGCTAACCATTGAAATTACATTTTTAAGTTTTTCCCTTTTTCTCACAAGACATAAAAAACATCCAAGCAATAGTGAGAAAGTTAATTGATTACGACAGTCTTTCTATTGAATTGTCCACAATTAAATATTTTAAATGACAATTTTATCTATGAGCTTTTGATAGCTTCTCTATAATTTTACTTTACTGATAATACTTTTCTTTCTATCCAATTTAATTATAATTTATTCTGGCGTCAATCTAAATTGTAGTTATTGTAATAACCTTATTCCACCCCCCAAAAAAAAAGATTTTTTAAAAATAAAAAACATTATTTATAAAGAATAAACACCTTAAGCTTTTCTTTCTTATGAAGTTTTTTCAATGATGGGGGAAGTGCAGATAATGACTTGTCTGCCACAGTCGACAAAAGTTAACGCGTTGAACGACGACTATAACAACATCTTGTATTTGTTGTTGAAAGTCAAAGTGGATTTGGCATTTTAAAATCTAAACGCGAACCAAAAACGATTTTTTGAAACGCTTATTCCACTTATTTCCATACGCGCCTACACTACTTCATTGACGCCTACTACTTTTGGGACCACGTTTCTTTTTATCTAATCAACAAATTCTACCTAATCATGTGAGATCACATGAATCAAAATATTTAAATCAAAATACTTCACTCCTTCCTCTTGAATTGCTTGGTAGGGATCATTCTTAGTTTTCACAATCCCTCTGGCTTCTCCATTTCTGAAAAGTAATGGCCGATCTGAACGAAATTCAGAAAGCATATAACCTGATCGATGAAAATGCAGATGGAAGAGTGAGTGTGGGTGAAATCAGCCGATTCATAAACAAGGTCGGAATACAAATGTCAGAAGAAGATGTTAGGTGTATCCTCAGCACCACTCTCTCCAAAGAGCACGATCATAGCGATGGCCTTGAATTCAAAGATTTTGTGCATTTATATCAATCGATCTTCAACAATGAAGATGAAGAAATAGAGAATGAATCAAAGGATTTGGAGGAAGCTTTCAGGGTTTTTGATCTGAATAATGATGGATATATCTCTTCTACCGAGCTGCAACAAGTTCTCTCCTCGTTAGGACTGATCTCGGAGGATCAACACCCTCAGCAGTGCCAGGAAATGATAGATAGATTTGATTCAGACTGCAATGGGGTTTTAGATTTTTCAGAATTCAAAAATATGATGTCGTCTAATCTTTCTACCTGAGAGATGGGCATCCATTGTTGGCAGGTTTTATGTGCACTGACTCCCAACATTATTTTTATTATCTGGTAATGTTGGTCTTGCATTTTACTCTTTCGTTGAAAATTCCATTTTCTGTGTCGCACCGGCCACGAGCATTTTTGGTTGAAGGGACATTTTGATTAACCAATTATATGGATGTTTACTTATCTTTCCTTATCTAATCACATTTTGGCTGTTAGTAAATGGGCGATCAGTATTAATATTTATAGTTATTTTATATCGACTGTTATATATTTATATTTTTTTTCACAGTTATTTTGTCTATTATTTAGTTAATATTGTAAAAAATTATTTGTTTCTATTGATCATTTTGAAACAAAGAAAAAATATATAGGGGGTATAGGTTAGAAGTGAAAGGGTTCAGCACAATGTAAGGATGACCTAACCCATCTATGTTTCCTCTAGTTTCATTACAAAAAAGGAGATCTCTCTCAAGGGTAGAATTGACTTTCAATCTTGAGGTGAGTTAAATTTATGCGCATGGGGGATCTTTGATTTTTCCTTATGATAGGAAATGATTGAAATGCACTTTAAGAAAAAACCTAATAAACTCAATTATGTGATGCAAAACTTGAAATGTAGAGTTAAAGGATAATACAAATAGAAATAGTAGTTTTTTGGTAGATCTGAAAAGGGAAAACTAACGTGTGCCTATCACCAAAAGTGGTTGTTGAGTTTCTTGTAAGGACAAATTTTCCTTAGGGCAAATGCGTCTCTATACAAGGGTCCAAAATTTGATTTCAGAGTCCTTTGCTCTCGGATCTAGGCTTCTGATTTCTCTAGATTCTATTGTTAGAAATTTGGAAATATATTTTGTAGGTGAGGTTCTGTGGCTTGACAACTTTGATGATAACTTTGAGAACTTTGCAAAATTACAATTTTGATCCAGTTTCAATCCTTCTTCACCTACAAATCTGCACACACAAAGAAACGAAAAAAATGTTTATGTTTGGGTGAATAGGGGTTTGCCTTGGTCAAACCCCGATTTGGTAATTAAACCTTGAAAATGAAATAATGAAAAATGAAAAGAATTTGATGAACGAACAATGCTATGTTAGAACTCACTGAATCCTTAATGGCTACCCTTAGAGGACTAAACTCTAAAGCATCTCTCTAAGGATTGGATATTGCTTGAACCAACTTGAATAATTGCTTGATTTGATGCTTCAATGTTTGAAACATACATCACAATATTAGCTCCAAAACATCATATGAACATACATAACTTTAACCTGATGATATCATCTTGATTGTTTCTATAGGTGCTTGATAAATTTTCTCTTCAATACTCTTGACAATAATATTTTCTCTAGGAATGCTTGCATAAAGTGTGTTCTTGCTTCTCTAAGTTTGAATTGATAAATAACTATGTATTTATAGCTGTTTATTTAATTTATTGAAAATTAGATTCCACAAGCCAACATATGAAACTTAAATTTGAATCATTAAAATGTCGTCAAAAATATATCAAAAATTAGGTCTTGGCACTTAAGGAGGACCCATTTTCCCTTGGGCAAATGGGTTGTAGGACCTAAATCTAGGACACACAATTTCCAAGGTGTTTAAAATAATGTTACAATTTGTTTAATGTGAGTTTCCCTTTCAAAAAATAAGAATAATAAGGTTTAGTAAAACATAATTTAGGGAATTAGAAGCTTAATCAAGCCAAATTAATTAAGGAGATGCAAACATAGTGTGAAAATGTAAAGGAGTACATTGTTCAACACTAAATTTTATAAGAAATATCGATAGAGATTTGAGGAGAGTTTATAGAAGCTCTACATAAAATTTTCTACACATAATATGCTTGCATTCTTCATTTCATTCATTACATATTACATATTTATAGGATTCTCAAATCCTATTCCATAGGAAATAACTCTATAACATCTCCTAAATGTGTGAGTTGTTTGAACAACTTAACTTCCTACAAACAAGCTCGTATAATTATTATACTAACCTGTTTAACAAACCATGTGACTGATAATTATATTAAGTTGTTTGCCGACAACTTAATATTATGACACTTTTTTAGAACACATATAAACTCTAATTTCTAACACCTATGTGAACACTAATTCCCAACACCCCTCCTTAGTGTGAACATGGGGTGAAAGTACATCACAATACTTGATGATCACACATAGTAGCTCATCATAAGGTATGAGTAGGGTCATACACATCTACTCATCAAAAAGCAATAGTGGAACTAGCCTCACTGTGCTCAATATACCTTTATCCAAGGATAGGGATAAATACATCTACCCATGGAACCAAGTATAGGGACTAACAAAAATATCTAGGGTTTTACATCAAGTTTGGATAGGGACAAACAAATCCATCCAACATCAAGTTCATGAGTAGGGCTGCACACACATCTGCTGACAATAATTATGATTGAGGACAAACAAATCCAATCATAATCACCAACTCATGTGACTGGGGAAAAACACTTCCAATCACTTACACCATCTTGTGAATGGGGACAAACACATCCATTCACATACAATAAATAAATGTAATTGGGGACATACACATCTAACCACAACATAAAATCTTGAACACCAAGACCTCATTATTTCATAGGCAGCCACCACTATAGATCATTTCCACTCTGATCACAAATGATATGAGATGGTTGTCGCTACCATTTGGAAATTGGTCTTGGCTTTAGTTATTTTGAAACAAATAATTTTGTCACTAATGCAATTTTATGGCCTCATCGCTAGTGACTGATGAGAGGTTAGTGATTGTCATCCAACCTCGTGTGCCTCCATCCTCCAATAATATTGCTACTAACTTAAAAAATTTGTTCATTGAGGCTCATTTCATTAGTTTTTTGTAAATAATATATCCTCCCCCCTTGATGTGAGCTTCTTTCAAGGAGTTTTGGGTACCACCCATCATGCACTCCAATTACAACTAAGACAAACATCTTGATGCAACTAATGACTTGCAAAAATAGACCCTATTTTGAAAAAATTAAATGAATTCTATAATATATAATAAACTATCTTTATAAGAACTAATAAATAATTTTAGGATATTAATGACCAATAACAATATCTCATTATATAACTTCACTACATTAAAAACTATTGTTGGATGTAGACTCTAAAAACTACTCTAAATATCCAATTTTGACTCAAAGATAATCGACTTAGATTTAATTTCTAATATATATAGTAGCTAATATAAATTGAATCAATAGCTTGATACTTATGCATTGAACATGGAATATGAGTATTCCCCTCTTCTCAATGAGGTCATAGTTGTTGGTAGTGCATGTGTTGACATCAATGAAGACGAGGTTGAATTTAATGGATTTTTTGTCGCATTGTGCATCATTGTCACATCGATCACAGACACATGAGAAGATCATTTTAATTTCATGATGGGAGGTGACTGGGATGAGACCAACCTATGTGTTATGAACTCATCATTGAACATTGCCATTTTATTCTTGAATTCCACAATATTTTTGGATCTAATGGATTTGTTGGCCTCCACATCTTCTAAGATCTCTTACAAATTAAGAAAGGATCTCATCATGACCTTATTCGATGCATGTACATGTTCTTGAAAGCATACAAAATTCACACCTATTCTCACAATATAACTTATCTACATGCAAAGTTTGAAAACATAGATCAAAACATAGATTGTTGTGAAATAATATAAAGAAATGCAATCTCAAGCAGTGTCTAAATTGTGCATAGTTGAAATAAAGAAAATAGGGGTGGGGTCTATATTTTAGGAGATGGAAAACCTAGAGTACCCTATTTTACTCTAGTTCATTCAAGGAAACCCTAGACATCCCTTAACCAAGTGACTCAATTGAGGGAAGGACTGCTAGGAGGTCTCCTTGGGTGTGATTAAATAGAAAAGGGGGTTCACCACTAAGTAAAAGCTTAGAAAGAAGGAATTGTAATTGATATGCAAATCTAACAATGTAACCTAGAATATGAAACTTCAAATCAGAATAATAAAAAGAAGATGAACAAAGGTGCACTTGGAAAACTGAAGAATCACTAAACAAGGTTTGTAATCCCAAAATTCTATTTTTTAATTTACACTGGGACTCATACGGTAGTTGCCCACTGATTCAATCACAATTTAGGGTTTTAGGCCGATTCTAAAATCTGCAACTAGTAAACCAAGATCTATAGAAAATTACTGAAAATTGGTATACTAGGACTCATAAATCTAAGGTGGTGATTTAGTTCCAGTATCAACATTGATCTAAAAAATTGACATCCTGTAGTGATCTCCTATAGCTTCTCTCATGTCCGATATTTGAGTTTGAAACTCTGAATTTTGACATATAGGTGACTTTTTGTAATCTTACAAGAAAGATGACAACTTTGATAACTTTACAACTTTGACAATTTTCTCCAATCTTGTTCTTCAATGGATCTTCAAAATGTAAATCAAACCCCTGGAATAAAGGCTGCAATATTGTATGAAATGGTTAGCATGAATATAGATCTTGACTCTTGATTGTATTTTACAAATCTTGACTTGAATGCTTGCTTGAATCATGAAAACCTACATCACAAATGTTAGCTCAAAACCAAACATGATGCATGATGACTTTAACATGATGCTTGAATCTTGATTTTAGCTCCAAAATTCTTGATAATCATCTCTTGAATTTTGTTGAATGATCTTGAATACTTGAATTTCTAGATTACTCTTGCTCATGAAAATTTCCAAATTGTTAGGAGAAAATATGTGAAATAAACTTGTATTTATACTTTTTTATGCTAAATTTCTCGAAATTACAACACTACAAGCTGATGTCGGATCTAGGAGAATAAAATCCCACCAAGAATTTGAATTTAAAATAGGTCCAAGCTAAGCATGAATCATATTCCATTTGGGGCATATGAATCCTAGTAGCCTAGGCTTGGAACAATTTTTTTAAGAAATGTTAAGTTCAATGCCAAATTCATGTTCAAACCTCAAAACAGGTGGGAACCATCCACCCAAGGTGGCGTATGAGTCCTAAATCACTAAATTTGGAATAAAGAAGTCAAAAATATTAAATTATGATTGGTCATTTGATATGTGTTAGGATTATCCTTGAAGAAATGCATTAAATAAAGCTTGTGGATGCAAAATAGTACCAAATAAGGTATAAAGAAGCCCAAATCTAGCAGGGAGGGCCCAAAAAAGTGTGAAAATGTAGAGGGATAAATTTTTCTACACTACATTTATCCCCCACTTTAGTGAGAGGAGGAACCTGCTTCAAACTCACATTAAAATAGAAAAATTTGCATCAATAAGGGTCCAAGTGTACCAATGCTAGTAAGATAGGACGAAAACAATTAAGAGGGTTGTGGAAGCCCCAAGGGTCAAGATCCTAAGAAGAACCTGTTAGTTTGTGGTGATTGATCATGCAAAATTTTTTTGGTTAACACGTCAAGTTTTCTCATTGACATGCCAAGGTTTTTTCCTACAGCCATGCCAAGGAATTTTTCCCATTGACACGTTGAGGTTTTCCTGATAACATGTCAAATAAAAAATGACCTTGTAAAACCCTAATTCTATAAGGTTCCAAAAATCTTGTTATAAGCAGTTGGGATGTATGTTGAGATATGGTGTTTGTGAGATTGTAATATGTTTTACCCTAGATAATAAAATCATTGGATGGTTGAGTTTCTGTGGATGTAGTCATATCGGGTGAACCATGTTAAATTGTATATTGATCTCTTTTGTATTATTCTTCATGATTATTTCTAGGTTATTTAATCTACATATAATTGTTAATGTTTATTGCTCCAATCTACTTGAACCCTAATAACTGGTATCAAAGTTGTGTGTATTTCGTTCAATTGGAAAGAAGCCTATAGATTTGAGTGGGAGGAATGGAAGAAGGAAAATTTAAGGTTGAGAAGTTCAATGAACAAAATTATCAATTATAGAAGATGCAAATGGAATATTATTTGTATCAAAAGGATGTATGGCGGTCATTGTAAGGAAAAGCAAAGAAAGAGGCTATGATGTCTGATGAAGAATGTGAGATTTTGGATAGAAAGGCACTAGGAACCATTTGATTGTGCCTAGCACCATTTGTGGCATTCAATATAATAGAAGCAAAGATAATAGAGGATCTAATGGATGCTTTGGCTAAATTGTATGAAAAACCCTCAACCTCAAATAAGGCATTTCTCTTGAAGCATTTGTTTAATTTGAAAATGATTGAAGTTGGATTTGTGATAAATCATTTAAATGAGTTTAATACGATTACCAATTAGTTAAATTTTATAAAAGTGAATTTTGATTAAGAGGTGATGACTCTCTTGATTTTATGTTCTTTAAAAAAAAGTTGGAACAACTTGGTAATATATGTAAGTAACTCTATCTTCGGTTTAAATACATTAAAATTTGATGATGTTGTTGGTATTATCCTTAGCGAGGAACTACAACAAAAAAACACAAATGAGACTTCAACATCGAGTAATTCTTTGACTATAGAGAACATGGGAAGAATAAAGGAGAGGAAAAGTCCCTAAAAATCATGGGAAATCACAAGAGAAGTCGAAGAAAGGAAAATCTAAATCCAAAGGATGAGTGGATTGTTGGCACTATAGAAAGCCAAGACACTTTACGAAGCATTGTTGGTCTTGAAAGGGAAAACAAGGAAACATAAAAAATGATGATAGTAAGGAAGCTAATGTTGCAAGTAATAAATTATAGGATTATTTAATTCTATGTTTAGATAATGCTAATGATTCCTAGGTAATAGATTCAGGGGCTTCATTTCATGCCACACCCCATAGGAATTATTTTTGTAGATTATGTTGAAGGTGATTTTGGATAGATATATTTGGGTGTTGATGAACCTTGTCAGATTGTTGGAAAAAGGAAAGACAAAAAGAAAGTTGTAGAATGGAAATGAATGGTTTCTACAGGGGGTAAGACATGTTGCAAATTTGAGAAGGAATTTAATTTCTACACGACATCTGGGTAGTGAAGGTTGCATAGTTACCTTTTCAAACAAAGTCTGGAAGGTCACTAAAGGTGTGTTAGTAGTAGCTAAAGGTGAAAAGGTAGGCACATTGTATTTGTGTATTGGTAATACTTATTCTACCTTAGCTGCTACACAAACAATTGCTATTGAGACAATTACAACACTTGGTAAAGGGATAGAAACAAAATTGTGGTACCATAGACTTGGGCACATGAGTGAGAAACGAATGAAGATCCTCCACTCCAAAAATTCACTACCAGGTCTGAAGTAGATTGAATTGGAATTCTACGAAAATTATATTTATGGAAAACAAAAAAGTCTGACTTCTCAAAGTTGGGAAATAAAAGAAGAGTGAGAAATTAGAGCTTGTGCATTCATATGTATGGGGACCAACTCATGTATCTTCTCTTGGTGGATCTTGCTATTATGTTACTTTTATTGATGATCTACAACTAGGAAAACATGGGTACATTTCCTAAAACAAAACTCAAAAGTATTGGAAACTTTCAAAAATTATAAAGGTTTGGTTGAGAATGAGATAAAAAAAAAGATGAAGTGTCTTAGATCTAATAATGGGGGTGAGTATTACACCAGATAATTTGAAAATTACTATTCATACAATGGAATCATAGGTAGAAAACAGTTCTTGGAACCCCTCAATAAAATGGTGTGTCTGAGAGGATGAATATGTTGGACTAATCGCCAGAATCTCCCTTCGGGTTCATGACATGGTTTAATCGCCTCCCATGGATATTAACTGATGCTTGTATCGAGCATTGACAGGTCTATCTTTTGGTGCAACGACAAAGACAACAATTGGTATTAGAGCCAATCATGGGTTCAAACCCCTTGGGTAACGCTGGGGGGGGATTGTTGGACTAACCACCAGCATCTCCCTTTGGGTTTGTGACATGGTTTAACTGCCTCCCATGGATCTTAACTGACACTTTTATCAGGCATTGACAAGTCGATATTTTGGTGCAACAGAAAGGCCAACAAAATAGGACCATTATGGATTGTGCAAGGAGCATGGGATTGCACGTTGGACTACACTTATAGTTTTGGGCAGATGTACATATTTTTGTATATATAATAAATATGGGACCTTCAAATGCTTTGGATAGTGGCATTCCAGAGGAGGCATGGATGGGAAAAAAGGTAGACTATTCATTTTTTAAAACCTTGGGTTGTGAATATTTTATCCATGTCGATATTGAAAATGGAACCAATCTTGAGGCTAAGTCTAAAAAATGTACCTTCATTGGATACAGAGTAGATGAATTTGGTATCAGTTATGGGATTATGAAAATCATAAAATAATTAGGAGTAGAGATGTTATATCTAATGAGAAGGTCACGTATAAGGATTAGCTGCAGGAAAAGAAGCATGAACAAGCCAAAAAGGGATATGTGGTGTTGGATGAGATTCCAAAAAATAAAATGCTAATGGTGCCTGATGCTTGGCAACAACAAGTTATCCGATAGACTCCTACAAGTGATAGATGTTCTACAAAGATATCTAGACCTCTAGAAATATTTTCTCCATCATTATATTATATATTATTAACTAGTTATGGTGAACCTGAAGGTTATGAAGAAGCAATGCAGATAGATACCAAAAAGTAGTGGGAGCTAGCCATGAAAGAGGAAATGGATTCCTTGCTATAGAATCAGACTTGGGAGTTAGTCCACTTTCTTGCAAGTAAAAGAGCATTGCCAAATAAATGGGTTTACAAGTTGAAGGAAGAAGATGGAGGCAAGAAAAGATATAAGGCTAGACTCGTGATAAAAGGTTTTGCACAAAAAAAAGGTATATATTTTGATGAATTTTTTTCTCCAATTGTAAAGGTGACTTGTATTAAAACCTTTCTAAGTCCTATGGCTGCAAAAGACTTGCATCTTGAACAGGTAGATGTGAAAACAAAATTTCTCCATGGGGATTTAGAAGAGGGAATATACCTGTAGCAACCATAGGGATATGAGGTCAAGGGTAAGGAGGAATTTGTGTGTAGGTTAAAGAAGAGTTTGTATGGCCTGAAGCAAGCACCTCAACAATGTTATTTGAAATTTGATAGTTTTATGGCTGAACACTGTTACAAAAGATTTCATTCTGATTATTGTGTTTATTTTAAGAAAATGGATAATGGCAGCTATATTATCCTATTATTTTATGTTGATGACATGCTTGTTTTCAGGTCTAACATACAAAATATTAATTAACTTAAGTATAAATTAACAAATTCATTTGTTATGAAGGATATGGGTGGAGCAAAATAAATCCTTGGTATGAGGATCACATGGGACAAGACAAACAATTTTTTTTTTCCCTCAAAGTGAGAATGTAGAGAAGGTGTTGAAAAGGTTTAACATGAAGAATACAAAATTAGTTATTGCACCTTTTCCTAATCATTTTAAGTTTGCTAGCAAGATGTGTCCAAAGACGCAAGAGCAAAAAGAAAAAATGTCTAAGATATCATATGCATCAACAGTTGGTAGATTAATGTATGCAATGCTATGCACAAGACAAAATATTGCACATGCAGTGGGAGTTGTGATTAATTATATGATAAATTTGAGAAGAAAACATTGGAATGTGATAAAATGGATTCTCTGATATTTGAGAGGTACTACTTCAAAGAAACTATGTTTTGGAGGAGCAAATTATACTCTAAAAGGATATGTGGACTTTGATCTAGAAAGTGATATTGATAGCAAGATGAGTATTATAGGGTATGCTTTTAGTGTAGGAGGTACTACAACCAGTTGGATTTCAATATTGCAAAAGTTTGTTGCGGTTTCAACTATTGAAGCTGAGTATGTTGCTACTATGAAAGCTAGCAAGGAGATAATTTGGTTACAAAATTTTCTAGAGGAATTGAGCCAACAACAAGAAGATATCCCTTTGTACATTTATAGCTAGAGTTCCATTCATCTTGCTAATAATTTAGCTCTACATTCAAAAACTAAACACATATAGCTCATATACCACTTCATTCGGTCCATTTTGGAGGATGGACAATTGCAGTTGGAGAAAATTCACACAAGCATGGATCTTGCAGATATGTTGAAAAAGGAAGTTACATAGGAGAAACTAGTTTCCTCATCAGTTTCCATTGGCCTTCATGAATGATAATGGACATAAGAAACCAGCCAAACCTATAATCTAGTAGGACCTCCAAGTGCAATGGTGTCATCTAGGGTCAGTCTCCAAGTGGGAGATTGTTTGGTGTGGAGCCTAATAAGTATTCAAGTGGGATATTGTTGGTATGTGGTGATTGATCATGTGAATATTGTACACTCATAACAAGGCATCAAGGTTTTCCCAATGACATGTCATGGTTTTTTCTCACTAACATGTCAAGGTTTTTTTCCCATTGACATGTCAAGGTTTTCTGGTTAACACGTCAAATGAAAAATGACCTTGTAAAACCCTAATTCTAAAAGGTTCCAAAAATCTTATTATAAGCGGTTGGGATGTATGTTATGGTATGATGTTCATGATATTATAATATATTTTGAACTGGATAATAAAATCATTGGATGAATGAGTTTGTATGGATGTATCCCATATTGGGTGAATCACGTTAAAATTTGTGTTGTTCTCTTATGTGTTATTCTTCATTGTTATTTTTAGGTTATTTAATCTGCATATAATTGTTAATGTTTATTCCTCCAATCTACTTGAACCCTAAGAAAAAAAAAATAGACACAAATGAAATCACATGTAAATATTGTAAGGAGCAACAATAGTGAACAAGCATATACTACCAAAGAAACAAAGAAGAAAACAAAAACAAAATAGGTGGATAAATTCTCGACTATTTTTCCAGCATACTGTGGATCAAATATAATCTATTTGTCTAAAAATGTTTACAAGTGGAATGTGATGTCAACTATGAAAACCAAATGCACGCTCACAAGCACTAGTGGAACCTCAGGCCATCCACTAGGTGAGCCCCTAGAGAGACAAATACACATGTGGCCGATATATACTCACATAAACAAGAAAGTGGCTATGGGAAAGTCATGCCTAAGTTTGGCTCCCATACACTAACAATACCAAAGCTATACCTCTTGATATATTTGATAAGGAGCCACACAACATGAATAGAAGAGTCCATGAGACAAGAAAATCTTTGTATGCTTGACACCCATGAACAAACAAAATGGCTCCACAGGCAAGCAAAGTGTGTTATGTAAGGTGGCCATATAATACATATTGCAAATGAAAAAGTGTAAGGTACATTTAAAGGAGTTTTTCTTAGTTCATGTAAGGTCTTAACTTAGGGAAAATTGTTCCTAATCTATCCAGGAGAGGACCAATCAAAGAGTAGAAGATTCACAACTTATGGGATGTAGTGTGTCACATCAAACCACTAAGAGGAATATAATATGCTAAGAGAGATCATGCTCTTGACGGACATCACACCTAATGTCACCACAAATCAAAAGATATATCACATAAAGTAAGAAGACTACACAATGAAACATGCGTTGTAAAATGAAAATAATAAAGCCAATGTATGCCCCCACTTTAAAGAAATTGCTACACCATCTTGTGAGAAATAACTTTAAAGTAGAAAATGATCAATACTAAAAATAAAAAGGGAATGAGAGCTTATTTGGAAAGCCCTATGACAAGTCATATGTTTCCAAATGAAGTTATGTTATGAAAAAGGGGTTGCCCCTGTGAACCCCAATCCCATACCTACACAAACATGGAAAACAAGCACATTATTAGATTGAAATGCAAGTAAGAACAAGGATTCACCATGAAATCCATTTAAATTGCAAAGAACAACAAATGAGATGAAGAACACAAACAAACATAAACAAAAGCTATCAAATTTTATTCAATGTAAATCAAACTCTTGATCCCATGGGGGAGTTGGTGCCAATTATATGTAGAAATTAGCCCTTTCCCAAATCCTATGATGCAATGTTGACGAGTGATCCACTTTGATGCAAATTCAATCAAGCTCCATGATGAAAAATCTGCATAACCTAGCTAAAAACTTGATAAAATGGATTAAAGTATATATGCTTGAGGATGAAGTTGAGTATAGTAAGTTTACTCAAATTGTGGATGATGAATGAGAGGAAGACTCTCTCATTTATATATTTCAATAATGGAAGATTGAAGGATTTGGATGAATGTGGGACAAAAGACCAACCAATGAGAAGAGGCCACTTGTTCACATGTGATTGGATGAGGAATGAACACATTTTGGTCAATGTACATGATAAATGCCATGAGATTCAAATTTAAAATTTCAAACTGACATGTTTAGAGGGAAGGGAAATGGATTTAATGTTAGTTGGCTCAAGGCCAAAGACATGTAAGAGGCATTAAATGCCTTGTTGGAAGTACCCATCCCTTTTGGAGGGATTTTTGAATTGGAAGAATATTTTACAAAAGATGCCCTTTTGAATGGAAACTGATGATTTAATAAATCAAATAAATTGATTTATTGTGCAAGTTGCAAAATCTAGAGGATTGAAGTGATTAGGATTAGGATTAATCATGATTTGATTAATTTAGATGAATATTAGATGGTTTGACAATTTTGACTTAGATTTTACGATTTATTTAAATCAAAGTTGAGAGGAAAATGATTTTAGATTTAATTAAATAAAATTGATTTATTTAACTAAGGAGAATGATGTTTGATTAAATCAAATAAAGTTTAATTTATTTAATTTAAGGATATGACTTTAGAGATTTAATTAAATAAAGTGAATTATTTAATTAAAAGAGGGATGATCAGATTAATTAAACAAAATGGTTTATTTAATTAATAGAGGAGAATGACTTAATCAGATAAATAATGATTTATTCAATTAAGGGATGAAAGGTGATGACAAGCTAAGAAGGTGATTCAGGGCGAAATGATGTTAGTAATCAAGATCAAGTGTGTCGGTATATTTTCCATGTATACATTTTTCCCCTCTTTGAAGCAATGCACTTGTTGCATTGGTTCAAAGAATAAACTGTTGTGATCAAAATTCAATTTTTTTTTCTTTTTTTTAGATGCCCCACTGTTGCCCGAGCAAAAGGATTATGCTGATATGTTGCTCCCTCGAGATATTGAATGGAAATGTTCAATTTTCTGATTGAGATCATGATAAAATGCGAGAGGAGTGGTTCTATTGATCAAAGGACGAAAGACAATTCTTTGATGTATAGACAGTCATCGACCATGGGCAGCCTCATGTATATTTTGATACAACACACCAATTTTAGATAAAAAATTTAGTAAAGATAGAAGAATAAGAAGAAAGAATGATGACAAGAGGATCCCACTAGCCTACTTTATTAATGATGATGATGATGATTTGCTTACCAGTAGTTGAGATTTTAAAAGGGCCAATTACTTTATGTTTGATAACACATGTAGGTATGATGCATCAAGGTATAAAGAAATAGGATGGTGTTGTACCTAGTGTGATGGAGTTTAACTCGATAATCAGATAGGAGTGCTCTTGTTCACACTTGACATAAATAAACCTTGCTAGGATGGACCTAAAAAGGCAAGTATTCACCAAGTTATATTACAAGAACGTCCAACAAGCATAGAAGACAAAAAGATAATGATCGTTTCCCCATTCCTTTTTCTCTAAACCTATTTTTGTTAGGCATCATTGAGAGGTCCTTGGAATGAGCGCAAAATAAGATAAGTCAAAAAGACCAGATAAAATAAACAAACAAGCTAATGTTCTTCGTACCGCTAGCCAAGGCTAAACTAAGGTGATACCTAATGTTGATGTCCATTGTGGGAAAGATGCATCCCAGGACATGTTGTGATCAGGGTTTTGATGAGATTGATTGGACGATAAGATATTGATACTCCGAGTTGATAAAATTTATTGCTTACTGACCTAGACTTTGACACTTTGATGATTAGGTGCTCACTTTATAACCTGCTAGACTTGCTTCTGACTGACTCACCAAAGGATGAAGGTGACGATTGATTTATTAAGAATGAGATAATCGCAGGTGAAAGCAAGATTAAGTGGGTGCACCATTTTGGGTTTTCAAATATTTGGATGTTTTTGGTATTTTTGAAATGTTTTGAGGTTGTTTTTGGGATTTTGCTGATTTTTCAATGTTTTTGGATTTTTGAGATTTTAACCAAGAGACTAACTTAAAGACCTATCCTAGGGGTCTTGGGAGCTGATCAACAGATTATCCTTGCCTACGTTATACACGTAGAGACCACGTAGTTCAACCGACAACAAACTCGACTCAATGATGAGAAAGATGGGCAAACAAATTGCCAGATTGCAACAGACATCTAAAGGATTGACCTAGGGTGTCTCAGGGGATGATCAAAGATCAACCTTGCCTATGTTCAAGCTCAGAGATGATGTAGTTCGGTAAGATGACTTTATTTTTTAATTTTCCATATTTTTGACATGTTTTGGATTTTGATATGATTTGGATGATTTAGGTATGGATATGATATCAGTGCTCTATTTTGGGATTTTGTTGAAAACTAAGCTAGGGTTGATTGATCAGATTGATGGATTTGTGATGATAAAATTTTTAAGGATACACAACAATGCAATGATAGTGTTAAGCAATACAAGGATTTCAAGATTGATGATGATAACATTGTTGAGGATACCAACAATGCAAGGATAATGTTAAGAAACACAAGGATTGGGAAGGATATCCCAAGATGATGATGGATTGATTGGATATGATTGATAAGGATTTTGAAGCTTGATTTCGAACAAATTATTTTCAATGATTTGATGCGATGTTGAAGTACACATTAGATGCAACTGATATTGATTCTAGATTGATATTCAATGAAAGATAAAGCTTGATAAGGAACATCATCTTGTCAAAATATGCCATGGGCTAGTGATTTGGATTTTGTCTCACAAATGCTTGACCAATTTGATTTCACATTTTCCAATGTTCGGATCACCACATAAGTTAGAGGATATAGATTGAGTTTTATTTCCAAAATAAGATGTAAATATTTGTCCCCAGTGTCTAGCAATGTAGGGAATGTCATGGGTGGACACTTGGATCGGTATATGGATGGATGAATATGGTGAGCATGCAAAAGATACCAAGGATTATCTTGTGATAAGGTGTTCGAATAGAGGATGCTCATTTGGATAATGCTTCATGGTTCAAACAATGTTGGGTAGGATAGGATCAATGAAAATGACCCATGGAAAGATGTTTACCATAAGCAAGTGTAAAGTGTGCACAAAATTTTTCCAAGATCAAGATAACTTGGATTATGGATGCAGATATATGAACATGGATTGGATAAATCATTCGTGGATGAATGGATTTATAATGGGTAAGATGAAGGGAATGCTGGATTTATTATGGATGGGATGAGATACTTCCAACTGAAATGGCATGCGAAAATGCTTGATTCTACACATGACACTTTTTTGCCAGGTTTTCATCATGGTACCTTTCCAATGTGCCACCGAAGTGGTTTTCACTAGAGGATGATTTTTCTCTTTACTTTTTTCAATCCCTTTTCTGATTTTTTTGGATTTTTTGCTAAAATATTTTAAGCTCATGTTGAACCACTTGGTTGTGTTGATGTAGATTCTTCTGTCATAATGTGCCATTGATATCCCGCTTGAAGGATCTGCTTTGCCAAAATACATACACTTGAATGCAAGTTTTCAGATTCCTGCTCTACTTTGTCGATACCGGAGTTAACTTCATCTTTGTGCACAAATGAAGATAGAGTGCCTTCTAAATCCTTATGATGAAGGGTCGTTACCAACACATGGTCAATGTGAGAATTGGATATTATGCATGGAGGCATGGATGGTGAATTGGTTGATAGTTTGGAACCTTTGACTCTCCAAAATTTGGAAGATGAGCAATGATGGGTGGATACGAAAATGTGCCTGGAATTAGGATCGACTGCTTGATATACTTTGTATGTTTCTTGAGAAGCCTGCTTTTTCTTTTGTGGACATTTTTTATGGATACTTGCCTCCTTTTTATTTTTCCCCATAGTTTCTTTGACTAATGGAGTATGATAGGGATCATCTTTCTTTGTATTTTTTGGTATCCATATGTATTTGATTTTTCTCATATGCTTCTAAACTTCTTTTGCTTTGATAATTTTCTTTGTGCTTTGATTCAAATATTTATTTTGATGTTGGTCCCAATTCATGGATCGGGTGATGGGTGGATGAAGATTCATTATGTGGCTGGTTGTAGTATTGGCATTGGTTTCACCATAAGGATTCTTTGTGCCCCCTATTTTGATGTTTGCTTGAGATGAAGTTTCCCCCAGTATGGTGATAGTAGCACTTTTTTTATTTGATTCTCCTTGTTTTGAGATGCCTTGGGCTGATCCCACAATACTGGTTTACAATTTTTGGGCAAACTGGACACTGAACTGATTTTTTTAAAGTAAATCTTCACTTTCGGGCTCCTATAGTGGCTAAACCATGAGGAATTTGAAGATAATGCAAACTAGTGATTTGTGACATTTTGTCTATAGATTCTAAATATCTTTTTTTCAATTTTTTTGGAATCAGATTGCACTTATTTTTCCATCTCCTTCGAAAATTAGCTTTTTAAAAAAAAACTTTTTTAAGGAGTGATGCTCACCGTATACAACATAAATTTTTTTGTATGAAGGTTAAAATTATAATATTTTCGAATTTAGATTTGTAACTATGATATCTAGAACTTTCATTTGGTTTGATAGTGTTTTATTAAATATTTTTTCCTTAATCAAGTTTCAAAGTGAAACCAATTACAATTGAAACATAGGCTGACTGTATACAACATAACTTTTTTGGTATGTATCAAAATTCAATTTTTTTTTTTTAATGGATCAAAGACATCAATACCCATCCTGAACATATTTAAAAAAAAAATTATTTTGATAATCTGCTATTTTTCCACATGTGTAGAACAAAGAGCTTGATTTTTCAGTGAAAAACCTATGTTTAATAAAACTAAAAAAACACATACATAATAAAACCAAAACATATTAAAATTATATTTGTTGGATAGTTCGTTCTGAGGACTACCATGATCATTTGAAATAAATTTTAAATGATTTTATTTGATCCTCCAAAATGTAAATCAAAAGTGATTTTTTATCAGCATTTTGAGAGGTGTAAAGGAGACTCCATTGTAGGTATGGTTTAAAACTAGCGGGGTTCTATACAAGGGGGTTTGATCTAAGGTGGTTTGATCAAAACCTCTTTAATTGTAATACTTAAAATGAAACTTTTAAAGCTTAAATAATTATATTTTCTAAAAATATGTGATTTCAGCAAAAATCAGAATCTCCCAGAAATTGTAAACCAACTTTGTGGGATCATCTCTTGTTCAAAATGCATTCTTTGACAAATGACCACTAGAGATGACATCATTTCAATTTTCTGCTCTATTGGCTTTGGAATATCCTGTTATGTCTGACCTATTCCCTTGAGTGGATAATACTGGATAGCTTCATACATGATATCCTCAGTCCGAATTTGGGATATTACTGATCCTAATGTTGACAACTGAGTTTGATTGTAGGAATCAATATCCTGATCTTTTTGTGTAATAACGTCAGGAGTAAAGGAATATTGTTCTGAATGAAGATCATCTATGTGTCCATCCAAGGAAATCATCTCATGGGTAGATGGAGGAGTATGTGTTATGTGGATGTAATGATCTTGTATAGATAGGAGGGTGTCCACTATATCATTGTAGTAGCTTGGAGATACAAATTTTTGATCTTGAATGATTTTAGAATTTCTTTCAACATGCTTTGGATCAAGTTCTTGACATGGGTCAATTTCAAAGAATTGATTGCTTATAAAGGGTTCTTGGATATCTTCATTAGCCATAGGAAGTTTCTCAAATGTCATGAGGTCAAAGGATGTCCATATGTTTTGGAAAGGATCATTGCTAGACCTTCGTGAAAGATGTTGATCATATGCTTTGGAATAAATTCTTGAGATATGTCCTCTAACTCATTAGGTGATGTAGAGACATTTTCAACATGATCATTGGTCAAAGGATCTTGATCATCATTTTCAATGATTGTGGTGAGAATCTGTTGCAAGATTTGTTGAGGGAGTAATGTCTGTGTTTGCTGCTAAGCCAACAATGCTTGTTGTTGATTGTGTTGTTGTTGTACCAAAAATGCTTGTTATTGGGCTTGCTGTTGAGCTACTTGTTGTTTCTAAAAATCTTGCAAGACTTGTTGATCGACTTGTTGATGGATTGCTTGCAATTGTGCCTGGTTTTGTGCTTGAGCTTGAGCCTATGCTTGTTGGGTTGCTTGTGTGGCTTGTGTGGCTTGTGCAGCTTGTGTAGCTTGTACAACTTGTTGGGCGACTAAAGCGCTTGCACTTGCTGAGTAGCTAGCTATGCAACTTGTTGAGCGGCTTGCAACACGATGGAGAAATCAAATGAAGAACACAAACAAACATAAATAAAATCTATCAAATCTTATTCAATGTAAATCAAACTCTTGATCCCATGGGGGAGTTGGTGCTAATTATGTGCATAAATTCGCCCTTTTCCCAACTCCTATGATGCAAATTCAATCAAGCTCCATGATGAAAAACTTATATAACCTAGCTAAGAACTTGATAAAATGGATGAAAGTATATATGCTTGAGGATGAAGTTGAGTATAGTAAGTTTACTCAAATTGTGGATGATGAATGAGAGGAGGAGTCTCTCATTTATAGATTTTAATAATGGAAGATTGAAGGATTTGGATGAATGTGGGACAAAAGATCAACCAATGAGAAGAGGCCACTTGTCCACATGTGATTGGATGAGGAATGAACACATTTTGGTCAATGTACTTGATAAATGCCATGAGATTCAAATCTGAAATTTGAAAGTGACATGTTTAGAGGGAAGGGAAATGGAATTAATGTCACTTGGCTCAAGGCCAGGGACATGTAAGAGGCATTAAATTCAATGTTGGAAGTACCCGTCCCTTTTGGAGGGATATTCCACAAAAGATGCCCCTTTGAGTGGAAATTGAGGATTTAATAAATCAAATAAATTGATTTATTGTGCAAGTTGAAAAATCTAGAGGATTGGAGTGATTAGGATTGGGATTAATCATGATTTGATAAATTTTGATGAAGATTGGATGATTTGACAATTTTGACTTAGATTTTAGGATTTATTTAAATAAAAGTTGAGAGGAAAATGATTTTGGGTTTAATTAAATAAAATTGATTTATTTAACTAAGGAGAATGATGTTAGATTAAATAAAATAAAGGTTAATTTATTTAATTTAAGGATATGAATTTAGAGATTTAATTACATAAAGTGAATTATGTAATTAAAAGAGGGATGATCAAATTAACTAAAAAAAATGATTTATTTAATTAATAGAGGAGAATGACTTAATCAGATAAATAATGATTTATTCAATTAAGGGATGAAAGGTGATGACAAGCTGAGAAGGTGATTCAGGATGATACTATGTTAGTAATCGGTATCAAGTGCGTTGGTATATTTTCCATGTCTACAACCCCCACAATGAAATCCCAAAATCACATAAGGGTCCACAAATTCAAGGTCAATATGTCTTTTCTGCAACGTTTTTAGAGAGCTCGAAACTATCATCATTCCCCAAATACTCATGGAATGGGAGGAATGGCACAAAGAGAACAAAAACAAAGAAAAACCTTCGGGTCAACATGGAAGAGATCGAAATGTCTTAACGATAAATGCATTATCCCCAAAAGAAAAACACAAGACAAAGAAAAGATAAAGGAAAAGATTCTAGGTCAACATGGAAGAGACCTAAATGTATTGATGCCTTGCATCATCCCTAAAGGGAAAATACATGATAAAGAAAAAGATAGAGTTTTACGACATAAAAAAAAGCTTAGGTACAAATAGAGGAATACAACAAAGAGAGATACATCAAATAAAATGGTACAAGTGATCACATTATGGACATGAAATCACATAAAATAAGCATGGAAAAGAAAATAAAGACAAGACTAGTAAGGTACATGTGAGTCAACCTATTAGCAGGTCATTTTCATCCCAATCTTGTTCACTATATATAGAAGGCAAAGAACTAGCCAAAAGGACAAGGGAAAGTGCAGAACTAGGAGAAGGCTATCTAATTCTTGCCCTTACTAAGTGCAAGACAAGAATGAGTCGAGGTAGGTGATGAGAAGGAGCTCCTTGCATTTTGAAATGATTTACAATGAATGTAATGCATGTAACAGTGAGAATATTATGATCCTACAACTATTACATGGAAATAATTGAAATAAAAGGGTATGTGCAGGATCATCATGGAAAAAATAGGCCCTTGAGTGGCAAAAAATTCAGAAAAATCAGAGTTAGGCAACTTGATGTAAAAATTTGAATTTAAGTTATCTATATTATTTCAAAAATATGTAAGAATATAATTTGTAGCAAATTGAATTTAGTTTCTAAACTACTAGGTTTATTTAAAAAAAGAAAAAATCTATTTGGTGAAAATTTGAAATTTCAATGGAGTAGCACTTAAATTTAAGGGAAAAAATAAGAAGTAGGTGTCTGTCTGAGCACCCTAACCACAATAAAATGATAATTTTTTTTATAAGATTTTAGATATAAGTAGAGGACTTATGTCCTAATGTGATGCATATTTTTTTGTAATTTTTTTCCAAATAATTAATTAATTATGATTTTTTTATTAGAAATTTTTAAAAATATAAAAACTCGTATGTCTAACCACCTTAACTTGGTAAAAACTTCATGAAATTCATTTTTTATTTTTTTAATCCTATAGTGTGTGAATCATAGAATGTGACACATGTTTCAGATTCAAAAAATATGATACCATTTGAAAGCTAGAGATGTTTTTCAATCAACCTATCAATCAGGACTTTAGTCGTAATTCAAATAGAAAATGAATAATAATTATATATTAAATTAAAAGTAAAGCATAATTTATATTGGTGGAAAGCTTAGAATCTCCTTTAAAAACCCTTTTCATTTCATCAATTTTGGGTTAAAAAAAATTTGCCAGCCACATACCCATCATATCGCCACTTTTTGGCCCATCATGATCTTGCACATACCCAAAATGCTTTAAGGGATTATTTATATGATATCAAATTTTTTAAATATTTGTTTTAAATCATGACACTCATCAATACTATATCCAAGAACTCTATGATATCAACAATGTGATGTGTTTGTATTCTTAGGATTTGGGTTTATATTTTCTTGCATTGGTGATAATGTAATAAGTCCTTGGCTTATAAGTATGTGTAAGGTTATTTTAGTTGTAGATGGTGGATAAGGGAGTTTTAGCTTCTTTAGTTTGTAAGGCTTTTGTTGCTTGCTAGATTCACCAATTTCTTGAGTTAGATGTTGAGGAGGATGATCTAGGATAATTCTATGATCGTTATGAAATATTGGTTGTTCTTTAGGGAGGACACTTATTTTGGGAGGAGGATATAGATATCCTATCCCTTTGGTATCTTCACTTGGTATTTCCTCTAAGAGTTGATGAATTTCAAGTTCGCTTGTTGTATCATATCCTTGTTTTTGTAAGATCATGAATCCTTTTCCATATGTCTCTTCTATGTTGATTGATGTGTTGGTTACTTTGTTAACATAGGATGGTTGAATTTTTACTTGATTGTAGGTGCTAGGATCACCTATTGTAGGGAGCTTAGGCTTAGTTTGTGTCTCAATTTGAGGATGTAAAAATCCAAACATCTCAAGCTGTGTTGGTTGTTTCATGGAAGGATAAAAGGATGCATTAGTATCAAGGTTGTTAAGACAATCGTTTATGAAGTTGTTCATGTTGTCATCATCTTCTCCAATGATGTCAACATCACGAGGAGGACATGCATTAGGAGTTGATTGAGCATGTGTGAGTTCAATTTAATTAGGATCATTTCCAAAATCATGACTTGACACATCCAATAATGATTTAAAGGACATACAAAGCTTACCAAAGCACCTATCCATGATGAAATGCAATGTAATAACCTAGAACAAAATGTGTAAATGAGATTTTGAAATTAAGCAATGCATGAGTTGAACCAAATTAATCTAGATCCAATGAAATGAATGAAAATGAAACTTAGGAATCTAAAATAGAAATCTAACAACGTCAAACATAAGTACAAAAACAAGTTTTTTAATGCTAAAAAATGTAATTTCAGGTCTGACAAGGGACTAAATCACCTAGAGGGGGTGTATGAGTCCCAGTTAGGGTTTTTGAAGGGTTCAAATAGTAAAAAAAATCAACACAAAATTTCCAAGAATGGGGTAAAACAACCTGTACCAAGACTAAATCACCTAGAGGGGCTAATGAGTCCCAAATTAGGGTTTTTACACTAAATTCAAAAAAAATTGAGTGAATGTTAAGGTTTCTAACTTGTATGCAGTCTTGACGATGTGTAATTATAGATTTCAAATGCAATTAAATGATTCAAGATGTAAAAATGCACCCTATATGCACTTTCACTAATGCAAGATTTAGAAGCCCTAAATGAAAATTAATTAATACAAGATATAATGAAAAGTTAATGTAAGATAGATCTAGGACTATGATGTAATTCAAATCAGAAATAAGGTGTCCAAAGGATAGGTTCACCAAAATGAAATAAATAAAAAAGGGGGTGGGGCTTATCTTTTAGGAGATACACAGCTTAGAGGACCTTATTTTTCTCTATTGCATTCAAGGAAACCCTAGAGATCCCTCAACCAAGTGATTCAATTGAGGGAAGAAATACTAGGAGGTCTGCTTGGGTGTGATGAAATACAAAAGGGGTTTCACCACTAAGCAAAGCCTTAGAAAGAAGGAAATGTAAATGATATGCAAATCTAACAATGTAACCTATAATATAAAACTTCAAATTAGAATAATAAACATAAGATGAATAGAGGTGCACTTGGAAAATTGAAGAAGCACTAAACAAGGTTTGTAATCCAAAAATTATGAATTTTAATGTACACTGGAACTCATATGCCAATTGGGGTGATTTAGTCCTAATTTCGGGTTTCAGGCTGAATATGAAATATGGAACTGGTAAACAAGGATCTATAGAAAATGACTAAAAAGTGGTATACTGTGAATTAAACACCCAAGGAGGAGATTTAGTCCTAGTATCGAGGTTGATTTAAAACTATGATATCCTCTAGTGATCTCATGTAGCTTCTCTTCTATTTGATCTTTGAGTTTGAAATTTTGAATTCTGACCTATAGGTGACTTTTCGTAATTTTGCAAAAAAGGGGACAACTTTGAAAATTTTCTCCAATCTTGATCTTCAATTGATCTTCAACCTAAATCAAACACTTGGAACAAAGTCTATAATCTTGTATGAAATGGCTAGCATGAATGTAGATCTTGATGCTTTATTGTATGTTACAAATCTTGACTTGAATGCTTGCTTGAACCATGGAAACCTACATCATAAATGTTAGCTCAAAAACAAACATGATGTATCATGACTTTGACATGATGCTTGAATCTTTATTGTAGCCCCAAAATGCTTGATAATCATCTCTTGAATGCTCTTGAATACTTGAATTGCTAGATCACTCTTGCTCATGAAAATTTCTAGATTGTTAGGAGAAAAGATGTGAAATAACCTTGTATTTATACTTGTTTATGCCAAATTTCCCAAAATTACATCATTACAAGCTAACATAAAATCTAGGAGAATAAAATCTTGTCAAGAATTTGAATTTAAAATAGGTCCAAGCTAAGAGGGACTCATATACCAGTTGGGGCATATGAATCCTAGTAGCCTAGGTTTGGGACATAAATTTCGAGAAATGTTAAGTTCTATGCCAAAATCATGTTTAGGCCCCAAAACTTAGGTGGGACCCATATGCCCAAGGTGGCGTATGAGTTCTAGATCACTAAATCTGGAACACACAACCCAAGAGCATTAAATTATGATTGGTAATTTGATGCGTCAGGATTATCCTCAAAGAAATGCATTAAATAAGACTCGTGGATGCAAATTAGGACCAAATAAGACATAAAGAAGCCCATTTTTAGCATGGAGGGCCCAAACAAGTTTGAAAATATAGAGGGATACAATTTCCTACACTACAATAGTATAGAATGGATATGTTTTAAAATAAATTATAAGAACTCAACCAAAATAAATGAGCAGATACAAATTTAGACTTTATGACCTCTATAAAATTTCTCTTGGCTTGTGCAAAATGGAAACTTTAGAAAATTGTGTGAACATCCATCTAGAGTTTTGTTGTGAAGAAAGAAGGATATGAATTTGTTTTGTTACAAGAACTTGTGCACTATCATTTGTTCTGGGCTCACCACGCTTCTTCTATGCTCTTAGGTCTCCATGTCCCATTCCAAAATATGACAATCCTATCTTCAATTCCTATTTCCAGCAATCGAGAGAAGCACTAAAAATAGTGAGAGCTTGTGAGAATCAAACTCATAAATTCCTCCATAAAAAATATGATATGTCAATAAAAAAAAAATCATAATGAAATCTACATTTATGGATACCAATCGACAGACAAAGAGATGAGAAAATTTAGATTTTCAAGCTTAAATAGATAATGACTGCCATAGAATGCATGGCATATAAATACCCTTGGAATGCTACAAAATTATAAATAAATCTTATATCCTTTCATTTGAAACTAAAAGTGCACAACTAAAAATGCATATCCAAAGATTTTCTAATCACTTTGATACAATATTAGAAATATGGATAGATATTTGAGGAGAGTTTATATAACCTCTACATAAAATTTTCTACACATAATATGCTTTCATTATTTATTTATTTCAACATATATTGCATATTTATAGGATTCTGAAATCCTATTTCATAGGAAAAAAATCTATAACAACTTCTAAACATATGAGTTATTTTAACAACTTAATTTCCTACAAATATGTTTATATAACCATTATACTAACCTATTTAACAAACCATGTGACTATTAATAATAATATTAAGTTGTTTCCCAAAAACTTAATATTATGACACTTATTTATAACACACATAAACTCTAATTTATAACACCTATGTGAACACTAATTCCCAACACATTTATCCCCCACTTTAATGAGAGTATGAGCCCACATTCAAACTCACACTAAAGTAGACAAATAAGTCAATAGAGGTCTAATTGTACAATTATTAGAAAGATGAGATAACAAAGATCATGGAGGATGATCAAGCCCCCAAGATAAAATGATCCCATGGAAAACCAACAAAGGAACATAGAGACATATGAATACAACAAGGACACAAGATGTAACATCATACAATGTCAAAATTAATACAAGAAAAGATGAACTAGCAAGTTGCGTTATGCCAAGTCCATTAAAGGCACTCACAAGGGACCACAAGAAAGCAAGTTTTTTTTTGGTCGATGGCCATGAAAAACACGCTCACAAGTGCAATTTAATATACACTATGTGATCCCAAATAGGTGAGAAATACACAAGGTCTAGTGTAGTCTGATATACACTAGGTTTGTACCCATAAAAAAAGTGGTGATGGAAAATTTATGCTAGGACTATAGGCTCCCATACATCAATCATGGAAAAATTTGTACTCCCTAATAATTTTTATAAGGTGCCACATACAATAATCACACTTGGCTAGCAAGCTATGTTATGCTAGACACTCATAAAACAAAGGCAACACAAAGAAAGTTGTGCTATGATTAGTGGCCAAAAGTTTCTATTTAAAATAGTAAAAGGGATTTTTATTTGTTCATGAAAGGTATCAATTGAAGGAAGGGTGATCCCACAATACTGGTTTAGAATTTTTGGGCAAACTGGACACTAAACTGATTTTTTTAAAACTAAATCTTCACTTTCTGGCTCCTATAGCAGCTAAACCATGAGGAATTTGAAGATGATGCAAACTAGTGATTTGTAACGTTTTGTCTATAGATTATAAATATTTTTTTCAAAAAATTTGGAATCAAATTGCACTTCTTTTTCCATATCCTTTGAAAACTAGCTCTTTTTTTAAAACAACATTTTAAGGAGTGACGCTCATTGTATACAACATAAATTTTTAGTATGAAGGATAAAATTCTAATGTTTGTGAATTAAGATTCAAATGTAACTATGATATCTAGCACTTTTATTTGGTTTCATAGTGTTTTGCTAAATATTTTTTCCTTAATCAAGTTTTGAAGTCAAACCAATTACAATTCAGACATAGGCGAGCTATATACAACATGACTTTTTCTGTATGTATCAAAATTCAATTTTATTTTTTTCATGGATCAAGGACATGATCAATACCCAGCATGGACATATTTTTTTTAAATTTTTTTTGATAATTTTCTATTTTTCCATATGTGCAAAACAAAGAGCTTGATTTTTTGTGAAAAACCCATATTTAATAAAACTATAAAATAAAATACATAATAAAACCAAAACATTATAAAATTATATTCATTGGATAGCTCGTTCTGAAGAATAACATCATCTAGTTGGGTTTGTGAGGTCTCCTCCATTTTATTCCTCAACCTGAGCTTCAAAGCATAAAATTTTGGACTTTTTGACCACTTGAGTGGGAGAAGGAGGGAAATGGGAGGTTCGAACAAACCCTCAGTGGTTTGCTCGAACCAGGGTTCATTCGAACCCCCTTTCAAAATGGGCTTCCTTTATTTTTTTTGTGGGAATGGTGGGAAGTTAATTGAATGGGTTGACTCGAACCCTAGTTCATTGAAAACCTCTTTTGGTTCGTTCAAACCCCAATTTTATTTTATTTTGGCATGGGGTCATTTTTTTCAACTTTTCTTTCCTCACTCCAATTGTAAACCACTTTTGTGGGTTCACCCATAACATCATGCTTGATATCACAATCAAGAGAGGAATAGTCAAGAGATAAAAGATCCATGCCTTAGGGAATGCAATCCATAGCATTACCACTAAGGGAATTCCATATGCCAAGAAAGGTCACACTCTTGAAGGAAATCTAATGTAACCAACAAGAAGACAAATCACATGAAATAAGACCATGTTGAACAAGATATCTGCTAGGGGGGTGAATCAATTGTGAAAAAAATGAACCTTTAAGAAAATTCCACTAAAAATTAGATCAATCACAAATCCCTTATTCTGTTAATATGATTAATCATTAACTGAAAATGCACAAACTAAAAAAAATCACACATACACAATAACACTATATTTACATGGAAAACCCAATAAGGGAAAAAACATGATGAGGATTAGATAACAATATAGAGAATATCAAAACCAATTACAAAAGCTCACTGTGAGAGAAGGCTCACTGCCAAAACATGACTCACTTTCTGGATTAGGACTCACTATCCAACAAGGTTTGACTACCTGGGGGGCTCACTACCACATAATTACAATGGAGATTGAAGGGATTTCTTATAGAGAGAAAAAAAATTCAATTCAATAGATATTTCCACCACAATTCACTCACACACTTGTAGACTTGCATGAATGATAGAGTACACCTTCAGCTCATTGCTTCTAAAAAATCAACAACTAGATTTCACACTAATTTGTGAAAACTCACATCACATACACACTATTTTGCATATATATTGCTTGAATTCACTACACAATTTTCACCAATATCTTATCCTATATTCATACCATCTTCAACTTTGAAACATATCTAAATTCTTCCATACACCATTTTCATTTAGAAATTTAAATTAGGTTAGTGCCAAAAAATTATAGGGTGGAATTAGAATGAGGGCAACCCAACCACATGCTTCAACACACTTCCATAAGCTTCAAAGGTACTATTAAACACAAGGTCATCCAAACCAGTGTAAAACACATAAATCAATTAAGCACACACAACCTTAACATGATCCAATCATTCTTGATAACATAATTAACTTGAAAACATTCCCAATAACTTATCCTAACAAATGCAAGCCATAAGACTCAAACAAGAAGAAATCTAGAGCAACTACATTTCTCCTAGACCTTGGCCAAATACACTAAAAAAAATAGTTCATAATTGGTGAACATAACTCACACTATACAATGATCCAAAAACCCAAAATATGGATATAGCAACTTCCAACAACCATGATCAACATATTTGAACAAAACAAACATAGGAGAAAATCCCAGAGCAAAACTCAAAGAAACCACTGAATACCTACAACCTTTCCTCATTACAATTTTCTCAATATCCTTGATATATACAACCAATAACCATTATCCATGAAATAAATGACAACAGCAACCAGTTGAGAACCAGTTAACCAGTTGACATCAATGAAAACATATTCATACTTGCTTCATACTTGCAACAATCTCACCCTTTATCATTGATGGCAACACATGTGAAAAACCATCAAAAACAACACAAAAAATCTGTAAACATTTCCTCATGATTTTACTTTTTGTTTCTCCCCCTTAGTAGATAACATTTTTCACATGATAATCTTTCTCTCCACATGTTTCTATCCCCCTTTGACATCAATGGAAAATGAAAAAGATATTTTCATTGATTTCCCTTTGACATGACCAATACCAATGCTGAATACTCCCAAACACAGAAGATACTACCTAATCCCCTTGAGAGGTAGCCACCAAAAGATCAATTTAGAAGAAAGATAGATTCATAGACCCACTAGACTGATTCATCTCCATATGCATCTAGTGAACAAGAAAGGAGGGGCAATAACCCCTACGTTCTCTCGAAGATACTAAAAATTATCTTTAGGAAGAGCCTTTGTAAATATGTAAGAAAATTAATCCTTTGTAGGTACATACTCAAGATTTACTTCATTCTCTACAACCTTCTCTTTTAAAAAGTGATACTTGATAGATATACAATTTTCCTTAAGTGCATCACTAGATTCTTTGAAATTTTAATTGCACTTGTATTATGATAGAAGATAGAAATAGGATCATAATACCTTACTTTGATATATTTCAATGTTTGTCTCATCCATAAAACTTGTGTATAGGAAGATGTTGTTGCAATATAATCAGGTTCAACAATGGATACAAAAAATGAATCTTGCATTTTACTCAACCAAGCCACCAATTTGCAACCAAGAAAGAATGCACCACCATGCTGGTACTTTTTCTATCATCTACACAACCATCCCAATCTGCGTTAGTATAAGCACTTAGTGTAAAATTAGTATCCCTAGTATACCATAAGCCATAATTTGGTGTTCCATTCAAATATCTTAATAGCCTCTTAACAACAACATGTGTTTCTTTAGGATTTTATTGAAATCTAGCCACAAGAAAAATTGCATGCATGATATCCAGTCTAGTATTAGTTAAATAAAATAATCCACCAATCATAGATCTATATTTTATTTGATCAGCCTTAGGTGAATTGTCATATTTACTCAATTTCCAACTAGTTGTAACCATAGGAGTGCTTACCGCTTTGGAACCATCCATCCCAAACTTCTTCAACATTTCTCTTACATAATTTGATTGTGAAATAAAAATTCCTTTCTCTGTTTGATTGATTTGTATCCTAGAGAAGAAATTCATCTCACCAAACTTAGACATCTCAAATTATTTCTACATTTCTTTATAAAACATCTTGCCCATAGTTTCATTTCCTGTAAAGATAATGTCATCAACATATACAACCACTATCAAGATCTTTCCATTTTCAATTTTAAAATGCAAATTACTATCTATTGTACCTTTGTTGAAACCTTGTTGAGCCAAATATCTATCTAACCTTGCATACAAAGCTCTAGGAGCTTGATTTAATCCATATAAATCCTTCTTCAATGTGCAAACCATATTTAGTTGATCTGAAAATTGAAATCCTTTAAGTTGTTCCATTTAGACCTCTTCCTCGAACTCGCCATCTAAGAATGAAGACTTAACATCCATCTGATAGACCTTGAAATCTTTATGGGAAATAAATGTAGACATGCAAAATTGACATCATACATCTCACTCTAACATCGTGCATCGAATTCTGCTATTAATCAATTAAAGCAGTTTATTGATTAATTTACTAAGGTTCATTAAATAAATCAAAATTATTTAATCAAATCCTTAAAGTTCTTTTCATTTGATTTATCAAAATGTCACTTCTTAATATCATCCAAGTTAATTAATCTACATTAATTAACTTCTAATCATGATTATCATTCTCCAGCTTTTGACTCAACCAGAGTCAAATCCAAACTCCTAACTAACCCACCCACTTGCACCAATAAATCATTTATTTGATTTATAATTCCTCTAATTACATTCAAAATGGCATCATAATGGAATATTCTTCCATTTTGAATCTTCTCCCCAAAAAGGACTTGTCCCTTCCAACAAGGTTTTAAATGCTATTTGCACAAGTCAACATAGCATTTATTACACCTTTCATCCCCCCAAAACATATCAAGTCATCCAAATTTGAATTTGAAAGTGGCACATTGGCCAAGACTTGCACATTCCTCACCCTCTCATAGCTTGACAAGTGTCATCTTGTCATTTGCTTATGAATGATCCCACATTCATCAAACTCTCTAAATCTCTCAACCTTGAATCTATAAATGCAAAGCATTTCAACACAAATCATCAACAACACACAACTCATGCTCATTGTAAGGTTACTCTCCACTTGTGAGAACTGATCTTGCTTATCATCACACCATTTGCTTAGCAATATTTTCTGATTGCAAGGTCATTCTCTTCATTTGAGAGGATATCTTGCTCATCATTTGGCATTTTGCTTATCAAGGATTGGGAAAGGGCAACTTCCTACAACACTAAGTTGCACCAATCCAATATGGGATAGATTTGTATTTGAGCTTTATATGCTTCATTTGGTTTTGTTGTTTAAATGTCTCATGTAGCATGTTTAGCTTGATGCAATATCTCATAAAGATGTGTATTTTTGTTACATTGTTTTTATCATGTTGATTAACCAATTTGCAGATTTTCACGTCTACAAAATGGCGCTAGAAGGAGGGCTATGCTAAACTGTGTTATTTTAAAAGGCTTGTTTGGAACATAGTTTTCAATTATGTTACGTGGTTTTTATTACTTGTTCTTGCATTCAATTGAATAGAAATTTCAGACTTAATGTGCAGGCTATGCTAAACTGTGTTATTTCAAAAGGAAAAAAAATTTAGTCTATGTTTTGTTTATTTGATGTTGATCACGGCAATAAGGAGGAATATAAAGTTTTTATCTTTTGTTAAGACTGCATTTTCTTTAGTGCACCAGATCCGTGAATTGAATCATAGTAATAGCTTGTTGCATTCCATCTGCCTGAAGATTAAGGGATCTCTACTTTTTTTTTTTTTTTTCAAGTCATTCTGTTGATATGGTAGACGTCTCCTTATGCATGGAAAAGGAACAATAGTTTGTCCTTGTTTATTTTATAACTGCAGCCGGATTTCCCATAGACGTGAAACTCTCTATAGTTGGTTTGGGCTTTATGCGTGTATATGTGAAAATACACTATCTTTCACCTGCTCATCAACAAATGTTCTCCCTGTTGCGATATTGTTGGCCATTGTCTCTGGTTTCAAATTAGCCAACTTCCAAGCACTCATCCTAATGGGGTGCTTCTGTGTCATGTCCTAATTACAACTACCACATCATTAGCTTGTTGTTGGCAAGGGTGATTCAATAGCATAGGCACCTGTGTGCCCAAACAAGAATGTTTACGTGTGGTGGGATGACTTTCATCCCACGGAAAGATCCAATAGGAATACAGTGAGCTGCATCATGGTGGGTGGTCCCTGATATGTATTCTATCGAAACGGTGCTTAATCTGGATGTCTAATTGACCACTCTGTTATAGTTTCTTTGATCTCTGGTTAAACCGATTACTTTGCTTTTGTGATGGAATAAAGCGATTTCTGTTTGATTCTTATTATGTTCAATATACTAATCTTGACTCTTTGATTGTTCTTGTTATGTTTATATACCAGTTTGTTTAAATATCTGATGTAATTTTGTTGGAAGATTACAATAGCTTGCTGCTCCCATTGTGTCAGTTTCTTTAGTTGCATTATTTCCTTATTCCAATGCAATAATCTTCATGTCACTACCCACACCATTCCGAGTTATTTAATCTGCCTTATGACATCCTTATGTGTCTAAGTGAAATAGTTGTGATGTCAAAGTGTCTTGGTCACATCCCAATAGATTTATGCAACTGTGAAAATAGAATTGGTTGATGGAGACATAGATGGCAGTGGAGCTTTCATAATCATTACCATTGAACCCAACAAATGGCCTGGAAAGACGCTAAGATAGTAGTTGTGTGCTAAGGTGTAATGAACACTTTAAATATTGCTTTCTTAACTCGTGCTGCTGCAAGGTATGCCAAAGGTGATTAGCATTTGAAGCGACTCATATTCACTGAATACGTGCCATAAAGTCTTTGTTCGCTGGATATTGGCTCTATTATCTCTTCTGATAATCAATCCACTGGCAGTCTTGGTCAACCTGTGAATGGCATAATCGAATATAATCCTCCAGTATAGTAGATGTGTGTGATCAAATGTTGTGAGCACAGTTGGGTAGCCTGCGGACTCTCAAAGCTCCCATTTCAGGCGCAGGCAGTATCTTTGCTGGGAAAGATCCTGCGTTGCAGTCCATGAGACTCCATCTCTTTGAGTGATTTTATCACAGAGTTCACATGCTTTGTCCATGTTTCTGCATTAGCATACATGATTATCACAGTTCGAAGAAGTCTGCTAGCACTCCATATCGTTCACCCAATTCAATAACCATGAGTAGATAGTGACTTGACGACTGTTGCTTTACATTTGAATTTGTGTTTAAACCTTCAACTAAACCCTACGATGACCTTCAAGGAGCCTTTAGAACTATCTTGAACAACTTAAATGAATTTGTGTTCCTTTACTTCTGTCTGCCGCATGCCTGTAGTCACTTCTGTCGGCCACTTACATTGTGATATTCTCATAATATAGTCTTTTGTGACTTTCTAGCTATTACTCTACTGGCTGCAACAACCTGTGAGAAGTGACAAGCAAGAGAAGATCATAATGAGGCTGCAGCGCGCCAAATGGAGAGGAAAGCGCTGGCTGGGTTCATGAATCCTGGATCTTGTGTCAACTCAATGCTCAACTTTTATACAACCTTCAGATCCACGACAACCATCAAGTGATTATGATTTCTTTTCTGACTACTAACAGCAGATCCATACCTTGCGATATTCTCATTGACAACAGATTGATATGGGAACTGGCAGCCTCAGAAGTCATCATTTTTTTTTAATGCTGGTTGTTGTTCTCTGACATTCTCTTATCAGTTCATACAGTGGGGTCTAATCAATATAGTTTTTAACAGTAGTATTTGTTTCCCATTCTCATTGTATGGTGGTTTCTTCCTAGCGTGGTAAACAAACAACAAGGCTATGAATTTGTTGGGGTGCGAACAATATCATTAAAGTCGATCAAGGGTAGCTCATTTTCTGTCACTATTTTTTAGTAGGGAGGTTGCTAAAAAAAAAAAACTTTTCTAAAATGCATGCATTTGGCGTATGCCTTACAATCACAGATAGCTGTTGATCTTTAAAGTAGTTGAGGTGTCTTTTCTATGTTCGCAAAATGTGGCGTCCATGTCTGGTAGGGTACTTGCAACGAATTTATGATGCCATCCATTTTCCAGTTATGATTTGAACTACTCCAAAATAGCTTCCATCTTGGCATATCCACAGATTCAGTTTGAATTCATTTGCCTACTTAGAAAACTTTGAAGTGATGCACATTTATTGAGAATAAGATTAGGAGGAAGAGGGAATTTAAGTCATTGGTACATGACTTGAGACTAGGAAGGCATGGAGGTGGATTGACTTTATCTCCCTATGACATCAAAATTTGTTAGCATAATGAGTAATGAAGTCCGCTATAAGTTTCACTACGTTGAAGAGTATCTTAAGTAAAGAAAAATCAGGGTGTAGAAAATGTGACATTGGATTATGATTATTTTGCATTTATCATTTACTCTTGGTAGAGATTCCATGAGATTATTAAAGAATTTATCTATGTAAGCACAAGCTAAAAGTGGGTTTATGAGGCCAATGATTAACAAGATATTCAGTGGTAACTTTTACTCAAATAGTTTTCTTTTATTTTAACAAATGCATTACATTTAAAATTGTATTTGTTATGATAAGTTACTATTTATTTTATAAATCTTATTTATCATGGATTTGTGATAGGAACAGGGTTGGCATCAAGGTGGACATTAGAAGTTGAGTATCTGAATTGAATGAAGTTTGTCATCAAGATTGAAATTGGAGGTTGGCATCAAATGAATACGAAGGCGAATAGAGTGGACTTGAAGATTTTCCTGAAAACAAACTTTGGAAAAGCATTTTTTAATGCTTGTTTTAACAAATCTTGGAGCTTCCATTTACTACCCTTTTTTTTTTCTGTTTTTAGCCAACACACATTTCTTTTTGGGCTTAAAATCAATCAATGACTTGATCTTTTCAAAGTTGGTTAAAATTGAACCTTAGACACTTACTAGATTTCAATTTGGGATTAAAATTGAACAAGGCAACCTTCACACTTGGATTTTGGTGCTTAAAACGAATTCATCACTGCTTTTTGGATTTAAAATGAACAATTGTTTGTCATATTTTGGCAATCTTTTTCACAAAGTAATATCATCAAAAAGACATATGCGCTTCTCTCGCGCCTCACGGCGATCTTGAGAATCAAAAGTTATTTTTATGATATTAAGTTGTCAAAAATATTGCCTCCACACTTCAATTTGGGATCTAAAATTGAACAAAACATGCGAGTGTGAGCACAATATATTGCGGAGGTTCTCCCCTTTGTTTTTCAATGAAGGTTGTGTGAATGACGGGATATGTTAGCTCGCTATTGTTTATCTTAGAGGGCCTGCCTTGTGGGAAAAAGTAATCACCCAAGGGAGCGACCCAACCAGGAACACGCTAAAGCCAAGCGACTTCCACTCGGGATATAAATGTGGATATTGGAACAAAGGCCAATATCATGAGGATTATTCCAACGAGATGGACAGCAATGGACTCTCGCCGATGTTGGATAATCCCCCACGAACGAAATGCCCGAATTAGAACCCTTGTTTAGAAATTGGCCAAAACCTTATCTATCTTGTTGGTGCAAGAGGTCATGTCCTCTGAAGCTGCCCCACATAACATGCGGTCTTGTTGTGGAAATGGAAAGTATGCCATGGGATATTCATGGGTACTAATGCTTGGCTGACCCGAATAAGTGAGTGCCGTGGAGGGGAGCCAGTGTGGTCAAGCATTTAGCCATTTGCACAAGATATGCACAGCTGGATTTATCCAAGTGGGAACCCAACAAGATATTGCCTCATCATCCTAGGGTTGTAAAAGTTCTTGGAATCAAAAATACATTGCTTGATCTTCAAAATATTGAAAAACAAACATACACAAGAGCCTCAAATTTCAAACACCTTGGAGGAAACAAATACCTATTGACAAACTTGCCCACTCTTGCTTTCCCTAGGATTCACATTCCTAGAGGTTTCTAAGTGTGCAAATTCTATCGTCATTTGTTTTCACTAAGGATAAACCTAGGAAACTTTTGCCCTATTTTCCTCGATTTCCGCATAAAGGACCTTGTGGGATGAGAAAGAGAATGGGACATTAGACATTCAGTTTGAAAACATAATCAAGCAAGTGATTTTGGTAAAAAGGATTCACTAAGGCAAGATAAAAGACAAATTTGATTACACATGTGTTTTCTAACATGATCAAAATCCCAAAACTGAAGTTGAAAAAGCTTAGTGTGAAAGCTAGTGAGGAGCATCTTGAGATCCTGAATTATTTGAAAGGTTTACTTTCCTCTCATAGGAAATATAGCGTGTCCTTCAACACCGAGGTCTTGTAAGCAAAAGTGTTATTCTAGGTCAAGTCTAGGATCAATTCAATCACTTTCATCCATCTCTCGACCATCAACATCAATCAAATTTCCATTTCACCAACAACTCTTGGAAAATTTGTAAACACTTGTTATGCTAAACTCTTAGGGGAAATCAAATCACTTTGTTTGACTTAACACAACTAGTCAAACCATTATCCTATACATGAGTTTTCTCTAGGATAACACAACTTCCTAGGGTTTACAAGTTCATCTTGTTTGGCTTAACACACCTAGCCAAATTGTCAAATCATCACCTCGTTTGACTTTACGCACTTAGTCAAACTACCATCTTGTAGGAGTTAGCTCTACGGATAACACATCTTCCTAGAGCTTTACGATTACATTTATCACATTTTGTTTGACTTAACACACCTAGTCAAACCATCAATCCAATCACGATCAATCAAGTCCTAAAGGTTTAGCGTTCCCTTCAAAGTTTCTTTAAGAGTTCCATTAATCCATATCACTCATCTTCCATTTATCTCATCCTCATCATCGCTTTGATCCTTCAATTATCCTAGTTCTTCACTTCTTTGAACCTAAGGTTTAGATAGATCTAAAGGATTAGAGGTTCATCTCTTACATTCTTGAAAATTGATCTTCATTTTGTGGTTCAAACTCGATCTCAACACAAGAGGGACATGGAATATAAACTTGATCCATCCATCATGAGCAATTCGATTCAACCAAACTATCCAAGCCTTGCAATACCATTTGATTATCAAAGCTTGTACAATGCATACATGGGAGCATTATCTCATACAAACATCAATGGAACAACGAATATGAGCATACCCAATCCAAATTTTGGAACACCTTTCCCAATGATAGATTTAAATCTAAGTCCAAATCTGCAAATCTATCAACCAAACACTCAATGCATGAGTTTTCCAAACAACATCATCCCACCAAATCCACACATACCAAGTGCAACTTTACCAAACATGACCATTTCAAATCCACACTCGGTAAACTTTGGGGTCGACATGTTTGCAAATCCCCCTAATGTTGTTCAAAATCCTAGCAATATGTTGACGACTCTAGGTATTGATCCAAGTCAAGGTAACGCCATGCAAAATCAAAGTTACCTAAATCCAAGCAATATGATTCCCAACCACAACAATGTTCAATTTCAATCTATCATGTCAAATCAAAACATCATACCAGATCATCCCATTTTTCCATCGATATCGCAACAATAGATGGCAACCATCCAAGCAACCCCAACAATCAACACCATTCCCATTCCACCACCACCGCCACCACCGCCAAAACACAACACGACCAATTCATTCTCCATCATGTTGCAAACTGCTCAAGAAGCTTCCCGCAAAAAGGCACTCCAAGCCCAACAAGCTACACAGCTAGTTGCTCAGCAAGCATAAGCAGCTCAAGTAGCCCAAGAAGCGCAAGCACAAGCAGAATTCTACGCACTATTGCAATCAATCCAAGAAGAAGTAGCACAACAAAGAGCCCAACAAAAAGCTTTGTTGGCACAAAAACAACATGACGAACAACAAGCATTGTTGGATCAGCAGAAAACGCAGGCCTTACTCGCCCAACAAAGCTTGCAACAGATTCCCTCCGCAATTGTTGAAAACAATGATCAAGATCTATCCATCAATGAACACATTGAAGATGTTCCCATCTCATTCAATGATCAAATCATCACACACCAAAAGGCACTTTTCAATCACGATCAAAACTCACTGACGATACCCAACAATGATCCAATCCAAGAAACATTAACATCATTTGATCCTATGTTTGAGAACATTGACAATCCCTCCACCAAAATTGTTGAAAACAATGATCAAAATCAATCCATCAATGAGCACATTGAAGATATGTCTACCCCCTCCATTGATCAAATCGTCGTTCATCAAGAGCCACTTTTTAGTGATCTATTTCAAGATGTGTTACAATTATTTGATCCCATTGACATAATATATGATCCATCGACCAATGATCATATCAAAAATGTCTCTACATCACCTTGTGAGTTAGAGGACATATCTCAAGAATGTATTCCAAAGCATGATCAAAATCTTCCATCAAGGTCTAGCAATGGCCCTTCCAACGACATATTAACATCCTTTGACCTTATGGTTACAAATATTGAAGGAATCCCTAGCTCAACACTTGATCCAAATCCATTCAAAGAACAAGTGGATATTAATCCACTTCCCATGCCTAAGGACGATGTCCAAGAACCCCTTGTAGACAATCCAACCTTTGAAATTGACCCATGTCAAGAATGTGATCAAAAGCATGGCAAAAGCAATTCCAGAGTTAGTCAAAATCAAGAATTCGTATCTCCGAGATACTACAATGATCTAATGGGCACTCTTTTATCTATACAAGATGCCGCAAATGATGACCACATCCACATAGGACATACTCCTCCATCTACCCATGAGATGCTTTCTTTGGATGGACACGTGGATGATCTTCAAAAACAAGAGTCTCATACTCTTCAAAGCATTACCAACGAACAAGAGTCTCCTACTCTTAACATTTGTACACATGATCAAGATGTAGATAAATGCAGAGACATATCAGAAATGGGTCAGGAAGACGGTTTCTACATAAGTTATGAATCAGAAACATCATGTGAAAGCATATCAAGAATAAGTCATGAGGAAGACTTTTGTGTAGACAGCGAAGCATCAACACCTCTTGAAGAAGAACTACAATCTAATATCTCACAAGATCAAGCTAAAGATATCAATCAAGCATTCATCCCACATATGGAGGATCCTGTCACTTATGAAGTTGGATCACTTACCTTTCTTAGAGCAAGCTATCTCGTCAATAAAGAAGCTGACACATTTGAAGGTCCACCACAAAGCAGAGAAGGAGCAACACCTTGTTTCCTAGGTAAATCATATCCTATGGCAAATAAATTTTTTTAGCAAATAAATTATCAAGGCAGGGGATTAGGCCTACATGAACAGGGTATCCTAGAACCAGTGCAGATTTTTGGCAATCCTAAGTGTCAAGGCCTTGGTTACTCAACAATCAAGGGATCTCAACATATCAGTAATACTATCACCATACTGGGGGCAACTTCATCTCGAGCAAACATCAACATGGGGAGCACGAAGAATCCTTATGATGACACTGATGCCAATACTACAACCTGCCATGTCACAAATCTTCATCCACCCATCACCCCATCCACGAATTGGGACCAACATCAAAAGAAAGACTTGAATCGAAGCATGAAGAATGTTATCAAAGAAAAAGAAGCTAAGAAGCATATTGGACAAATCAAGTACATGTGGATACCAAAGAATACAAAGAATAATTATCCCTATCAAACTCCATTAGTCAAAGAAACTATGGGGAAAAATAAAAATGGGGCAAGCATCCATCAAAGATTTCTGCAAAAGCAAAATAAAGCTTCTCAAGCAACATACAAAGTGTATCATGCAGTTGGTCCTAATTCCATGCACACTTCTGTATCCACCCATTATTGCTCATCTTCCCAAGTTTGGAGAGTCAAAGGTTCCAAACTACCAACCAATCCATCTTTGATTCCTAAACACACTCCATCCACGCCTCCACCCATGATATCCAATTCACACATTGACCATGTGTTGGCAATGACCCTTCATCATAAGGATTCAGAAGGCACTCTATTGCGATGTGCGCACAAAGACAGAGTTAACTCCGGTATCAGCAAAGCAGATCAAGAATCTCGAAAGTTGCATTCAAGTGCACATATCTTGGCAAGACAACTTCTACAAGCAGGATATCGATGGCACGTTATGAAAGAAGCATCAACATCAACACCACCAAGTGGTTCAGCATCAGCTTAAAATCTCTCAGAAAATACAAAAAAAATCAGAAAAAGTCCTGAAAAAATGGTTACCTTGATGAAAACCTGGCAAACAGGCATCCTGGTGACAACAAAAAAATCATAAA